>OW388303.1:30702969-31098343 GCA_936450465.1 Gibbula magus
AGGGGGTGAATCAGTCCCCAGAAGTATTATCATCTGAGGACTTGAGGATCTGACCAAACCAACACAAGTGAAACCGACATAACCACTGTGCCACCGACAGAAACAACAAGTACATGTGTTGACTTTAGTAACACATCTTTAGATTCTACTCAAAACACCATGAAAAAATGTGTTTTGAGTAAATTTGATTTTATAAGAAGAAATCTCTCCGAAACTACATGTATGCTAGAAATGTCAATTATGCAATTGAAACAAATGATCAATTCATGGACTGCGGGCAGGGATGCGAGATCTGCGATGACTCAAATTTTAATCCCTCGTAAATAGTTTATTGTGTGCTAAATAAGCTAACCTCTTGTCACTTACCAATAAATCAAAGTCTAGTGTACATTGTTTAAGCTACCTATATATTCGCCATGTTGAAAATGCTCCACACTGTTCATGAACAAATGTACGAAGTTTCAACTGGCTTCGTGGTGTAATGGTTAGTTCTTTCGGCCAGAAACACAGATTCAGGTGACTTATATGTCCATAAATAAAATGTTATAAAGTATCACCACTTAGATTTGGAAATTTAAGAAAATTGACTCCATTGCTTTCTCAGTTGTTAAAAAGTGTAGGTATATTAGAAAAGTGTAGGTATATCAGAAAAAGTGCAGGTATATCAGAAAAAAGTGTAGTACACTTGTAACAAAATAATCCCTAGCAACGAGACCGGAAGTGGGGTATAAATACACACACACACACACACACACTTTTATTCCCTAGGTGCAAGGTACCTCCTATAACATCAAAGATTCGGTGATGCAGTGGTTCTTGATGTGAATCGAACACACATGACACCATGCCTTTCATGCCTTAATGAGGTAAACAAGTAAACAGCAACTACTACTACTACTTCTACTACTGCTACTGCTACTACTGCTACTACTACTACTACTACTACTACTACTGCTTCTGCTATTACCACTACTACTACTACTAATAATAATAGATAATAATTGGTAAAACGTGCAGTGTATCTTAAAGTCCAATGACATCGATTTAAAATAAAGTTCTAAAGGAATGAATCCCGATTTCCGGTCGATTTGAAATTGAATGAAAAAGTATAAATCGTAGTTTTTACTTACGCGTGTAAACACAAATGAAACAAGCCGCACGCTTTAGTTTTCACAATTTCCACCTTATGGATCTACACTGCGGCCGTTTGTAAATACATCGCGTTGTTATAACTTACGTGTGTGGAATACTTCTGGCAAGCGAATTCTAAACACGTTTCCGAACTTCTATCTGTGAAACGCTAATCGTGTTAAATCAAAAATATATTTTCAAGCTATTGAAATAGGATATTATACATTAATCATTTACAATTTGGAAATGGGACAGTCTTAATCAGTTTGCGAGTGACGAATGGTACATAACAGCTTGACACACAAACAGTTTGGATACTCCGATGCCATTTAATTTCCATCAGAAAAAAACTAGGACTGCCGGACTTATTCTGCACTTACATAGAGGTCAATAGGATCTCTGAATGATCCAATGGACTTATTCTGCACTTACATAGAGGTCAATAGGATCTCTGAATGATCCAATGGACTTATTCTGCACTTACATAGAGGTCAATAGGATCTCTGAATGATTCCATGACCTACAACTCGCCTTGGTCTTGTCGTTCTTTTTTCAAAGTTCTTTGACAACAACGTAATGAACTAGATTAGCGTTTGCGAGACAAAGAAAAGCAGAGCAGCCTTCTCCACAGCCATAATAAAATTGGATTTGTTTTTATTATTATACCCCACTTCCGGTCTCGTTGCCATGGTTTCTTTTGTTACAACAGTAGGTGTACTAGCCGATACCGTAGTTGAATTTCTGATATACCTACACTTTTAATTCAACTTCTTTAGAGTCAAATTACACATTTTACACAATAATATCTATACACGATTTAAATCGAAATCAAGATACTCTACAAAATGTTGCATGTTTCAATCGAAACCTGGGATCGAACCAGTGACCTCTATCTTTCCTGCCAAGAGGTCTACCCACCCAGGCATGAGGGCAGATGAAAATTGATAACATTTTTCTTGACCAATTGATTAAGGTTTGTATACTGCCTGAAACAATATGTATGGTTTGTGTATTTGTTTATGAATGTCATTGGTAAGTATTTTTGGGATGCAAACTGTCTTACACATATTGAATTTAGTTTGTTTATTCTCAAAACTGAGGTCATGTGACATTTGCCATTAGCTCTGTTGTGAAGCTAGTATATTTCAGCGAGATGCACGGGCGATCGCTGACAGTTTAGTATGTGAGGGTCTTAACCACTGTGTTTATATAAAAAAAGTAAAAAAAAATCAAAGTTTATAAAAGTTTCATATTTTTGTTATTTTCAGAATAAAAATGTTCTTTGCAAAAGAAACTCGACAGGAGTGGGGTATAAGTCAGGTGTACCCACGATTTTCCGAGGGCATTGGCTGATACACCTATTGATTTCAAGAATCGTTGAGCCTCGGAGGCCCCACGATTCTTGAAATCAATAGGTGTATCAGCCAATGCCCTCGGAAAATCGTGGGTACATTTAATACATATACCACAAACGACATTTGAATATTAAATTCAAGAAATTGCATTTACAACTAGTTCCATTGAGATGTCATGACTATCAATGAATTACTATCATACAGTCACTACTGATAAGTTTGAATCAATCATCATTGAGATAACTACACAAGTTTGTTTATCAGGGGGTTTCATAGTTTCGTATTGATTGCAAAGCATTTCCACGTGTTTAACTAACAAATTATTAAAACCTCTAAAATTTGAGGCCTGGGCTCCATTCCATAACAGCGAGCGCTTAAATTGCTCATTGATAGCTCAATGTAGCGCTCAAGTAGCGCTTTTTCTCTCTTGAACGACACAGTGCAAATTCCTCGAAGTTTGCTCGCCTTGCTACGTAAGCTACATTGAGCAATCGCGTTCAAGAGAGGTTTAAAAGTAATCGCTAATCGAGCGATTACTTTGAAACCTCCCTTGAACACGGCGCTGGTCTTAACCCATATCTTGTGGCCTTTAACCTTCAAGGTCACAAAATCAATGATCACTTCATTGTAAAAAAAACATTTTTAGCGAAAACCTCTCCAAATCTTACTAATTCTCCATAGTTGATATACCACATAAGAGCCTCACAACACAGAGAACTTTTCAAGTTTTGTGTTTATGAGGATGTTTTTGATCATTTCATTGTTTTTAACAATCATGTAATGAGTCAAAGTGTAAATTGTTAAAATGAGCGAGGAAGGTGTCAATTCTCTAGTTCATGCCTTATTACACCTAGGCTAGATAACTGACCTGGAACTGCTGATGTTTGTCTTCAAGGCGCTGAACGGCCTTGCTCCAGAAAACATCAAGGAGCTCATCACCCCCTATCAGCCAATGAGGACATTAAGATCAGTGTCTACTCTCACAGTCACTGTCCCAGTCACACATACTGTCACACATGGTGACAGGGCTTTCTGTAAAGCAGGGGCTGTTTTATTGAACAAACCTCCAGCCTAATTAATTAAGTGACAGTTCCAGTGCCACAAGTTCCCGATCTGAACTGAAAACTCTCATGTTCAAGACAGCATATGATTAAGCGCCTCAGAGCATTTGTTTGGATTTAGGCGGTAAATAAATGCCTAACTTATTTATTATTTATAAGTATGTACTTATGTATATTAGTAGGAGGACTATGCGGGATAATGAGCCCGCTGATGGCGAACGTGTTGCGTGCTGGTGACATGGTCACGTGACTCGGACTGGGCGCAGACCCAGCGATGTGGTCATGTTTTTGACAGGGGATTCCCCCTTTTCACAGGCGATCGTTGATTGGCTGTTTCATTCTCGTTCTTGTTTTGGACCCCGCCATCGCTCACTACAACGATTTCATGGTCCATGACCAGGTTCGAGACAACACAGCCTACAGACAGCAATCCCACAGACGATTTAATTGTGTTGCAGAGGTTTGGACGTCTTGGACAGACGATTTTACTTGAAATCCGGGATCGATTCCTTGATCCCCAAGGGCACTACACTGGGTTTATCGGACTTTAGATGTGTAGATGTTTGGGGGGAAAACGATTACAATAAAAAAAATGCTAACATGTATTACTATTAATTCATTTGGTATTCTTCATAAAGCAAAACTATTTTCGTAAGGAATGACAGATATTTAATTTGAGAAACCATTGTAGTAAAATATATGTAAAAGATGTATTTTAACTCATAAAACATGTTAAACAAGTTTTGTAGGTAACAACTTCAATATTGTAAAAAAAAAACCAAGAATTTTTCATGTCACTCAGTCTCTATGAATGTACATCATACATACTGGACAAAACAGTGGCATTTTGAAATTATTCCATAGTGATATATTTATTGATAGTGATGTTTTAATCCTGAAATATATAAACCCCAACTTGGACATATAAATATACTCTGTCAATGTCAATAAATATACAAATTTGTTTTGACATAGATTATCCCGACAATGTTGAATACATGTTTTATAAATGTATTGCTAAACAGTCATTGAATTGTTAATACTGTTCACATAAACCTTCTTATAACAAATTAAATGTACAATATATTGACATGCAAGTCGTGTGTCATTTATCTAGTCAGTAGTGTATACAACGTGCAGAGAAAATTTGCAATCGACAAATTGTCTAGCCAGACTGGAGACAATTGCAACGCGATTTGGCAATAGAAAGCTTATATATAATGCTTTGAAGTTTCATCCCCAGGGTTCTACTTGAATCTATGTACAAATAACAGTGTTCAATACACATTGTCTGTTATGTCAGCAGCATTTCCTGTATATTAGCGGTTGTCGTCTCCACTGACACTACCAAATACCACAATTATGTAACGTCGCAGATTGTGATCACATCATTACACGGAGCCAGATACCTTTCAATTAGCATTCAATTAGCATTGCTATGTCCCTGTAATGAAGTCTTTTGGTGAAATTTTCATTTCTACCACATTTTAAATATTTGATTTTTTATAAGTTACGCATAGGGCAAACTGAAAGAAGTCACCAGCTGTAGAAGTCGCCCGAACTTCGGAGACTTTTCACTTCCAGCTGACGCTATAATATCTGCAATAAATGCAAACTGTTTGTTTCCAAATGTTCCTTTTTAATATGTTTTATTTGTATTTTATTTTTATGAATTATTGATAGTTTGATATATTTTTGTTTTATCAAAACTAGCAATTGCGTGAGGTTCAATTAACGGTTTCATGAAATAATTTGGACACTATTACATTTTCTTTGTAACCACTTGTAAAGTTTTAAATGGCCGCTGAAAAAATATGGAAATATGTAGAAATATTACATTATCACATATGACAACAACATTAAGTAAATTAATTATCAGTTTAGCGCTCACATCGTTTATGCAGCAGCATACCTGCGAAAATGATTGCGACATCATTTATTCTAACAAAGTTTGCGGCAGTTGCTGAAATTTAAATAGGAGAGCATGCTCTCAATAAATGACAAATTACTTCAAGCAGTTTAACTAGGGATAATGTATTGTTCCTGGACTATTATCCATGTGTTTAAGGATATAAAGAATCAGTTTGGTGAATAGTTTAAACCACTGACGCATGCCAGAACATTTGGGTTGTAGGGTCCGAAGGAAGGTCAATCTTGTCCGAACTGATATACGCAACTTTAACCGTTTTTATTTTCGGTTAATCTAAAGCAATTCTGAAATATCTATGTAAAATCGAGTAAAATACTTTCTATCCAATATTTTGATTTGCTGAAATTGACATTTTAAAGATTATTATTTATTATACAGTCTTTCATAATATTTGAATCGGATCAGTGTCCAAGCTTCGGTCAGTTTGCGCTACTCTAACCTTTTATGTCTGAAACCTTTTATGGGTGAAATAGGTTTAATGTAGTTAAATATCAGATAAGCGAACCAATTTGATATAATTCTTTTATTTTGCGATACACATATGAGTTTGATATCAATAATAGAAAAGGGAAATGGTCTGCATAATATAAGCTCATATCAGTATATCACTATATCCACATTGGAACTTGGTTCATTATGGGCTAATTATTATTATTATGAACACAACGCAAAAAGGTAAATAACGCTATGATTACGAGCTCGAATTATAGACACTCCGTTTCACCGTTGAGTGACGAACTGCAACTCCAATGGGACAGGTCTTGTGAGTATGAAAAGAACTATTTATCTAGTAAAGGTTCTGGAAGACGTAAACATCTCAGGGAACTTTTTGTGTCAGAGAGAAAGTGCTTTGATAAACTATTACGACGACACAAACGTGCATATCAGTTATCTGAACAACAGAAGTTACTAGATAAATATAATGACAATGATTCCCGAAGTTTCTGGAGGACGATCGGTAAGCTTGGTATCGCCAACGATAGGACAAATGTAATTCCTTGGGAGGTGGAAGTAAATGGCAACATTTGTACGGATAAAACAATCGTTCTGGATAAATGGAAACATGAGTACTCTTCTCTTTTTGCTGAATCATCATCCCCAGGTCACGATGACATTCACTATCAAAACATCCGGAATGCAATAGACAACGACCACGTGACATGTAATGTAACTTATGACACCACTGACCTAAATTCGCCGATCACTCTCCAAGAAGTCGAGCGTGCGCTAGCACGTGCCAAGCGTGGAAAGTCTGCTGGTGTTGACTTGCTCCCTGCTGAGTCTCTTAAAAACAATACCTGCTTACAACTTCTGTTTAAATTAATGACATTTTGTTTTGAAAATGGTGTTTGTCCTGAACTCTGGCAAAATAGTATAATTTACCCAATCAAAAAAGCGGATAGTGACGCACGTGATCCCCTTGGATACAGAGGCATTTCTCTATTATGTGTGCCTTGTAAGATTTATTCAGACATTTTAAACTTTCGCTTTAGTAAGTGGCTGGAAGATAACGATATATTGGCTGAAGTTCAAAATGGTTTCCGCACTTCAAGAAGTACACATGAACATTTATATAGTCTTTTCTCCATTGTGAATAACAGAAAGTTATCTAAGCAATCTACATTTGTTTGTTTTATCGATGCAATGAAAGCTTTTGATAACGTAAATAGGAATTGTTTATGGTATAAGTTGTTGAAGATGGGTATTAACGGTAAATTTCTCCATGCAGTTCAGTCAATGTATGATGGCACGTCATCTCGGGTTCGTATTAATGATAGTCTCACTGATGTGTTTGAAGTAAACTCGGGTGTTCGTCAAGGTTGTGTTTTGTCACCGACACTTTTTTCAGTTTATATTAATGATTTGGCTTACGAATTGGAAAGTTTGCATTGTGGTATAAACATCGATGGGCATATGTTGAGTTCTTTGTTTTATGCTGATGATGTTGCATTGTTTGCACCGGATGAGGAGTCTCTACAGCGTATGCTAGATTGTGTTGATCGATGGTGTTCTCGTTGGCGCATATTGGTTAATATAAATAAGACTAAAGTTGTACATTACCGTCCTTGTTCAGTTAAACGCTCTGAGTTTGTATTTTCATTAGGTAGTGATGTTGTTACTTATAGCTGTGCTTATAAATACTTGGGTTTATGGTTTCATGAGAATCTTGATTTGAATTTTACGGCTAGAGAAATATCTAAGTCTGCCAATAGGGCATTGGGTGTAATATTTTGTAAGTTTAAAGCAGTTGGTGGCATGGATTATAAGGTTTACAATAAGTTATACGATAATCTCGTTCAGCCCATTCTCTCATACGGAGCTGCTGTTTGGGGAACACGGCAATATAGTTGCATTAATGCAGTTCAAAATCGTGCAGCTCGGTTCTTTTTAGCAGTAGGTAGCAAAACCCCTAATTTAGCAATACGTGGTGAAATGGGCTGGGTGTCTCAATATACTAAGCAAAAGATCGAGGTTCTTCGTTTTTGGCGTAAACTTAATATTCTCGAGTCTTATAGAATACCTAGTATTATCAGTAGATGGTCAGGTCGTTGGCGAAGATCTTGGTATAATGGAGTTCATAAATTATTGGTCAGCTATCATTTACCTGTAACTGATTTGTTTAATATTTCTTATGAGGAATTTACTGTGGCTAGAGAACATCTTAAGGCCTTAGACTCTTATAATTGGTTTTCTGGACTTTGGAATGATAGCGGGCAAGAAAATGGAAATAAACTACGTTCATATCGTCTTTTCAAAGATTTTCTGCAGGTTGAACGGTATGTTGAAATTATTATGCCTCGGGCTCACCGTAGTGTATTGAGTAAATTTCGCTGTGGCACTTTGCCATTAGAGGTAGAAGTGGGTAGATATTCTCGTCCTAAAGTTGCTCTTCATGATAGGGTTTGTACCCGTTGTAGCAGTAATGTTGTCGAGGATGAATTGCATTTTTTGGTTGACTGTGATTTTTATTCAGATCTCCGATATAATCTTTGGATAGATGTAACGACAGCTCATCCTACATTCCAGTCCATGTCATCAATGGATAAAATGGTTTTCTTACTCAATAATAATCAGTATGTAAAGCCCCTTGCCGCTGTACTATATACTATGTTTAGGCGCCGAAATATTTCGGCAGAATAGGATTTTATCTTCACTTTCATTTTTAAATATGTATATGTATGTATGCCAACGTATGTATGGATGTATGAGTGCGTGAATGAGTGTGTGCATGAGTGTGTGCGAGTATCTGTGTGTATATGTTTAAGTGTTATTTTAGAACACTGTTACTTTTAAAGTTTTATCGTGTCTCATAGGCCACATGGCCGGATGCTGCTTTTATAAACATGATTTTATACAAACTGAATTTTATTGTACCATGCAGCATGTGACACCTTAATAAAATATATTTCTTCTCTTCTTCTTCTTCTTCAGTAAAGCGAGAGAGGGGTCAGACGCGAGAAGATTAGGAGCGCGTAGGATTGCGCAGACAAAACTACGCTGAGTAGAGAGAACGCTAATTGAGATTTCCGGCTCGGCACGCTGTGGTGGTAATTACTCGTGGATCGTTTTAATTATCCCGCATAGACCTCCTTTCTTGGAAAGAAAGTTAAAACAAAACACGCACAAAAACTGATTGCTTAATATGCAATGGACAAAATTTCAAATAGAGCCATTGGCTGTAAAGCTCATCAGGAATTATGTTAATAATTATCTCTTTTGAAACAATCAAATAATAAGGCATTTGCCATTTATCAGATTTGTTTTGATTTTTTTATTATCAAAATTGGTTACACATTAATCCACATTCATTATAAATATTATAGACCTTTGAATTATATTGTTCTAATTTTTATTTTTATTCTGGAAACTAAATTCCATCGTTCAAAGGCTCCTTTTCAATATGGAATACAATGGTGATATTTTATGAATAAAATAAGTTTTCAGAGTCTGAGTATCAGACTAAACCATTCCCACACACAGACTGTTACACAACACAAAAGTTTGAAGTAACCTGAAACGTCTGTTCTCGCCCTAACGAGCCAGAGCAACTCTCTACCAGGGAGTAATGGACAGATCACTCAACATGTCAACACAATAAGATGACATAACATGCAGATCCTGGACCCACAGCAAGTGAATTTTATATTTTAGATGTTTTCCCCCACATTTAATCATTTTTCTACGAAGCTCCAGAAGGGACATGGTTTGAATAAAATATTTTTACGTACGTACGTGATAGTATTAATTATCTTAATTTATGAGCTTTTGCTAGGGTTCTGTCGCCATCTTGGATATTTTGCATTAGGTGAAATGAAAACACGCTATATTGTACCCAATTTTGCAACTTTTTGATAACTAAAGACATACACTGATAGAGTATTCACATAGTTACACATAACATGTAATAAAACTAATAAACAGGTTGCTGTTATGCTGTAGCGAAGTTTTCCCGACTCGCAGCGCCGATTATTGGCTTCAATTCTCATTGTTTTCTTTTTCAACAAATGTGCGCTTGTGTTGATCAAGTTGTGAAACATAAAGTCATCAAAATGTTCATGAGTATCTTTCAATTTCACTGTGTTTTAATCATGTTTTAAAAACATATATGTGTAAACACGAATATCCTCCCGAATTTCGTTTCCACAAAAAATACCCCGATAGAGCCCTCCAACATCGATCAAACCTATTTTGTATCTGATGCATTTATCCGATTTCAGTTTCAGGACATATTAACTTAATACAAGTGTTAACATGGAACATAATTTTCAGTATCTTCTTCCAAATCAACAGTATTATATCGGGGAAATTTGTGAAAACGACAACCCTGTTTGCGTATGTCGTTAATTAATAACACACTAACATATGATACCCAAAACCTCCATAATTTACTCTTAAATTTCAAATAATCTTTAATTACGTTAAATAAATTAAAAACATTCTTAAATAAGTCTTTGAAATACTTTTCAACTTGTGTACTTATATTGACTTTAGAGCACTTAAAATATCTGAGTAATTTTAAAGCTCATTACAATAGGTTTTTAGGCCGTGACCCCTGTAACCCATATTTGGTGACAAAGGGTCACCAAACCTGGAATTTAAAATCCCCATTGGACAAGGAGTCTGTACATACAATTTCAGCTCTCTAGAGTCATTGAGATTCGAGGAGAAGTTAATACTTTTTCAGGTCATGACTCCTGTGACCCATATTTCGGTTCATAGGGTCACCACATCTACAATTTAGAATGCCCTTCTGTACATAACAGTTAAGCATTCTAGAAACATTTACGGACTGACGGATGGACGGACGCGATGCCATGCTAGAAGTATGTAATTAGGGCATGGATACAATATTCTTTCATAAACAGTACTTAGCAATCGAGTGAATTCTTTCAGTGAAGTCGCTGAAATACAATATTAACTCCATACTTTGCATACAAAATGTAATTTAGATTACAGATTATATATATTTATTTAGAATACACACCTATACCATCAAGTGAATGATACTGCGCACTACAGGTTCTTGTTGATCTTCTTTCATTTCAATGTATCACACTCAGAAAATACATTCCTTAAATTACTGATATTGTCTCTTGGACAACAGTGTAAACTTGTGTGAAAAGAGAGCCAGTCGAGATAATGCTAACATAGAGAGATTGAAGTTCCTTGCCGAGAGAAACGCATTTTTCCACTTGTGCAATCGTACCTTGAATCATACGAGTTACTCGAAATATCAACATTCCTGATATAATTTTGCTGAAAAGAAAAGGTATATGTAAGATCTGTATTAAAAAAACAATACTTCAAATGCTTCTAAATGTTATGTTTATAGTTGCAAAAAAGAATGAAAGAAGAAATAATTACGGTTAAGAGTCTCTAGATAGTATGCTATGGACCTATTGATATATCTCGTTCAAATGTGCTGCGATTGGCTGGTCTCAGTTCAGTAAAGCTCAAACTGTGTGGATGTTTGTGGCGGCAAATCAATCCTTTGATACCAGACAAATGAATGGAAAGGAGGCACGAGTAAATACTTGTTACTTGTTTTAGCAGCGTGGAAGATCTGAGGAGAGAGACACGAATGGATGGGGCAATATTGATCTGGTGGTCTCGTCAAATTAACCGAGCTCAATGGGGGTTTATCTCTTCCCTCCTGCCCGTGCTCCCCATTCATCATGTGCTAACAATCTAGAACTAATTTGCCGATAGTGAGTTAGGGCGTTCATGTTAATAACATCACGAGAGGCACACCAAATAAACTTCTCCAAGTGAAGAAAAGTGTCTAGTTAAAAGCTAATCAATATTCATAGCCCTTTCACGAATCATCCGAATTTCTCTGAACATCGTCGATAAAGAAGGGGTTACAAGAGGAATAAGGTCGATGAAACTTTCAGACCTCGCCAGTCTATGCACATACTATTTCAGATTAAAGTCCTGTTCTCCTTGTTTTCATGGTTGGCGCAGAGGACGTTTTCATGGCCTTTGTAGATAACGTTCACTCCTCCTTGTTTTCATGGCCCGTGTAGATAACGCCCTCGTGTATCAAATGATACCCTACACTTTTCCCCGTTTGAGTTTTACTCGGTTCCGCCTCGTAAGGGCCCCACGGGGAAAAGTGTAGGGTATCATTCGATACACTCGGAAAAGTATGGGTATATCTCTCACTTCACTCCTCCTTGTTTTCATGGTCCCTGTAGATAACGTTCACTCATTGTTTTCAACGGTTCGTGTAGATAACGTTCACTCCTCCTTGTTTTCATGGCCCGTGTAGATAACGTTCACTCCTCCTTGTTGTCATGGTCCGTGTAGATAACGTTCACTCCTTTTTTCATGGCCCGTGTAGATAACGTTCACTCCTTGTTTTCATGGTCCGTGTAGATAACGTTCACTCCTCCTTGTTTTCATGGTCCGTGTAGATAACGTTCACTCCTTGTTTTCATGGTCCGTGTAGATAACGTTCACTCCTTGTTTTCATGGTCCGTGTAGATAACGTTCACTCCTCCTTGTTTTCATGG
Organism: Gibbula magus; assembly: GCA_936450465.1. Taxonomy (NCBI): domain Eukaryota; kingdom Metazoa; phylum Mollusca; class Gastropoda; order Trochida; family Trochidae; genus Gibbula; species Gibbula magus. The sequence goes on from OW388303.1 coordinate 30,715,463, forward strand.
TCCGTGTAGATAACGTTCACTCCTTGTTTCCATGGTCCTTGTAGATAACGTTCACTCCTCCTTGTTTTCATGGTCCGTGTAGATAGCGTTCACTCCCGGGACAGCGAACAGTTAGGCCATTAAGCAGTGTTGTTGACTCGATGCAGAAAGAGATATATTTCAACAGGAGTGCAATTGAAACTAGGGATCGATACCGTTGGCAGTTAGAGAGGCAAAATATAACCGGATGTAACACATTTGATTCTCGACTTCTTTCGCAATCTAAGAGGGACAAGGATACTGTAGATTCGTCCATTAGCTATCTAGTTGACAACTTTGCACCGTCGATGATATATGGCAGGGGAAGGCCTACACTTCATTCCCAAACTGGTAATTTCCCATATCAGAGTGGAGATTGAGATAATCACCCAGCCCTGAGAAATCTTAGTCTTGAAATTGAGAGAGAGCACTCAGCAAGGTCAACACACAGGAGATTATGCAATATGCTGACCCCTTGGCTCTGGTTACGAGGCAGCTGTGCTTTTACAGCAAAATTATGTAATCGCCTCTGCCTTGCACTAAACACTGGCAGCACAGATCTAACTGTATAAGGCTTAGAGAGAACAGGCAATGTGATGAATCTCATGGTACATAGTACAATTTAGAATCACCTTGGCTAAATAATCTTTGCACAATTTTAACGGTTCTAAGCCTTTTCATCTAAACATCTAAACATTCTGAACGCAATATTCCTTCTAGTTGTTCTGGAGAAGAAGATGAAAATAGATTTTTATGTTTTGACCTGTGAGGGCCTTTTTTATAATATCCACAATATTCAGTTCATAGGCTACTTAACAGTTCTTATTTCACATTGATTACATCAATTGCACAAACATATCCATAATGGAGACTTGATCTTCAACATATATTTCACATTCCTACTGAATAAGAAGATTAACTGCAAAGTGATTATTTTTCTGCATTTCTCAAACCCAAGTTAGGACTCACATATCTAAAAGATGAGATGACCCTCCCTCAGGTATTTTATTAAGAAACCACAAAATAGTGAATGAAGTGCAAATAAAATATCAGTTCAAAATTAAATTTCAACAGGTTTTTTAGGCTGTGGCCAATATTTGGGGTCACAGGGTCGCGAAAAATAAAAAAATAAAATCGCCATTGGCTAAAGAGTTTACACCCAATATTACAGCTTTCTAGGTCTTTTTGTTCTGGAGAATAAGATGAAAACAGTATTTTAAGTCATAGCCTGTGAGGCCCTTATTTGGGGCCATAGGGTCACCAAACCTACAATTTAGAATCTCCATTGGCGAAAGACTCTGCAGGCAATATTTCAGTCTTCTAGGTCTTTTCGTTCTGGAGAAGAATTAGATTATGGCCTGTGAGGCCCAAGGAGTATGCATACAAAATTTCAGCTCCCTAGACCCAGTGGTTCTGGAGAAGAAGACGAAAAAGTGAAAAGTTTATGGACGGACGCCATCCCATGCCATAAGCCCATCGGGCCTTTCAGGCCTGATGAGCTAAACATGGGACTCTTTCGCCATCTATAACCTTAAATGTGCAGGCCAGGCCCCTTCACAATAAGAATGTATAAGACTACGCTGTATGTATTTTCCTACGCTAATGTTCAAGTGCAGAATTCTATTGATACCAGTGTTACTGTAATGAAAGTGTTAGAAATGTCTCTCTGGATCTAATGCTGTTGAACAGGTCCCTGTATTGTAGGCTCTATAAATCATGCAGTCCGTCTTTCTCGCTTGCTTTGGCTTTCATGGACTTTATTTACATTAGAGATCTTAATTCATTTGGATTTATATTTCATGACATTACTCTTAAAGTGTAACATTTACATTGATTTGACATGAATTGAGTGATATCGCTGAACTGAATAAAATTCAGCTAACTGTACAGACAGTGTTTATTTCTTTATTCTGTTGTTGGGGGTCGTACAAGTGCACAGGTTCTTTTGAGCCCAGTATTTTTACAACTGAAGTGTTAGTGTACTGTCTCTGTCATTAACAAGCCATTGCCTTGCTGAATGTGGCATGCCTACGTGTTTCTCTCACTTGGTCGCGCTCTAGTGCACACACCTCACAAAAGTCAAAACTGAAATTGACAATTGCCTGTGAATGAACGTGTATTTTCTTTATGAAATTTGAATGAATGATGTTTTTTAGTATTGTACATTTAAGAACATGTTACTTATGTATTTGATAAATGTTTGCATTAAAGTGTAACATTTAAATCAATAAGGGATAATTAAAATGACAATGTTGATATGATTAAAACTAAGTTTACTGTAGTATCACAACACCCATAGCAGTATCAAACTAATCTGATTAAGATTAATTATTTCATTAAAGGTGCATCCATTGTATTTTGTCGGGGTCACATATGCAAGTCGTTATAAATTGTTTGATCTCAGAGATAAGTACTGACCCTGGCCAAAATTGCCTTTTTGATGAGAGTCAACAATTTGAATCATTACATGATTGTTATACACATGAAAAGTGATGATTGATTTTGTGAACTTGAAGATCAAAGGTCAAGGTCACGAGATAGGGTCACAAGTTTTGAAATCACTAAATATGTTTTTCCAAGTAGGTATTAACACCTTATATAAATAGCTTCTTTCTTATACACCTAGGGAATTATTTTGACATGTTTACATTCAAGGTCTAAGTTCAAGGTCATGAGTTCCGATATCACTACACAAATCCTTCTAAATACAATAACTTCAAACATTTGTGTGCTATTAAGCTCTTATTTGGTATATGTCAAGAAACACTTTGACCGAAATGTATCGTGTAATGTGCATCACATCTTCAAAAACTTTGGAACAAGATACAATCAAATTATTCACTGTAAATTACGACTTGGCTGCAGCGACCTTAACGCACATAAATTTGATCGTTTTTTACAAAATATGTCAAGTTGCCCTTGTGGTCATCATTACGAAGATTCAATTCACTTTCTATTCATTTGTCAAAAGTATGCCCAATTTCGATCAAAGTGTTTCTTTTACGTCAATGGTTATGACATTCAAACTGTTTTATTTGGAAATTATTCTATTTCTGACGATATAAATACAAAAATTGTTGAATCTGTACATTACTATTTTACCCTCACAAAACGATTTGCTAGTTAATTTATTATTGCTTATTACAAAGTCTTTAAATATAATAGGATTGTTTTTGTCAGTGATGATGAATGTAACACCATGTATTATGTAAATGTATATTTTTGTATGGGAGAGGTATTAAGATAGGCTGCAAGCCTGTTTACCAATCCCTTTCACTTATTTTTGAAATAAATATTGTTTAAACCATATGTCAATCAATCTTTATTTGGTACTCAAGAGGCCTCAGGCCTATAGTACATTATACATAATATTGCTTCAACATAAATTATTTATGAAACAATCTGTTTTCTCTGTACAAATGCGTAGAAAATATACATGGACAGGTTTTCAATTTCTTTAGTATTTGAGCTGTTTAAAAGTTGCGCAAACGTACTTTTGTTTGGATAAGTATAATATTTTTCTTTTATATATTTACTTCGAATGTTATTATAACAAGGGCAAATCAAGAGGAAATGATATTCATCTTCAACTACATTTGAGTGACATAATTGACAAGTCCTTTGCTCTCGTGCCATATTTACATATCTACCTTTCTCGATTAGGAGTTCGTGAGATGAGCATCGGAATCGTGCAAGACTAATTCTATATTTTTTAACATTTAAACAAGATAGATAGCGTTCGGTATGGATATTGCTTTTAAACATTAGATAGGTGTCACATTTACTTGAGATAGATAATTTTGCCAGCCAATTTTGAAGGTATATATCTTTAAGTCTCTGGGTAAAAGAGTTTATGAATTTCGGATATATTCCAGTTTCCTGGCTCTGCCAAACATTTCCAAATCCAGTTGAGAATAATAGTTTTTTTACATCTGTCACCCAGTTTGTATGTCCATTTCTATCGTATAAAATCATCATATTATAACACTTCTTTGGTAAGCGATAGGATGGCATGTGTAATAGCTTTATCCAATACCGAATCGCTTTACAATATGAATAAATATATATGGGAAACCTGCCACATTCTCCATAGATCATGACATTCGGGGTGTTTTGTTTAACACCTAAGAACTTTTTGCAAGCATACAAATGTACCATTTCTAACTTTGCAAATGTATTTAATCCCCAGATCTCAGCCCCATATAAAAGGATAGGGTATATTTTTGCATCAAATATTTTAAAAAACGAATTCATACTTAAATCGCCAAGAATATATATTTGCCTTAAGATTCCTAATAATACTTTCTTTGCCTGTACTGCTGCATAATTTGCATGTGTTTGCCATATGTCAACTATGGAGAAAGGCCACGATTTGAAAAATCCGTCAAAGGTCAAGTTTACAGCGAGCTCACGACTTTTGCATGCTTTTGCGAAAATGCCCTATTTGAACTATTAACAATTAGAATCATTACATGATTGTTATGAACAATGAAAAGTGATGATTGATTGGGTGGCCTTGTATATTAAAGGTCAAGGTCATGAGATAGGGTCAAGGACATCAATTCTTAAATCACTTGCTAACTTTTTTCCAAGAATCAAATTTGGAAATCAGATACGAAAAGTTCATCTCCTTCTGGTCCTCATGCCACAGCCTTTTTACATAATCCCTTTTTATTGAAACTGTCATATTACCATGTAATTGTATACCGAAAACTTATGTCTTGTCGATTTGACACCCACTGCCACACTTGATCAATATGTACACATTATTTTAAAAATGTATGTTGTGTATAAATGTGATGCCTACAAAAAGAAATAAAGTGATAAAAAAAAAAAAAAAAATTGGAAATCAGAAATAGGTTTTAAGATTAAACTTTTGAAAAGTGACCCCAGTTATTATTCATCTTGTTAGAAATAACTCCAATAATGAAAAAACGTTTTGTGGAGAAGGCGGAACAGGGTTAGACGAGATTTTGGGTCTGCTCTGCTTTTGCTGTGTCTAGTTTGAACATGTTATTGGCTAATGAATGTAAATTAACAATGTCATTATTTGTGAATTTCACACATACAAATCATTGAAAACGTTTCAATTCATCAAAGTGGTTGAACTAAAAGTAAAGTTTGTTATCAATGTCATGAATACAACAGTATGCATCAATAAGTCTTGTCCAACTCTCACTGAAAAACGAGTTTCGACAAATGATCAAATCGTGCAATATTATCTCAGATTGGCGTTCTTTATTTCATTTTGAATAGGTTTGATTCTAAATTGAATGATGAATACTGTGTTGATATTACTTACCATGTATTCACTAGTAAAAATATAGAATGACATTTTCAAGACGAAAACAAAACTAACTGATTCAGATGTTCTATACATAATAAAGATTGTTTCTGCTTTGGCAACGTATTTGATATAATAACGTATATTTGATAATGAATAAACTATAATAAATGTGTACAAATGAAAGTTGTCATGGATAGCTTTTTGTTGTGAAACATTCCTATGATATATTAACAAAGTATATATAAGAAATAGTGGTGTACATTTTAGAAAATGAATTTAAACATTTGGTAAACAAATCAATATGCCAGATTTAATAGTTTCCGATTTAAACATGGTCTGATGATATGGAAATTATTCTGATTAAACAAAATGCATTATTTTAGACATGTATCAAAGTAATTAAACTGAGTTACATAATTGGGTATTTGAAAACTATTCCACATACAAGTAACAATTATGAGATTTTTTCATTTTACCATCATCTAAACTTGATATGAGTATTTGAGCATGGATAATTTAGTTGCATTACCAGCTATTATACTCACCCCCTTTTGCGCATGCGCGAGAATCCCCTTTAACGAGTCATAGCTATTGTAGATGATTACTGTAGAGACACATCTTTATGTCAATATAACTAAAGAATCCGTTAGCGTAACTAAAATTCAAGGTCTGGGTTATGAAGACCAAACTATGCTCTTTCGGAAGATATTTTTCGTTTTAATATGGCGTAAAATGTGATTGTTCCCGAGCTGATTTTCCAATGGCATATTCATTTATATTTCGGCCCTTATAAACATGTATATCTTGATAAAAACTTGTGGAACAGACTGTTTTTCGCGAGCCAAATCATATATTTCTAATAATGTGTTTGCAAATTCAAGGTCTGCGTTACAAAGATGAGAAAGTGTCCTTTAAGGATATGTAATTTAAACCGATTTAAAACTTATACCCATTGTTCCTGGAACATTTGAAAATAGGGAAAATCTGAATTATTCGTTGTCATGCTTCGCTGATCCTGACTATGTGTCTTAATGTCGGTAACCCGTCACAGTGGGCGGGCTTTAATTATGTTTGTCTTGTAATGTAATCTTGAAATGGTCGACTTTGTTTGAGAATGTCTTTCTAGAAAAAGTTCGAAAAGTAGTTTCAGCACTGCTTGGATTATTCTTTATTAGCGTAAGCATATTTGACACAAGTTCCTCCTTCAGTGTGTTTTATGCCCATAGAGATATAGCTATTCGTTTTCGATATTAATAAATAAATACGTTTATAAGCAATGCAGATCATTCATAGTTAGTTTGAGCTGATATTGAAATACAAATTACAGAAAATTGAAATTTTGGAGTTTCACAGAAATAGAATTTACACGTCCGTGTACGCCCTTTGCAGGTACAGATACTGGAGATCAATATACATTGTCATATAACTGTAACCTCTAGTTTAGTTTCTATTATCTGGAAACTGAACTCAATAATTTAAAAAGAGACCTGGTCATGTATAATGTAACATAAAGTTTAATCTTTCTCCACATAGGGCAATGCATAATCACACAATTATTTAAGCAGATGGGAATTCCATGTTTTTTTAGTTTTTTTTTAGAATATTACTTGTTCGTTCCACATTTGATATGCAACGTTTACATAAACGTTTAACCATAACAGAATGGTTTGAAGTAGAACAAGCTTTACATTTTATATTATTGAATTACATCTTGAAATAATAAATGATTAAATATCCACGTATTAGATAGAAATGAGTAGAGATACCCATTATATAATTGTCGTTAGTCGATTAATGTCGAAAGAAGTCATATGAATACAAATAAATATTTAATATTAAGGTAAGTGCATGTATACGTTTATTCTGTGTTTACATGGACATTGACATGTGTTCAGTTTGTCTAGACTTGCTGAAAAATCACCTAAACTGTTTTAAAGACGTTTTACAGTCATGGATAAGGACTATACTGCCTTTATTACTTAGATTCAGTTTATGCCCACACATGTGGTCACCACGTGTCTAGCTATCAATAGAAGAAAGAACATGACTTCGAAGCAGCATGCATGGAACGACCATGATTGGTTGCGTGTCCTCATCGATATTGTTAATCTTTTCTCATACTAGTGAAGAATAATCGTGTATATCAAAAGTAAGGGTTTCAACTTAATTAAGTGTATATAAACATTTCAGGGTTTAAAAAATAATTAAAAAATAGTATTTATGAACAAATAACTGTATTCAATAGATGATCGTGTAACTACATTTCATAAACAGTTTTGTATTTTGTACACACGTGTATTTTAATTTACACATCGAAGAAGAGCATTAATTACGTATAAGGGTATCAATACGTCAATGTCAATGTGGCAGTAGTTTACATACTCAAAATGTGTTTCAAACCACACAATTTTGACTGTTAGTTTCATAGTTATAAATATGTGGATTATATTGTTCTTTTTAAAAAGAAGAGTCCCTCAAATCTAGTAATGCCCCATTGCTATTTATAACAAAATATATAGCTTTTTAGTACAGCGAATCGTAAAGAAATAAAATTAGAACTTTGATTAGAACTGAGGAAGCTAGACTTGATATACTTTTCTAGACTGGGCTAGTCGTCAGTTGAATATTTTCAGCTAAGTTCTATAGGACAGACTATACTGACCACCGAGAACCAGTAGCTCAGTTTAACTGATCCGCAATACCCATACCGGTATTTGTTTACTTAGCCTCAGTGACGCAAGAAGGTCCAACCCCCTGCAGTGGCCGTGCAGTGAGTTGGACCACAGCTCAAGCGTAACGCTGGCCAGCTCCACTTTGACTTAATGAGCCAAGGGCAGATAATTTCTGAAACTGCCTCTAACAGCTGGTAATGATTATCAAAGCATTGTAAATTCTTATGACAGTAATTTTTTTAAAGCTTTCATGTGTTTGTTATCACAGATGTATCCTATTTACGGTATGCAAAGTTGAAATGCTAAAAAACGGTTTTAATAAAACAATACTATTAAAATACTTCGCAATTGAAGAATTCAATTCAATTTAAATTGAAAAGAAGAACATGTTCCTGAAAAAGAATCTTTTTAAGGAGTGCATCCATTGCCAAAGATCATTATATAATTGAAAGAGAAGGTATTATAAGTAAGAGAACTTGCGTCTGATCATTTTCATATTGAATGAAATATTCTAAACAGACAAAGAGCTAGAAGCCCGTCCATTGCTGCTCGCAGCTATATTCTTTCGATTGCTTTTGCTAGGATCAAATATTGACTTTTTTCTCGATTTTATCGATGCATTTCTGGTGTAGGTTAAGGTGTAGGTTTGTTTACCTATGTTTTATCTCAATCTAAGTACGAGATCGAGTTCCTGTGCATCACGCGTATATGTTGAATGTTCCAAATAAGGAAGAAGCAAATTTGCGATTCCACTGGCCTGATCGAGACAGTATTTTTTTCACAGTTGAAGTTCATTGATGTTAATTGTCATTAGAGCGCAGTCAAATGTTTTCGCCCAATCATATGATTGTATTGTGGTCACGTGGAGTACATTTATATCCCGATAGATGTACGGTATTGTCTGGTTGCTCATAATCATGCTCATAAAACTGGTTCAAAGACTTCCATAAAAACAACAAACAATGTCAACTGATTGTTTTATTTATGTGTATAATACACAATTAAACACTTGTTACATTGACAAATGATCTAGTTTGTCCCCTCTCTGAAATGAAAGTAGTCGCTACGTCGATCGAGATCTTCTATGTAAAGGAGCTTTATATTCCTATAAGAAAAATAAAAGCATGTGGGGTTAAAAAAGCAAGTAATGTGAGGTCAATTGGTATGTTTGAAGTGTATTTCATTTATATCACGAGTAACTGAAACAATGACAAGCATCAAACCGTGTTACCAATGATTTATATATTTTCAAAAACGATATAAAAAATAATTTTCAGAAGTTATATAGAACGACATTAAAAACTGAGAAGAAAGTTATATAAAATTACCTTCTTGAAGTGTTAAAGGGGGACATTTCGCACGAGTGTCATCCCAAATTGACCGCCGCTAACGAGCCCATTACTTAATTGATTTTATGGGTAACACGGTCACGTGAATCAAACTGCGAGCGAGCGAGCTCGTCAATGTCTAGGCGGGGGATTTCCCCTTTTGACACGCGATCGCTGATTGGCTGTTTCATCTCACTGCACACCGACATGTACACCTTGTCCCGAGTTGTTCACGCTTCTGATGTCGTATTTGAAGAGTAAATTTTTATACATTCTATTAATATTATTAGTAATGACAATATTTAACATCTTGAAACAAATTAATAGAAATATTTTCAACTCGAAATTATTTGACAGGTTGTTGATACAATCTTTCGGAATCTACTTCTACATTAAAACTTCACATACGGGATTAATGTAAATGTAAGAACACGTATATATTCCTTTAACGGCATGTATTTCAAGATGACGTTAAAAGATGACAAACAGGGTTACAGCTACACACACACATTTATCATTGCTATACTGCATGTAATGTTCGTCCAGGATTGTGATTTCAACAAGTTTTTTTTTACAATATTTCATAGAGAAAGTCGTCGTTTACCAAGTTTCTGAATACCAATAAATAATAATATAATTTAAATGCTACTAAATGGTTTGATTATAGGTAAAAAAAGTCCTCGGTAAAAAAGTCCTCGGAAAAAAAGTATCAGTAAAAAAGTATTTGGAAAAAAAGTCCTTATTATTGTAAAAACAGATTAAAATGATCTTAACATAAATTTTAAGGTAAAGAAAACATAAGATTTAGTTAGAGTATTTAGTGCAAATTTAATTGTGAATTTAACACAATGGTTATACTCCAGGAAGTAGTCAGAGTACTGTTTGCCAATTACAATGTTATTTTAACATTAGGTATAATCCGGGAAGTAGTGAAATTACTGTTTGCTAATTACAATGTGGTTTTAACACAGTGGGTATAATCCAGGATGTAGTGAGAGTACTGTTTGCCAATTACAATGTGAGTTTAGCCGATTGAATCTAAGCATTTTGAGCTGATTAAATCAACTCATAAATTGAAAATTGGCTTCTGATGAAGATATAAAAGCATTTCCAATACATTACAATACTACAAATCTCATCATGGAAGTCATTCCTACCAACAAGGGTGGTTTGAAGCTAGTGTTAGATGGCCACATGTACACTAAACATGCAACCCGCAAAACAAAGATTGTTTGGAAATGCAGGCGCAAGTCAAGTATTAACTGTCAGGGCCTGCTTTGGACTGACTTGCAGAATGAAAACCCGGTAGTAAGCAAGACTCATAACCACTCTGGTGATGATGTTCAAGTATCACTGACCAAACTCCGTATGTCAATGAAAAGAAGAGCAGCCCAGACCAAAGATAAACCAGGCCAAATCTACGCGGAAGCGACATCAGCTTTTAATGATGACGTGATAGCTCTACTTCCCGATCCAGAGACCTGCAAGAGAACCATGAGAAATCAAAGACCCTGTCCACCAGCACCATCTCACCGCCGTGATCTTGGTGAGATCCCAGAAGAGTTCCGGACAACTGTCAGAGATGCTCCAGAAAGCTTCCTCATCTATGACAACGGACCACAACATCCCGACAGACTCCTTGCTTTTGCCACAAAGAAAGGATTGGAGCTCTTGGCAAACGCCGAGACAATCTATATGGACGGCAATTTCAAGATGGCACCAAAGATCTTCAGCCAGGTATTTCAAATTTTTAATACTAATTAGAATAATATAATAGACATTATAATAGTTATTTATATCAAATGATAATAATAGTTATTTATATAAAGTTTATATAATATTTATATTTATATATTATTCATAAATCCATTTTTCCATTTTCCCCATGTATATCCTATGTTCCCACCTCATGTCTGGAACGTACATGAGACCACCCTAGCAGGCGATGCAAGAAGGAACAATGTTTGTGAGGGCTGGAATACCAAGTTCTTCAACTTGGTTGGTCACCACCACCCATCCGTGTGGCGAACCATCGAATGGTTCCAGAAGGAGCAGACAACGGTCCGGATTGTCATTGCCCAGGACAGCATCGGCAACATGCCTGTTAAGAAAACCAAGTCCATGTTCGTCAAGATGCAGAGACGTCTGCATAGACTGTGCACAGACATTGCATCAGGGAGGAAATCTGTTCCAGAGTTTCTCAATGGTGTGGCCAAAAACATCAGACTGAATAAAACATCTTAGGGAGTTGTATTGTGTCAAAATGTTGTACATTGTTGTGATTAAGGATGAATAAAAGATTACAAAACCAAGTTGTAAGTGCTTAGTACTTAGTAAAATACAAAAATGTCTTGTCTATTACATTGTATTATGTGAATAAATGAGTTTATAACCAAAAACTAAGTTTTTAGTACTTTTTTTCCGAATACTTTTTTTCCTAGGTAAATTTGATACTTTTTTACCGATACTTTTTTACCGAGGACTTTTTTTCCGAACACCAATGGTTTCATAGAATGCATTAGAGAGGTAATATTACGACATCGATTTCCTGAAAAGATATGTGCGCCGGTTTGGTGAAAATATCATGGTTACGACTCACATTTCATTCAACGTTTCTTTGTTGCTGTCTAGTTTGATATCAGTGACAAAGTATATCCAAAAGTGTAAGAACATAAACATAAAAGGTTATTTTAATTCAAGTTTGACGATCAAAATATTGTTTAGACCCCTATATGATGCAATGCAATGCAAACCATTTTCACTTGCTATATGAGTTTTATGAAATTTATTTCATGTATAAATACATGAACTGGATTGGTCAACAACTGAACAAGCTCACTGAATTTTACATGAAGATTGTTGCACTGTACACGCACACATTTACATTATGATTATTGTGTTCATAAATGTATCATCATTTAAACAGGGATCAGGACAAAAGCCACCCGGACAAAAGCCACCTAGGACAATTGCCACCTAGGACAAATGCCACCTAGGACATAAACCACCCAGTTATTTTCCCCCGCCACGAAGTGGCAGGGGGATATAGGTTTGGGCTCCGTCCGTGCGTCCGTGCTTCCGTCCGTCCGCTATAATGGGGACACTTTCTCTCAGAAACTATTTAAGATAGGACAACCATATTTGGTGTGTGGCTTGTGGACATAAATACCTCGATGGAGTTCGAAAATAAGAACGATGTGATTATTTTTTCCGGAGTTATTGCCCTTGTTCCGTATTTTTGGACTCTGTTCATGGTATCTCCAAAGGGGGCAGCTTTTCTCAGAAACTGTTTAAGATAGGATTTCCAAATTTGGTGTGTGGCTTGTGGACATAAATACCTCGATGAAGTTCGAAAATAAGAACGATGTGATTATTTTTTCCGGAGTTATTGCCCTTGTTCCGTATTTTTGGACTCTGTTCATGGTATCTCCAAAGGGGACAGCTTTTCTCAGAAACTGTTTAGGATAGAGTTTTCAAATTTGGTGTGTGGCTTGTGGACATAAATACCTTGATGGAGTTCGAAATAACCGTGTGATTATTTTTTCCGGAGTTATAGCCCTTGTTCCGTATGTTTTGACTCGGTTCATGCTATCTCTAAAGGGGACAGCTTTTCTCAGAGACTATTTAAGATAGGATTACCAAATTTGGTGGATGGGTTGAGGGCATAAGTACCTTGATGGAGTTCGAAAATGAGAAGCACACAATTAATCTTTGCGGAGTTATTGCCCTTGTTCTGTACATTTGGACTCTATTCAAGGTATCACCAAATGGGACAGCTTTTCTCAGAAACTTTTTAAGATAGGATAACCAAATTTAGTGTGTACTTTAAGGCCATCGTTACCTTGACGGAATTTGAAAAAAAGAAGCATGTGATTATTTTTTCCGGAGTTATTCCCCTTGTTCCGCTTTTTCGACTCTGTTTCAAGTATCCAAGGATATAGCTTTTCTCAGACATTGTTTAACATCAAATCAGTTGTGTGGCTTGAGGATATCGTTACCTTAATGGAAAGAAAATGAGCAGCGCACAATTATTTCTTCTTGAATTATTGCCCTTGTTCTCATTTCTTGTGTCTGGCGGGGGATGTTGATGACTATGTCTTCTTGTTTTTTAATATTTTGATAAAAGAATGACTTTGGTGAGAGAAATTAGTTGATTATATGTCACTGATAAAAACAATAAAATAGTTTGAATAAAAACATGACTTTGATGCAAAACATTACTTTGATGAAAAACACTACTTTGATGAAAAACATGATTTTTTTTAAAAACTGACTTAATGCTAAACATTACTTTGATGAAGAACATGATTTTTCTTAAAAACTGACTTTAATGCAAAACATTACTTTGATGAAAAACATTATTTTTTTGGTAAAAACTGACTTTGATGCAAAACATTACTTTGATGTAAATCATTACTTTGATGTAAATCATTACTTTGATGAAAAACATTACTTTGATGAAAAACATTACTTTGATGAAAAACATTACTTTGTGGAAAAATGGATTTTTTTAAAACTGACTTTGATGAAAATAAGTTACTAGATCTTCAAATGTAGCCTATTTGTTGTGTTTTAATAGTTAACTTTAAGATGAATCTAGCAGGAAGCAGTGAGCTTGGGTCCAATCAGCATAGTCAATATCATTTTGTACAAGAAAGATAGTGCTGATGTTAATATTTAATATGATGGAATTCTGTAACAAGACAATAACAATTGAGGGAATACATCACTAAGTTAAAATATTGTTTTGATTAGTATTTTGAAGAAGTGTAACCTGACTTGTGTAACAACAGAATAACATGTGAACAAATACATCATTAAGTTTAAATACTGTTTTGTTGTTGTTTCTTTTTTAATTTTTTTAAAATAAATAAATAAGATTTGGGTGGGTTTTGTCCGGGTGGCATTTGTCCGGGTGGCATTTGTCCTAGGTGGCAATTGTCCTAGGTGGCTTTTGTCCGGGTGGCTTTTGTCCGGGTGGGTTATGTCCGGGTGGCTTTTGTCCTAGACCCATTTAAACATCATGTAGGTGAACCATACATGCATTGTTGATTGGCATTTACAAAAGTCATCTATACTTTTTTGCCAATTCATTTCTTCTTATTGAATAAAATACAATTAAACCACATTGTGATTATACACATTTATAGACAACGAACAAGATCGAATGAAATCATTTTTGTTACCAAACTTACTGTACATCTCGTTAATGAAAACGACACGGATCGGTAAATACGCTGATAGAATTTACTTGCCGCTCCAATACAAATGATCAGTTTAGCGTACCATATAGATGTTTCTTCAAGATCAAAGAGGGGAGAAGTGTTGTTACAGCAAATTAGTTTACGTAATTAAGCAGAACAAAGTCAAATAAGCTGAGTATAGGTGAGAAAAAGGGAGGAGCCTCGAGTGTAATTATTATGTTTTTACAGTTAACAAGTTTACTGGACCGGTTCTATTACACAACAAATGGCATCTCGGTGACCGGCATGTGAATAGACATGTTAATTGTCAAATGTTCGGTCTTGGTGACACAATGCTGATCATGACAACAAATACACATTAATGTGACATTCAGTCTAGATATTGTCAGCCAATCAAAGTTAGGAATATATATTCGACCAATGGAATTTAGGAATAGGATGATAGTTTTGTATTTTGTTTGTTTGACACTCATTTGAATAAAACCATATCATTGGACGATTACTAACGGTCACTATCTCTGAACGCAGACGTTAAGAGGATGGAGGCTTGTACGTCTCACTTAAACCCATGTATCGCCACACAGCGTCAGAGCGGTGTCCAGTACGACGTTACATCCTTTCCCATAGACAGTTTGAGTATTATTTCGTTGCTGCAGTAACCTGAAATAATTTATATGCAATATAGACGGGATGCACAATAGCATATGCAACAATAGATATTACAACTCGCATATTGATAAATACAGCTCAACAAACAACATGATTGGAAAATATTTGAAATACAAAAAACAACTGGTATTAAATAAACCAGTTTAATAAATATTAGTTTGAATACTCATTTTAAAAAGTAAGGGGTAAAAAAGTAAAGTTACCGTTTCTGAATGAATAGTGTACTTGTCCTTGGACTGTCCATGATGAAGCCATTGTGTGAACTGATTCATTCTAAAAACCACTCAGACTTTATAGCAATGAAATGTATTACTGCTCAATGTTGCTGAATAAAAACGTGCTTAAATCATGCATGTTCGTGATTCAAGCACGCCGCTTATGCTGTAGCATGACTCGTACACTTTATATAAAATGTACGCCTCATGCACCTCGGACAATTTAAGAAATTCAGTGCTCACAGTGCTGATGATGACGTCAATGTCCCTAACATTTGCATATGAAAATGAGAAATGTCAATGTTTTGCATGTTGTGTTCGAGAATTTTTCCCAAATTTGTTGACAATTCATTTGAAATATATTCATTTCAAGACATTTTCTTGACGACTCAAGCATTTGACTGTGCTCTAAGATAGATAGAGAACTCGTAGCAATACATTATTGGGATATAAATGTACAGGTTTGAGAGGGTTAGGCTCAGCTGACGCCTTGCCCAGCCCTCTCAAACCCGTACATTTATATCCCGATAATGTACTGCTACTCGTTCTCTATCTATTACATAATGCTGTTGACTTGTTTTTAAAATAAGCGCATTAATGATGTTTCGTCCAATCGTATGATTGTATTGTGGTACAATTATATATATATATCCCAATAGACATACAGTTGTCTGGTTGCATTCGGGTATCATGCTCATATAACTGGTTCACAGATTTCTATAAAATACAAAACAACGCTTACTGATTGTTTATTTGTGGATCATACAGAATTTTGGGTCACAGGGTCACCATATTTACAATTTAGAATTCCCATTGACCAAGGAGTCTGCACACATCATTTCAGCTCTCCTTTTGGTACAGGAGAAGAAGATAAAAATGGGTTTTTAAAGTTTGGGGTCACGGGGTCAACTAATCTACAATTTATAAACCCCTTTAAATGAGAAGTCTGTACAAAACATTTCAGATTTCTAGAGCTTTTCGTACTTGAACAGATGAAAAATAGGCTTTGATTTAGATTGTGACCCCTGTGACAAACATTTGGAGTCACATGGTCACCAAATCTACAATTCTGAGTCCCTATTAGTCAAGGAGTCTGTACAGAATATTTGTGCTCTCCAGAGTCAATTATTCTGGGAAAGAAGTAATAGAGCCATGCACTCTTTAGCTCATAGGACTTGAGTGATTTTTTCCCCAAAGATGAAGATCTAAGTTGTCTCAAGTAATACATTGAAAGGAAGCAAAACATAGTTTTGAGGTCACAGTGTGACTAATTCCACATTTAGAATCCCCTTTAACCAAGGAGTCTGTACACAAGATTTCAGGTTTCTCAGCTTTCTGTACCGGAGAAGAAGATGAATATAGTTTTTTTAGGTTTTAACACTGTGACCCTTATTTGGGGTCACACGGTCACTAAAACTACAAATTAGAATTTCCTTTGGCCAAGGAGTCTGTATGCAACATTTCAGCTTTTTAGAGCTTTTCATACTGGTGAAGTAGTAGAAAATAGGTATTTTAGGTTGCGACCCATGTGACCAATATTCAGGGTCAAAGGGTTGCCAAATCTACAATTCACTGGTTCTGGAAACAGCAATAAGTTTACGGATGGGCAGATGGATAGAAGTATGGACGCCGGAGGCCTGATGAGCCAAAAAGCAAAAGGTTTACAGATGGATTGCCGGCCGGATTGACAGACAGACTCTGCCTTGTCATCCACCCATTGGGTCTTTCAGACTTGATGAGCTAAAAAAGGATTCAGTGCAAGAGTTACCAGGGAACATAACAGTTGATACATCCATATAGTAAATCAGACTGAAAAAGCATAGAGACATGAAAACGCAATTAAAGTCGCTCCTGGTCTCAAACATGTTCCTTTTAACTGTCTTACAAATACTTCTATCCATATGTCCTGAAATCATTGAGGCTTGTATTTTATGCTTTAGCTAGATTGGGTCGTTGACTCCATGGTGAACTGGAATTGGACTAAGCACTAGCTCTGAGACAGGAAATCAGGAGCCCAGGCCTCCCTACCATCAGGCAAGCTCACCAGCAACCAAACCTCCATCTTGCCTCTCCAGCACCCTCATGCTCTCACCCTCCTGCTCTGCTGTAAATCCACATATACTTGTATAAACAAGCTTACTGCATGGTCAACAGAACTCTTAAGTACTTGGTCATGAGATCTGAACTGACCATGTGTTCTTGAATCTCCTCATGGAAGTACTTTCTGATTATCCTGCTGTGATCTTGCTTCTGACGAAAGGTGGATTTGGCCATGCAGAGAACTGACCAAAGCATTTATGTTAACACTTTCACAAACACCCTGTGGACATTTCTCATTCTCTGGGAGTTTGTTCAGTCTGCTTATTTATTTGAATTTCCAATAGGCTTAACAGGCAAATCAGGTTTTGTGGCCAATTTTTTACTTTTGTTGAACTGCCCTGCTAGACTGTCAGCTGTACTTGAAGTGGATGAACTATATTTCGAGCGAGGACAAGTTATGGGCAAATTCCTACTTGATTCACTGTTTTCAAATTTTGCTTTTAATGATGCAGTTATACCTTGCATATATGGATTACTAGATTCTTTTGGACTTGATTTAGTTGGCAGATTTGGAGGATTGCTTTTTGCTACTGGTTTAGGCATACTTGGTTTCAAAGGAGGTTTCGGCTTGGCTTGGAAGCGAGGGGTCTGTGCAGTGACAGATGGCGGCATTGTCCCCATAACTTCACTCTCTAGGTCAGGTGGTGATGGGTGAACATGAGCAACAACTGCTGCATTGTTAGCCTTACATTTCAATTCACAAACACTTTCCGTGTTACAGCTGTCATTCACATTATTAAATGAAAATTGCTTTGGTGTCTGTTTTAGCACAACAGGTTTATTCTCCTGTGGTAGTGGAACAGAACTGCTTCCTCCATCCAACTGTTTTGATGGCAAGGTATTTGTTAAGATTGTTTGCAATGATGTTTTATTTTCCCTCTTCTGTTGATGTTTTATTGTTTCTTCCACCTGAAATTGAATGTCATACTTAATTGAACTTCAGAGCACAAAATTACAAGGGTAATCAGAAAAAGCATATTACAGTTCCCAGCAAAATCAATAATTGTCAATAATTATCAATAATTGTGCCATATTTATCATTAATTTCTCCATTATATAAACAACACACAATTGGCACGTCAAGAGTCTAGATTCTCCATTGGCAAAGGAGTCTGCACTCTGCAGACAACTTTTCAGCATTTTAGCTCTCAAGACTTTTTGGAACTGGAGAAGAAGATGAAAATACGTTTTTAAATCTACAATTTAGAATCCCCATTGGCCAAGGAGTCTGCAAACCTTCAGTCACCCCCTATTATTATTTCTGAATTTGTTTGTTCATTTAATTGCGCACATCATATTAAATTTTTTAGCAGTATCTAAAATATGTGTGTCAGTTAAAGTTCCTGTTGAGTATTGATGGATTGATGTACCGCTATGCATGATGTTACCCTAATTTTAAGCAGGGTGAGTGTCTGTTTTACCTGAGTGGGACACATGTATGAGGCAGGTGCCCATCCGTTCTGCTCCCCTATCTGAACAAACCACCATCCTCCAGCTGCTCGCTCAAGCACCTGTGCAACATAGGTAAACATTGAAAAGAACAAGCAATTGTCACCTTAGTGATAATATCCCCTGCTCCACATAATCACCTCAAAATTTAAACAAGATGTGTTTGTTACACAATGATGCATCCGGATATAAGGATTATATAAGTATTGAATGAAGATGGTTAGGTAACAAAAGTTGGTTTTCACTGGCCAACTTAAAAGTGTAGGGAGAATGCAATGTGTACGTTGTAAGGTCAAGTTCACAAGGTAAAACATTTTAACCTCATTTTAAAGGTCTCATCCCAATGGATGCACATGTACAGCATCAAAGGCCTATCATTTACCAATCAAAAGTTATGTTTCGGAAAAACAAAAGGTTGAAAAACAATATAACCCAGGAATCTTGGATTCAGGAGCATAAAAACAATATCATGGTAGCCAAAATAAATTTGGCCTTGCATCTTCCCTAGCCTTTGTGTAAGACATGAAGAGAATTCAGTAAACTTGAGTAAGTACTTGAGCTTCCTAATTGAAGTGACTGACAACTGTTTATTCACCACTCAAGTACTTACTCCCCACATGTTTTATTGCAAATCCTCATGTTATACCATTCTCATGCTTTACCCCCCTTATGTTTGTACTTCAAAATCCAATTGCATACCATTTTCATGCATGTTAATCTCTCTGATTGAGTTTCCTCAGCATTGTTTTGTTTGCTATATAAATGTTTCACATTTTTATTTTCCTTACATTCAACCTGATGAAGGAGTGAGCATATACTCTGAAACATTGTCTATTTTCACAATAAAGAAGTTGTAATCCAGAAAATCTTCCTGTTCTCGAACGTGTAGAGGTTGTAGGTTATTCGAATAAAAATCTTCCGTGATGTACCCTTTGCAATTTCATTTCCTTTGAAAATAACACGATAGTTGTAATAATTCCACAACATATTTAAAATTAAAACCTACCTGACTAAGCATTCCCGCTCAGCCGATCACGCTACCCCTATGTAGTGGCAAGGGAAGGGATGTAACTCGTGACAGCTTACCTAACCCGCTTCACTTTCAAACTAATCTAGAGATTTAGACAGAATGAAAGGGGAGGAATTGAATAAAAATAGAGCCACTGGCTCTGTAGCTCATCAGATTTGACATACATTAACTAATTCAAAATGTCAGCTTCTAGGTGAGAGGAAGAACAAATAGGAAGCACTTCAAATGGAGAAGATGAAATAGGTCTTAAAGGGGCAGTAGCACGTTTTTTCGCTCAAAAAAGTCGATGAAATGTATTTGAAAAATAATGTCACCAATAGTAAAACACGCTTCTCTCTTCGGAAAATTAAGTTAAACATGAGTGTACATGGCTCAGTAAAGCAATGAGGATCGTTTTTGTCATTCAAAATAATAAAATGTGTTCACAATAAAATGGCCGCCATGCAATTTTTGCTTTATACGCAACTCCGTTATTACCACTACGGATAATTGATTTGTGTGATAGGATGTTTTACCCTCTTAAGTAAATCTAAATGGCACAAACTATCATTATAAATAGGAAATTTGAAAACATTTTTTTGGTGCTACTGCCCCTTGAAGGTGCCTCTGGCCTATCTTTGAGGCCAGAGATATAATCCCCTACAAATAAAGACACACTTGAAGATTTAATTGATCACTGTTGTTTCCTTTAAATAACCTCCCTTTGAAGAGCACATTAAATCTCAAGATGAAAATAGCTTTTCAGGTCATGACCTCTGTGACCTATATTTGGGGTCGCAGGGTCACGAAATCTACAATTTAGAATCCCCATTGGCCAAGGAGTCTGTACACAACATTTAGCTTTCAAGACCTTTTGGTACTGGAAAGAAGTTGAAAATAGGTTTAGGGTCGTGACCCCTGTGGCCTTATTTGGAATCCCCATTGGCCAAGGACTCTGCACACAATATTACAGCCTTCTCGGTCTTTTCGTTCTGGAGAAGAAGATGAAAATAGGTTTTTAGATTATGGCCTGTGAGGCCCTTATTTTGGGCCACTGGGTCACCAAATCTACAATTTAGAATGCCCATTGGCCAAGGAATCTGAACACAAAATTTCAGCCCCCTAGACCCAGTGGTTCTGGAGAAGAAGATGAAAAAGCAAAAAGTTTACAGATGGATGGCAGACGGACAGACGGATGGACACACGACAGACACAATGCCACGTCATAAGCCATCGGGCATTTCAGGCCAGATGAGCTAAAAAATGGGCGGTGTACCTCATTAAAGACTGTTATTCAAATAAATTAGAACCTCTACAGGTTCATTCAATTATTTTTCATAATAACCTTCCTTGAGGTACCTTTTGCAAACAGACTACCAAAGATCAACAGACTACAACATCTGTCTAACAATAAGGTCAACCTCGCTGAGAGTGCGCATCTAAAAATAGATCTTATTTCACTCACTACTGTTTACGTGATGAAGTCGAGGCGAAGCTGAATTCAGCAATCACAGCAATTTTTCAACTCAAAAATACCTCCTCCCCCTTTTTTGGGGGGAAAAGAGTTAACGGGGAGAGAAACTAATTTACCCAATAGAAAAGATCAACCGGAACGGCAGAAGGCCTCCGACGTGAAAAGGTGAAAAAATGTGCAGTGCTTCATGACTGTACATAGTTAGAGTTGTTGCTTGTGTATGTGATAAAACCTTGCTGCTGAGCAGAACCCACTTTCCTGCCAATAACACAAAGTTGTAGTTGACCTGCAAGACCATAGGCGTTATCATCTTGTGAACCAAGGACTGTCTGCGTCGTTTATCCCTGGGAATTAGCTTGATGCTATGGGAGCCAACCTCGGAAGTTCTTGGGAGAGCGAATGATGAGAGACAAATAAGATGATGATGTCATGGAGATGTTTATTTGGCTCTTGCATCATGGTAGTTGTACATAATTACAGATACAGTTGAAGGTCAGCTGATGATGGTGTAGGTGGCAGAGACATAGTGACCGTCAAGGAAGCTTTGTAAGTTGATGGTCCTATCTATCTCTATCTAAGTCTAATTCTAATTCTATCTCTATCCCATTCTAATTCTATCTCTATCCCATTCTAATTCTATTTACCTGTTGTCACTGAGAGGTCTTTATTTAAGGGATTCAAAGGACCAATGGCTATAGAGCCCTAAAGCAATGAAATGTCATCAAAGGAAACAATTGCTGTATATTCAATGCCTAAAGTTATCTACAATACAGAATAGATAATCACTGAAGCATAAAACATTAAACCTGCAGATAGGTGATAGCCCCAGGTGATTACTACAAGAGACAACTGGACAGTGTCATTTGAGAATTAAACTAAGTAACTTGAATACATTGATAAACAAAATACATAGGTCCATAGGTAAATACCCAGTCATGGGTCAAATGATAGGGAGACACACCGTCAAAGGCGGAAGAGATACTCAAATATCCAATGGCTGGTGTCACAAAGAGGTGTTCTACCTGAGAAGCCTGCCTCTGTGTAGGTCCCACTCTAGTCATACCATGAATCAGAACTCAATTGATAATCCATACCAGCTGGAACTCCTGGGTCAACAAGGTTTGCGTGTTTTGCTGTGTGGGGCATCATACGATAAGTTGAATACCACAATGATGTGTCAAGTATGCCATAAACTGTTCAGAAGACAAATACCATTCATGAAACATCAAAAATACTGCACCGCTGTGACCAGAGGTACAGTAAATGCAGTTGAATGCAAAAATTGCCACAAGAGATACATGTACAGGACTTGATTGGAAAAGCACTGTCATAAACAAAGTCCTATTTCAAGATCATCCAATACTATTAACTCTAGAACAGACTGCAATGAATCAAATGTCCCAACCAAGAGGTATAACACAAAGTTTGGCGCCGGCCTGCAAGACAATTGGCGTTACCATCTTGCGAGCCAATGCCCGTCTGCGTCGTTTATCCCAGGGAATTAGCTTGATGCTATGGGAGCCAACCTCGGATGTTTTTGGGAGAGCACATGATGAGAGACACATAAGATGATGACGTCATGGAGATGTTTATTTGGTTGTTACATCATGGTGGTTGTTACATAAATACATATACAGCTGATGATGGTGATGGCAGCAGAGACATAGTGACCGCCAAGGAAGCTTTATAAGTCTTCCCTGGGGTCTAGTCTCCGCTGGTCTTCTGGTCTAATTCTATCCCTCACTCACCCTTACTATCTCGTTCTATCTTCTTCTCTATCTGCCTGATATCTATCTTTTCTTTATCTCTGTCTACCTCTCTATCTGCCCTCCTGTTTATCTGCCTGTTGTCACTGAGACTGGGCTCTATTTAAGGGATTCATAGGACCAATGACAACAGAGCCCTAAAGCAAATAGAATGTCACCATAGGGTCTGATTGACAAGATACTTCCCTATTTCTAAATAAAACAATTGCTTCATTTACAATGCCTAAAGTGATCTACAATAAGGAATAGATAATCACTGAAGCATAAACCATTAAACCTGCAGATGGGTGATAGCCCCAGGTGATAACTACAAGAAACAAATGGACAGTGTCATATGAGAATTAAACTAAGTAACTTGAACATATGATAAACAAAATACATAGGAAAATATCAAATTACAAATTATACATTTATACACGTGTTAGCACTGTGATAGGTATATCAAGGACCTGGAAAGTGAAAGGCTATCTGTAAACATCTGGAAAGTTCGCAAAAACACTGTGCAAGCAGTAAGAAAAGACTTGTCAATTACATCTTACCTCCCAATGTTCATCAGATGAGTAAATAAGTTCCGTAGAATAGTAATCAGATGCAAGAACAGGTATGAGGCTACCAACATACAAAGTATCATCAAACTACAGTGCCAAGAACAAAGGTTTCTTTATTTTAGCATACTGGGGAGTAGCAGAAAAAAAGAAAGAAAAAAGCAAAAACTCAATCAACAGTTTGAAGTGTCATCCCAGATACAAAATATCAAGATATAAAACAGCAACAAAATAACAGCTCTCATAACCCCGACCTCAACGTCAGTCAAGATCATCATGATACCGATCAACCTCCAATTAATAAAGTTGAACATTGTTCAATGGAATGCCCAATCTTTAAGGATGAATTCAAACTGTTTCTCCATGATCATAGAGTAGATATAACTTGCATATGTGAAACAAGGCTACCTGACAACTTTGAAGAAACTAAAATCTCAGGGTACATCATAAAAAATAGAGCCATGGCCTCTGTAGCTCATCAGGAGATAATAAGTGGGGTATGTTATGGAGTGGACTTTATTATAGCAATGGTTCAGATAATGGAATGTAGTAATAAGAATCTAGGTAGTGAAACGATTAAAGCAGTTTAAAAATATTTTGTTACCATAACTTTGCCAATCTGCTATATATATGTGTTGAAAGAGCAACACAAAGCTTTGAAATAAATTGCTGGTATCAAACATATAATAATGTGGTGGAGAGATCATACTATTTTTTAAGATCGTACACACATTATATAATAATGAATATACCGGGTACAATTCTTTGCATACAATTCACCACTGTAAGCTATTGCAATAATGGCCTGGGGCTGTAGAAGAATATGAAAAAAACCTTTTTAGGTCATGACCCCTGCTAATTATTATCAAAATTGGTTACACATAAATCAACATTCGTTATGAATATCATACACCTTTGCATTATATTGTTTTAATTCTTAATTGCATTATGGCAATACCAACATTTATTACATAATGAATAGGAGCCTCAGTTTTTGAAAATCCCATTTCTCATAGGCTCCATTTCAATACTTAATAAATTGGTGATTTTTTTTTAGTAAATTCTTTTTGACCATTTCTTATAGGCTCCTTTTCAATATTTGATAAAATGTTGATATTCTATGAATAAATTCTTTTTTAGAGTCAGTGAAAAGCAGTCTCACGCACAGTCTATGATAACACAGTGCTGCACAGAAGTTTGAAGTAACCTGAAACCTCTGTGTAACTATCAGTTTTCATTCTTCTGCCAGGAAGAGGTCAACACAATGCAATTACATAACATGCAGACACTGGACTCACAGCCAGTAAAATTTATATGTTAGATGCAGTTTTTCCTACAATTAATTATTTTTCTGTACTGGAGAAGATGATGAAAATAGGTGTGATGTCACAATCTCATATAGCTACTTCTTTTATAGTCCTATGTTATCACCAATCATCACTAGTCATATTCAGTTCACATATCTCATGTAAAATGAAAAAATTTAATTCCTCTTCAAGTTATTCCTTCAAAGGGTATTCAATAGTTCTCATTTCAAATAGATTCACATTAAACATGTCCATGATGTAGACATCTATCTCATTTCTTGTTCCTATTGAATAAAATTAACTGCAAAGTTAATAGAAAACTAAATCAGTTATAAAGTATAAAATATGATATAAATAAGGTATACCAAATTGACTCGTACTGGAAATTCTCATTAATTAATTAATTAATTCTCCAAATAATTACACAATATCATGAGATATTAAAAAACTCCATTATTTACTCTTAAATTACAAAGAACATAATATTAGATTTAATAAAAGATTCTGTATTAAGTCTTTAGAATACTTTTAGACTTGTGTACCTTTATCAGCAAATTCACTTGCAAAATACAAATAATTACTCATATGTGAAATGTGAGACAAAGATAAAATATGACTTATAATTTTTGTTAGACCTCCAATTCTAAGTTTTTAATTCTAAATATCTCTTTTTCATCAGACATATTATATTCTCAAAGCACATGTTAGAACTCTCACATCAGAAAGATGAAATGCCTTTAACTCAGCTGTTTTCTTTAAAATTACCTCCCTTACCTACTTACTGATTGAAGTGCACATATAATCTCAGAAAGATGCTGTAAACTGAAATAGGCTTTTAGGTTTTGATCTCTGTGACCCATATTTGGGGTCACAGACTCACCAAATTTACAATTTAGAATCCCCTTCAGTCAAGGAGTATGTACATAAAATTTCAGCTCTCTACGTTCATTGGGACTGGAGAAGAAGATGAAAATAGTTTTTTTTAGGTAATGACCCCTGTAAGCCACACTTGGGGTCACAGGGTCACCAAATCTACAATTTAGAATCCCTTTCAGCCAAGGAGTCTGTATATAAAATTTCAGCTCTCTGGAGTCATTGGTTCTGGAGAAGAAGATGAAAATAGCTTTTAAGGTTATGACCCCTGTGACCCACATTTGGGGTCACAGGGTCACCAAATTTACAATTTAGTATCCCCTTCAGCCAAGGAGTCTGTACATTAAATTACAGCTCTCTGGAGTCATTGGTTCTGGAGAAGAAGTCGAAAAAGCGAAAAGTTTACGGACGGACGGACCAACATCTCGTGTTCAGGAGGTAATCTTTTTATGAGTTAAATTAACTCTTAAACTGGACATCAAAAAAAAAAGAGTGCAAACATTTGACGTTGAAGGGCTAATTGTCCAAACTGGTTATGCCTTAATGATAACCCTCATGGACAATAATACTCCGTGTTTACTAGAGCATAAATTGTTTCAAAACATGGAAGGAATACTAATGTGAACGCCAAAGCCTTGAAAAGTGATGATCACATAAAATAACCTACTAATCACTTCTTTCTCAGAGAACAGAAGTTGTTAGCTTTAGATAGAGGTGTACAGGCAAGAAACTGAAGACTTATTTCATTGTTTGATCTTTACCCCTCCGAGTAATAAAAACAAAGAACAAGACATTAAACAGGTATATACTATTATCAAAACTGGCAAATTAGATTTCACTGATAATAATGGTAAATACAATACCAGATACACATGTTTTACTGTCATAGTCTCTTCATTAGTATTCTACTAGTAGTTATATATATATATATATAAGTAACCTGTAGTGTAGTTGCCACTTGCCTATTGGAGAAGATTAGCTCTCCACTTACTGGACATGTAGTTGCCACTTGTATACTGGACAAGATAACCTCTCCATTGATTGGACATGAAGTTACCACATGCCCATTTGGACAAGATTACCTCTATATTTATTGGACAAATAGTAACCACTTACCTATTGGACAAGATTACCCCTCCAACTATTGACATGAAGTTACAACTTACTTTTTGGACAATATGACCTCTTTATTTATTGGACATATAGAAACCACTTGCCTATTGGACAAGATTCCCCCTCCAATTATTGGACATGTAGATACTACTTACTTTTTGGACAATATGACCTCTATATTTATTGGACATATAGAAACCACTTGCCTATTGGACAAGATTTCCCCTCCAATTATTGGACATGTAGTTACAACATACTTTTTGGACGATATGACCTCTATATTTATTGGACATAAAGAATCCACTTGCCTATTGGACAATATTACCCCTCTAATTATTGGACATATAGTTACTACTTACTTTTTGGACAAGATGACCTCTATATTTATTGGACATATAGAAACCACTTGAATATTGGACAAGATTACCCCTCCAATTATTGGACATGTAGTTACTACTTACTTTTTGGACAAGATGACCTCTATATTTATTGGACATATAGAAACCACTTGCCTATTGGACAAGATTACCCCTCCAACTATTGGACATGTAGATACTACTTACTTTTTGGACAATATGACCTCTATATTTATTGGACATATAGAAACCACTTGCCTATTGGACAAGATTACCCCTCTAATTATTGGACATATAGTAACCACTTGTCTATTGGACAATATAGCCTCTTTATACATTGGACACGTAGTTATTTCTTATAGGACAATATGACCTTTATATTTATTGGACATATAGAAACCACTTGCCTATTGGACAAGATTACCCCTCCAATTATTGGACATGTAGTTACAACATACATTTTGGACGATATGACCTCTATATTTATTGGACATATAGAAACCACCTGCCTATTGGACAAGATTACCCCTCTTATTAATGGATATATAGTTACTACTTACTCTTTGGAAAAGATGACCTCTATATTTATTGGACATATAGAAACCACTTGCCTATTGGACAAGATTACCCCTCCAATTATTGGACATGTAGTTACTATTTACTTTTTGGACAATATGACCTCTATATTTATTGGACATATAGAAACCACTTGCCTATTGGACAAGATTACCCCTCTAATTATTGGACATGTAGTTACAACTTACTTTTTGGACAATATGACCTCTATATCTATTGGACATATAGAAACCACTTGCCTATTGGACAAGATTACCCCTCTAATTATTGGACATATAGTAACCACTTGTCTATTGGACAATATAGCCTCTTTATACATTGGACACGTAGTTATTTCTTATAGGACAATATGACCTTTATATTTATTGGACATATAGAAACCACTTGCCTATTGGACAAGATTACCCCTCCAATTATTGGACATGTAGTTACAACATACATTTTGGACGATATGACCTCTATATTTATTGGACATATAGAAACCACCTGCCTATTGGACAAGATTACCCCTCTTATTAATGGATATATAGTTACTACTTACTCTTTGGAAAAGATGACCTCTATATTTATTGAACATATAGAAACCACTTGCCTATTGGACAAGATTACCCCTCCAATTATTGGACATGTAGTTACTATTTACTTTTTGGACAATATGACCTCTATATTTATTGGACATATAGAAACCACTTGCCTATTGGACAAGATTACCCCTCTAATTATTGGACATGTAGTTACAACTTACTTTTTGGACAATATGACCTCTATATCTATTGGACATATAGAAACCACTTGCCTATTGGACAAGATTACCCCTCTAATTATTGGACATATAGTAACCACTTGTCTATTGGACAATATAGCCTCTTTATACATTGGACACGTAGTTATTTCTTATAGGACAATATGACCTTTATATTTATTGGACATATAGAAACCACTTGCCTATTGGACAAGATTACCCCTCCAATTATTGGACATGTAGTTACAACATACATTTTGGACGATATGACCTCTATATTTATTGGACATATAGAAACCACCTGCCTATTGGACAAGATTACCCCTCTTATTAATGGATATATAGTTACTACTTACTCTTTGGAAAAGATGACCTCTATATTTATTGGACATATAGAAACCACTTGCCTATTGGACAAGATTACCCCTCTAATTATTGGACATGTAGTTACAACTTACTTTTTGGACAATATGACCTCTATATCTATTGGACATATAGAAACCACTTGCCTATTGGACAAGATTACCCCTCTAATTATTGGACATATAGTAACCACTTGTCTATTGGACAATATAGCCTCTTTATACATTGGACACGTAGTTATTTCTTATAGGACAATATGACCTTTATATT
Source organism: Gibbula magus (assembly GCA_936450465.1). Classification (NCBI taxonomy): domain Eukaryota; kingdom Metazoa; phylum Mollusca; class Gastropoda; order Trochida; family Trochidae; genus Gibbula; species Gibbula magus. Next base: position 30,744,799 of record OW388303.1, read on the forward strand.
TATTGGACATATAGAAACCACTTGCCTATTGGACAAGATTACCCCTCCAATTATTGGACATGTAGTTACAACATACATTTTGGACGATATGACCTCTATATTTATTGGACATATAGAAACCACCTGCCTATTGGACAAGATTACCCCTCTTATTAATGGATATATAGTTACTACTTACTCTTTGGAAAAGATGACCTCTATATTTATTGAACATATAGAAACCACTTGCCTATTGGACAAGATTACCCCTCCAATTATTGGACATGTAGTTACTATTTACTTTTTGGACAATATGACCTCTATATTTATTGGACATATAGAAACCACTTGCCTATTGGACAAGATTACCCCTCTAATTATTGGACATGTAGTTACAACTTACTTTTTGGACAATATGACCTCTATATCTATTGGACATATAGAAACCACTTGCCTATTGGACAAGATTACCCCTCTAATTATTGGACATATAGTAACCACTTGTCTATTGGACAATATAGCCTCTTTATACATTGGACACGTAGTTATTTCTTATAGGACAATATGACCTTTATATTTATTGGACATATAGAAACCACTTGCCTATTGGACAAGATTACCCCTCCAATTATTGGACATATAGTTACCACTTGCCTATTGGACAAGATTACCTCTATATTTATTGGACATATAGTAACCACTTGTCTATTGGACAAGATTACCCCTCCAATTATTGGACATATACTTACTACTTGTCTATTGAACAAGATAGCCTATTTATTTATTGGACATGTAGTTACTACTTATTGGACAAGATCTACCCTCCAATTATTGGACAATATTACCTCTATATTTATTGGATATATTGAAACCACTTGCTTATTGGAAAAGATTAGCCTTCCAAATCCAACTGCTTTTCCAAAATACATAATCATTTTCAATGATATTATATATATATTCACAATTATGAATACACCTAATTGAACAACAGCACAAAGCATTGCAAACATTATAATACATGCAACTACAGTGTTTTTACTAATCTTGTCCAAAAAGCAAGTTGTAACTACATGTCCAATAAAAATATAAATAAGCTTGTCAAATAGGCTAGACTGGCAACTACAATAAATGAATAAATGAAGGGGAAATCTTGTCTAATAGACAAGTGGTAACTATATGTTCAATAAATGATGGGAAAATCTTGTCCAATAGACAAGTGGTTACTATATGTCCAATAAATAACGGGGCTATATTGTCCAATAGGCAAGTGGTTACAATATGTCCAATAAAAATATAGGTTATCTTTTCCAATAAATGGAGGGGTAATCTTGTCCAATAGGCAAGTGGTTACTATTATGTTCATAACTATAGATGTAATCCTGTCCAATAGGCAAGTGGTATCTATATGTCCAATAATTGGAGGGGTAATCTTGAAGTTACCCTTAGTGCAAGGGAGACAACTCCAAATAACTGTCCAGTAGAAATGGACAGAGACTCATCCAAAATTTTATGAGCCATTTTACAAGTTATTTTTAAAAGAAGGGGAATTCCGTTTTGAGTGGTTTAGAACATGATTTATGTTTATTTAAGAGTTAACCACTTAAATTAAGTTAACTCATAACCTTCGGACAGACAACTTGATTAACTCTTAATGCTCAAATGATAGCACGGACGGACGGACGGATGGACGGACGCCATCCCATGCCATAAGCCCATCGGGCCTTTCAGGCCAGATGAGCTAAAAATAGAGCCATGGGTTCTGTAGCTCATCAGTATTTCATTGATTTATTATCTTAGGTTGAATATCTAAGTTATCTCAAGTAATACATTGTTAACAAGCAAAATAATATGGGTTTTAGATCATGACCCATGTGCCCCACATTTGGCGTCAAAGGGTCACCAATCCTACAATCAAGAATCACCTTTGACCAAAGTATCTCTACACAACATTTCACCTTTCTAGAGCTTTACATATAAACTGGAGAAGAAGATGAAAATAGGTTTTTTGGTCATGACCCGTGACCTAGATTGAGATCACAGGGTCACAAAATCTACAATTTAGAATCCCCATTGGCCAAGGAGTCTGCACAAAACTTTTCAGCTCTCTAGACCTTTTGGTACTGGAGAAGAAGATGAAAATAGGTTAAGATGTGACCCCTGTGATCCCATTTGGGGTCACGGTGTCATGAAATCTACAATTTAGAATCCCCATTAGCCAAGGAGTCTGCACACAACTTTTCAGCTCTCTAGACCTTTTGGAACTCGAGAAGAAGATGAAAATAGGTTTTTAAGGATGTGACCCCTGTGATCCCATTTGGGGTCACGGGGTCACGAAATCTACAATTTAGAATCCCCATTGGCCAAGGAGTCTGCACATAAAATTTCAGCTCTGTGGAGTTATTGGTTCTGGAGAAGAAGTCGAAAAAACGAAAAGTTTACAGACGGATTGACGGACGGATGGACGGACGCCGGACGCAATGCCATGCCATAAGCCCATCGGGCCTTTCAGGCCTGATGAGCTAAAAATAGAGCCACTGGCTCTGAAGCTCATCAGGAATTATGTTATTAATTATCCCCAAGGAAAAGGTTAAGATATCACATAATAAGTCATTGCTCAGTCATCAAATTTATTATCAAAATTGGTTACACATTAATCCATATTCATTATAAATAATGAAGACCTTTGCAGTTTATTGTTTTACTTCCTATTTTTATCCTGGAATTATCAACATTTATTACATAATGAAAAAGAGCCCCTATTTGTTTCCAAAAATCCTGTTTCTCATAGGCTCATAGTTTCATAGGATCCTTTTCAATATTTAATTAATAAATTCTATTGAGCATCTGAGTGTAAGACTAAATCAGTAACACAGCAGAGAAGTAACCTGAAACCTCTGTGTATTAGCTAGCTGCTGTTTGCATCTCTGCAAGGGTCAGTGGTCACTCCCCAGGTCAACACCTGCAATTATGCAACATGCAGACCCTGGACTCACAGCCAGTAAATTATATATTTTAAATTTTGTTTTCCTCATCTTTATTTATTTGTCTTTATTTTATTTATAAGAAGATGTGGTATCACAAACTCATGTAGCTAGTTTAAATAGTCTTATCTTACTTCATCACCAGTCATATTTAGTTCACATATCTAATGTAAAATAAAACATTTGTTAACCCTTTTTAAATGTTTTCCTATGCATCCTGTCACAATATGCAGTTCACAGGCTATTCAATAGTTCTTATTTCACATTGATTACATCAAACATGTCCATAATGTAGTATTACTCTTAAGCTGACATATGAAGTGCACATAAAATCTCATTATCTTCACAGTTCATTAACACAGCTGTTTTAAGTGATTACCCCTGTGATCCATATTTGGGGTTACAGGGTCACCAAATCTACAATTTAGAATCCCCATTGGCCAAGGAGTCTGGACATAAAATTTCAGATCTCTGGAGTCATTGGTTCTGGAGAAGAAGATGAAAATAGCTTTTAAAGTTATGACCCCTGGGGCCCTTATTTGGGGTCACAGGGTCACCATATCTACAATTTAGAATCCCCATTGCTCAAGGAGTCTGTACATAAAATTTCAGCTCTATAGAGTCATTGGTTCTGGAGAAGAAGTCCAAAAAGTGAAAAGTTTACGGACGGACGGATGGACGGACGGACGACATCCCATGCCATAAGACCATCGGGCCTTTCAGGCCTGATGAGCTAAAAATGCAGTAAGGCCAAAAAAAGAAGGAGGTGTATGCATCATAGCACGAAACACCTATGGTGTAACAGACGTCACATTACAGTGACCAAAGACGTCAATATCACAGTAACATCTCTGTATGATCCGCACAGTTGTAAAAATGCCACAAGAGACCTTGAAACCATTGGTATCAGCAGGCATGGTGTACTCATGGGAGATTTTAATGCTAAGTACAGCATATGGAGAAGCTCAAAACATGACCAGTCAGGATAACAAAGTCAGAGTATGTCATCATGAACACAAAAGAACACACTTATAAGAACCATGCACAGCTCTGGCAAGGCTGACACATTAAACATCACTCTAGTCACCCCAGATATAGCAGATAGCATCATCAACTGGACGACAATAAGTGAGCTAGATAATGAACACTTCCCAATTTTTATGGAAGTTTAATACAAAAGCATGGACAACAAATACACTTCTCCAACAAGATGGAACATCAAGAAGGGCAACCGAGAAGCTTTTTCTTGTTTGATGTCAGCATCAACGGTAAATATCAGCCAAGACTGGAACTCAAACAGCGCACCAGAGAAAGTGGCCAAACTCACTTCTAGCATCATACAAGTAGCAAACGATACCTATCCAAAAACAAAATCAAGGAAGAAACCACCAACACCATGGTTCAACAAGGACGTTGTAGAAGCTCGTCGAATGAAACGCAGAGCAAGAAGAAAATGGAAAAAAACATCAGTCAATTCTAAGAGGATCAAATACGACTTCCAAAATCCTTGGTCTTATACTGGATCCCAAGCTAACATGGAAGGATCACATCGACTCCCTTGTAACAACATGCTCAGAAAGAATGAACTTGATGAAGACAATCTCCTCACAACATTGGGGTGCAGACTTTACCACCCTGAGAACTTTCTACATAGCCTACATTTGGAGTAAAATCGGATATGCAGCAGAGATCTGGTATTCAGCCAGTAAGACCCAGATAAATAAACTTGAGAGAATACAGAATAAAGCCCTCCGTTTAATAACAGAAGCCCTCAAAACAACACCTGTCGCAGCTATGGAAGTAGAAGCTGACATTCTTCCTCTCTATCTATTCTTGAAGTCATGTCTACTCAAAAAATACATCTCTTGCAAATTTTTATCACCAGAAATGCCAGGTCATCTGCGTAGGTCTTCTTCACCTCTTAGCTTCTACAAAAGATGCAAGGGAATTACTGCACAGTTACAACATCAAGACACCAAGAATACCAGAAGAAGTACCTTACACCACAGTATTGAACAAAGTCCCCCCATAGGAATCGGTACCACTGATCATACAGACGGACCTACCAGACATGAGTAGAAAGTCAGAGAACCCCATGGGTCTGTTACAAAGCACCCTTGAAATGATCTCATGCAAATATGAGGAACATCAGTAGATATACACTGATGGATCATTGCTTTCCAATGAAGACATCGCTCAAGACTGGCTCAAAATCAACTCTGCTGTCTCTTCAGGCATATAAACCATCTGACTATTATACACTCTGCAATAAGATCTACAGTACCGTCAGAGACACCAAGGCAAAAATATGTTTGCAATGGATTTCGAGCCACATTGGAATTAGAGAGAAAGAAATTGCCGACTGCCTGGCAAAAGAAGCAGCTTACAGTGAGCCTGTCAACATGAACACATATTCCCTGTCATCACTACAGAATACCATATCATCCACTATAAACAACAGGTGGATGCATCAATGGAATACAAATGACAAGGGCAGGGAATACCACTCAGTTCAGTCAAAGAGACAAAAATCAAGATACAGAAACATCTCCAGAAAACTACAGGTCATAATATCAAGGTTAAAATTCCAACACTACCCTTGTCAGAAATACCTCCATCGCTTCAAGTTGGTAGATGACCCATCTTGCCTATTGTGCAAACATGACAAAGAGACCATTGATCACATACTACTGCAATTTACAGAACTGAACTGTGTGAGATAACTTCAGCAAGAAACAACACTGAAGGATATACTTGAAAACAAGAATAATGGATGAACCACAGCAGAGAAAATAGTACATGAAAGACAAGAGCGGATATGTGCGAGGGCCCATGCTGCTGTAGGCACGAACCAAAACCAGTTACCAGTACATAGGAAAATATCAAATTACAAATAATACATATATACATGTGTTAGCATTGTTATACAACCATAACAACAGAAAAGCTGTTTGCAATGGTTGTCCATCTGACTGACTTAAGGCAGAAAGTGCTGAAACACTAGCCTGACCCTTCTCAGTTCAGTAGCATGTTTATGTGCAGAGAGCCCTCCTCACTCCAAAACCTGATGTAGTAAGGTGGTTCGGTACACCTCCCAAACCTACGAGTGAGGCGTCTGTGTGAACTGTGAGAGTTGGGAGTCAGGGTCTCCAAGGGAAAACCCCTGGTGAGATTCGCAACCTCGGTCAACCACTGACGGTGAGATATCAGCCTTTCTGGTGTCTCTTAGTTCTCTAAATGTGTCCAAAGATTCACCAGGGTTTGTTCTCATTCTCAGACAACAACTATAGTTGCCGCCACGTTCCCCAACAAATGCACCCATTGTCATGCTGACAGTCTGGATATCTCAAAAAACTGAAGAGGCTCTTTGAACCTTGAGGATACGATGCTGAGCCAAGGAGACAATACCCTGCTTTGTGTTGGCTCCCAAGAAGACAAGATCCTGTGTCAGGGACAGATCTGACTTCTTGAGATTAATAACCCGGCAAAGGGTTAAATGACAAAGTCTCGTTGTCATCTTGAAATGAAGGTCAAGGTCACAAAACTCTGTAGGAACATTACTCTCCCTATGATGAACCCATTTGCAAAATATGAAAAGAATCCAGTGAATAGTACTTGAGTTATTACACAGACGTACGAATGGATGCACGCAGCCAAATACTATATACCCCGCTTTGCCCTAAACATGCGCCGGGGGAACAACAGGTAACGCAAAGGAACAACGGAAATTCGAAAATTCGATGAATGCAAACATGAAAAAAAATAATGCAGTATCAACAAGAGCCATCAGGCGAGATTGCTTATCCACCCGGACCCACAATAATCAGTTATAGCAGTGTAATTAAAACTATTTATAAAGGGTTTTTGCTCTTAAATACAAATATCTCCTCCTTCCCCCAATTTACCTCAACTTATTACCTTGCTAAAAGACAAATGTACATAATGTTGCCATGGAAATTGGAAAAAAATTAACATTTAAAAAAAGTGAAACCCCCAAAAGGCATATCTTCATGATATGTCGAGGCTGTATACCAAATTTGGTGAAAATTGAAATTGAAATTTGGTACTATAACTCCTTTGCAAAATAACTAACTTTACCACACATAAATTCGCTCTGTCGCTCATTTTCTCAGTAACTTGCAAAACTTTGTGGAGCAATCTTCGTCCAGACTTGTCTGTGACGACGATAGTTGGAGAGTGAAGCGGGTTAGGTTAGCCAACATGAGTTACTTCCCTTGCCACTGCATAGGGGTTGCGTGTTCGGCTAAGCGGAATGGTTTGTAGTCAGTAGGTTTTAATTTTTATTTATATTGTGGAATATTAACAAATTAACAAATATAGTGTTATTTTCATTGGAGATGAAATTGCAAAAGGTATAACACGGAAGATTATTATGAAAAAAAGAGCCATGGGCTCATCAGGACTTCATTGACTTATTATCTGAGGTTGAATATTTAAGTTATCTCAAATAATACATTTCCCAAATCTACAATTTAGAATCTCCTTTGGTCAAGGAGTCTGTACACAACATTTCAGCTTGCTAGAGATTTTTGTACTGGAGAAAAATTAAGATAAAAGAAGGTTTTCAGGTCATGACCCCTGTGACCCATATTTGTGGTCACAGGGTCAACAAGTATACAATTTAGAATCCCAATTGCCTAATGAGTTTGCAAACAACATTTCATTCTCTAAACCTTTCATACTTGAGAAGTACCGTATATTACCGGGTATAAGTCGACCCCGCGTATAAGTCGACCCCCTTTCTCAACTACCCAAATACTGGTCAAAACCCTATATCTCATGTATAAGTCGACCCCCCTTTTACCACGTGCTGACTGACACCGAGTGACAAGCCGACATGGCCAAGAGTCAACACAGCGGCGATTGGTAAGCAGTGATGTCGATCGACTTATCAATTGTTTTGCCCTAAATATTATTAAATGATAATTTATTTTTCAGACGTTGTAAACAACCAATAAAAAGATACAACTTGTGACTCACGGTGTCTGTTATTATTTGTTTCAATCAAATTACATTTTCCTCTCATCAAGCCGAATAAACTACGACCAACATGTTGACAAAACTTTATTAGATAACCGGTGAATAGTTAAATTGTTACCTAGAAAAAAAAGACGTAAAAAGACATTACTTTTACTTTTGAGATGAGAAGTGACAGGCTTTAATTACTGTTAATTACTATCAATTAATGTTAATTTAACATCAAAGCTTCGATAATTACCGGATGCGCTAATGAATCACTACCCTGACTGGCAATTAACAAATCTATTCACAACTTAATCACACGTCTGTCTATTAACAAGTATTGAATATACACTGTTATACAAAATGAATGGTGAACATCTCAGTAACAATACAATGACAATCGGCAATTTACATTTCTCTAAATATTTTTGAATATATGCTATTATGTTAGAACATCTCAGAAATTATACGTCTACTCGTACCGGTAATTTGCACTTCTCACTGCGTAAACACTTGATTATTTGTTCATGAGTATCTATCTCGCATGTCACCGGCTTCTATGTAGAATCTCATTGGTCCACGTGACCTTATCGGGTCACTCGACTTACATCAAGGCTAGATATCGATCGATGTTTGTCAGGTAATAGTGAAGATTATAATATAAACTTTAATGAACTTTCGTGATTGAAATGTTATTTTTTATTCATATATCACGCTACATTTGTATTTTAAAAAGACAACAATAAAGCATATATGTTTTTTATTCAATGATTTTAATATTGTCGACTGGACATCGATGTTTGTGAATTGTTTCCGGTGTAAACATCATCCGTTCGACTTGCTGGGCTGGCAGATACTTACCTGGCATCTAGATTTTTGGGGCTGAAACATAGACCCCGTGTATAAGTCGACCCCCCTTCTTGACCCCCTAATTTTTGGTATCAAATTCTCGACTTATACCCGGTAATATACGGTATGTGAAAATAGGTTTTCAGGTCATGACTAGAGATGCCAACCCTATGTTGAGCCTAAGTGTTATATTGGAGGTTAATAAGTGTAATTTGAACTTGTAAAGTGTAATACCTGTAACTGTTAGAGAAGTTTAAAAGAATAGTTCTTAAAAATGTTTATTCACACGAGTAAGAAAGGTAATAACTTACCAAGACATACAGAATTATTTCAAATCATTGTAAGTAGCCCCCTTGTCTTCTTTAGTAGTTCTTTAATAATTTCCAACTAATGTACACCGTAGGAACGTGTACGCCTGGAAATTGTTACTCAACGGGAGTGAACGAATTTCTCTGCGAGAGTCCAGTTTGCTTTTGTGCATTTGGTGTAGGAATTTGTTTGATAAATCGGTTATATCTGGAAACATTTTTCTAAATAGTGACATCATTAGCTGCCCCTATATATGGTAAGATCAAAATCTGGCTAAATAAAACCTCTCTGCGAGTGCCTTGGTTACCAGTCTACCACTGCATCATCCAGCTTGGCTCGCCTGCTGGTAACACCTCTCCTCGGAGCTCTCTACGCCTCACCGCTGCCCACGGATCGACCCAAGGAAGTCCTGCCCGGACTTCGCCATACTCCCTGTTCTAACTTGTAAGTTTTACTTCACCTTCCCTTCTCCCACCCTTACTTACTTACATCCAACCTGTGGAGGCAATGGACCAACCAAAATCTCCCCCAACCGAGGAATTTATCACACCTAAAAACACCAAACATGCACCTAAAGCCAATCGCTCACTCAACAATTCTATATGCTCCACAATGGGGGCATTAACTTCCATAATTTCCATGGCACAATCAGTGTCCAAAACCTCTCAATTCATTCCAAATTCTGCAAATAATTCACCACAAACAACAAACTATGACACGAATTTTCATGCGAATCTATCAGCACACCAACCAGGTGTCAATCCTATGGCTAACTTCACCGCTTCTCAATCCAATCAACCGCAATCTAAACGCAAGCGTGCCGCTTCCCCTACAAACAATGAGCCCGCAGCTCAGCTCACAACTCACTCAACTGAGCCCCCAGCACACCACTCAGCAGCAACAACACCTAACACGTCAGTTACACACCCGCACTCACCTGCAACAACACCTAGCATGGTAACCTTTGTAATCCTGGCTGCTACTGTAGGACAACACCTTTCCAAGGTGTTGAGTCGTGAAAGGATCGGCTCAGTATTCAACAGCCAAGGCTATGCTTATACTTTACTTAAACAATTAGGCAGAGGCTTTTTGGTTAAATTTAAATCTCTAAAACTGGCCCAAGCTGCAAAATCACCAAAATTGCTGACCGAAAGGTAGCGTATAAAACTCCAATTTGGTTTTCGGCGTTATCAGTTTCTCAAAAAACGAGAACGACTTAACAAGTTACATAGAGGAAGCAAACTTTATGCAGAAACAGCCAAAAATCCTTTCAGCCCAGCGCATCCAAAAAACGCTTCCCTCTGGTAATCAAATAAACACGCACATGGTTATACTCACTTTCGTAACCCATACACTTCCAAAAACAATTATTTTCGGCGCCAGTGCACGCACAGTTGAAACGGTACACAAACCTATTACATATTGCACCAACTGCCTCACATATAAAACGCACACCAGTACCAACTGCAGGCGGGCGAAGAGATGTGCTAACTGCGGGGACAGGTCCTGCGGCAGTTCAGATGAAAGTCTGCAAGTTGCATTGCATTGCATTGCAAGTCGCATGAGCACCCTTCTTCACCCTTCCTGCCCGACGTACAGACAACACAAAATGGCAGCAAACCCGCACTTACAACAAGTAAAACAACCTACTAAACCACCCCCCACCCTCTACCCAACCCCCCCTCCCCAACCCTCTACCCAACCCACACCCTCCACCAAATCCCCCTCCCCCACCCCCTGCCCAACCCACACCACAATCCACCCGTCCCAAACGTACTGCTCGCTGCACACTTAACTTCCCTTCCACCCCTGGTAACCAACCCCCCAATAACCAAGGCTACAATTTTCTGCAGCCACCACTCCCCCAAACTCACATCCAACCCCTTCCCACTAACCTATCCGAGTCCATGGACACAGAAACCGCCCCACCTAACCCCCCTAACCCTCAACCCCAGCATGAAACCCCAATCCTAACCACCCTCCCCCAAACCTTCACCCACCCTGTATAGGTTTCAGATTCTTTGAAGAGGATCCTCCTTGGGGTACTTATTGCATAAAATCCTTGATTTTTGATATATGACAGGTTGTAACTATATTTTCCACTTAAAATTAGTTAAAAAACTAAAAAAACGTACTTTGGGTCACCCCTTTCGAGCCCCACCCCTTACGGTTGTCATGCAACCAGGGGCGGATAACTCTAATCTCACCACTTTTCAATCCAGTCATGCAGGCTGAATGAAGGGGAGGTGGGTGGCCCTACCCCAAGGAGGATCCTCTTCAAAGAATCTGAAACCTATACAGGTTAGTTCGATTCTTTTTCAGAAGGGATCCTCCTTGGGGTACTTATTGCATAAGACAGACTCCCAAAGATTGAATCTAAGGCAGTGGCATTCAGACTGCACCCAAAGGCGCACAGAATATATCAATACACAAAGTTAACTCACCCAAAGTACCTTGTGAATCCACCATGGAGGAGAACCAACATTGACCTGGGGATTACCTGGCGCACTCGTAGTCGCCTTACTGGTCAAAATCCCCCCCCCTTTTTTTGTCAAAAGAGAGAACGAGGGCAAAAAAGTACCATATAAAAAACTCCCCGCGGGGGACCTCAGCCAGGGAAGTCACGTTGGGAAAAAAGGACTTGGGCCCTTAGTATCAACGTGATATTAATGGCATTAGTAAGATTAAAAACAGAACGCACAACCCTCCTCTGCTCATTCAGCTAGGGGGTTGACGACTCTGCCCACCGGAGAGAACTGTCTGACCAAACCGAGCACGCTCCGCCGAGAGCCTGTCGAGTTGGTAATGACGAATGAACGTGCTAGGCTGGCTCCAGATAGCAGCGGAGCAGATCTCTTCGATGGGCAGGGCCGCTGCGTACGCCTTGGACGTCGCAACTGCCCTAACCGAATGAGCCTTGAGGTCACCTGGGGGCTCACGGCCCTTGTGAACATAAGCCAGACAGATCGTCGAAACAATCCATCTCGATATTGTCTGCGTAGAAGCAGGTAAGCCCTGCTTACCTCCACCGTAACAACAAAAGAGATGCTCATCTCTACGGATGGAGGCCGTTCTTTTGAGATAGGCTTTCAGCGTCCTGCGCACGTCCAGAATGTGTGCGTGCGAGGCCTGAGACCCTGATGCAGCCGGTTGTCTAAGAGCCGGTAATTCTATAGGGGCCGAGACATGGAATGAGTGGGCCACTTTTGGCCGGTAGGAGTCTGGCAGTCTGATGCTGACTCTGTCCCTGTGGAAGACTGTAAGCTCAGGATTGGAGGACATAGCATGTATGTCTCCTACCCGTCTGCCAGACGCCACCGCCACTAGAAAAACTGCTTTCCAAGTGAGCAGCTGAAGCGATACTGCCGATAAATCCCTAAACTGCGGACCCGAGAGCCAATCCAGGACTATAGAAAGGTCCCAAACCGGGCTGGACCGCCTCACAGGAGGTCGGATCCTGTCCACACCTGCTAAAAAGCGCTGAACCAGAGGATGTACCCCCAAAAGGGCGCCGTCCACTGGCACATGAAAGGCTGAAATAGCCGTGGAGTAACCCCTGACAGTAGATGCGGCCAAGCCAGCATCTAATCTGGACTGCAGGAACTCCAAGACAAACACTAGATCTGCAGAAAAGGGATCGAGAACGTCCCTATCTGCACACCAGCGCGAAAATAGCAGGCCCATCTATCCTCATATTGAATGTTCGTTGAATCCCTCCTCGAAGCCAGTATTGTGTCTGCAACTCGTGCAGGAATACCGCTGTTTTGGAGGCGATTCCGGACAGAGGCCAGGCCACCCACTGCACCCTGGGGTTGGGGTGGGGGGCTCCGTCCTGGGACAGAAGTCCCGGTCGACACGGTAACAGAGCAGGTGGCATAGCCAGAGACCTGAGTACCTGTGGAAACCAAGTTTGCGCTGCCCACAGAGGTGTGATTAGCACCAGCAGACGCGGAGGATGAGTGGCTAGACGGGCAAGGACCTTGGAGATCAGAGGCACTGGTGGGAAGGCCCACAGAACTCTGTCTGTCCAGTCCAGTTCGAATGCATCCTGGGATAGAGCCCGAGTGTCGGGTATCCTGGAGCAAAACTGGGGTATCTGAAAGTTCGTCCCTGACGCAAACAGATCCACCTGGAATGACCCGTATAACTGGGAGATAGTCTCGAATATCTCTCGATCCAGTAGCCACTCGTGGGGGGCAAGGATCCGGCGAGACAGAGCGTCTGCTCGGACATTGTCCACCCCTGGCAAATACACTGGCCGGACCTGGGTGTCGACTTGGTCGCACCAGAGGAAGAATTGCCATGTCTCCTCCAGGAGGGACGGAGAGACCGTCCCGCCCTGTTTGAGAATGTAAGTCATGGCGGTCCTGTTGTCCATTTGGAGCCGGACCACCTGACCCTTCACCTGATCCCTCAGATGTTGCAGAACCAATCTGGCCGCCCTGAGCTCCAACACATTGATGTGCAATTGAGACTCGGCTTGTGACCACAGGCCCGAGACCGTGAGAGATCCCAGAACCCCGCCCCATCCTGTGAGGGAGGCGTCGGTCTGGATCGTCATGGTCGGCACCGGAGGCTGCAGGGGGTACCCCCGAGTCAGGTGATCGACATTGGTCCACCATAACAGGTGTGGCAAGACCCACTCCGGAGTGACGAGCTGCTTCTCGTAAGACTCCGAGTGGGACCATAGACCCGCCAAAGCTTGTTGGACGGGCCTCATGCGGAGCCGGGAACTCCAAACCACGTCTACGGTCGCTGCCATGACTCCTAAGAGCTGGAGCCAGACTCGAGCCGTGTGGCATGGAGCACTGAGAAACGAGTTCACAGCCCCCAGTATATTTGGGACCCGGTCCGGGGCCAGGGATACGATCCCCGGCTCCGTCTGAAACCTGGAGCCCAGGAAGACTAGGTCTCGTGACGGGGCCAGCTCCGACTTCTTGAGGTTCACGATCCAACCCAGCGAAACTAACGTGTGTAGTATGGCCTGGGTGGATTCGTGGTTCTGAAGCTGGGACAGCGCTCTGATGAGCCAGTCGTCCAGGTAGGGATGACAACACCTGCCCTGAGACCTGGCGACCTGAGCTGCTACCAGCATAAGCTTGGTGAATACCCTGAGCCGTTGAGATTCCGAAGGGTAACACCCTGAATTGGTAACACTTCCCGTCGAATGCAAACCTCAGAAATTGTCTGAATTGTGGGTGCATTGGAACATGAAGGTAAGCGTCTTTGAGGTCGATGGAGGATAGCCATTCTCCGACCTGCACTGACGAGATCACAGACCTTAGAGTCTCCATCTTGAACGATGGGACCTCTATGAGTTTGTTCATGATCTTTAGATTCAAGATGGGTCTGAACCCTCCGCCCTTCTTGGTCACCAGGAAGTACGTGGAATAGTATCCGCTCTCTTCCTGGCCCACAGGCACTAGCTCTATCGCAGCCTTGCTCAGCAACGCTTTGATTTCTGAGCGGAGGATGTCCGCCTTCTCCGGCGCGGAGGGCAGCTTCGTGTGCCGCACCCGGGTAAATGAAGGTGGACCGCGCTTCCACTGAGGCATATGGCCGTCCCTGAGCGTGGACAGGACCCAGGTGTTCGACGTGGCTTTCGCCCAAGCGTCTATGAACCTTGTCAATCGGCCGCCTACAGGGATCTGCCCCAACAAGCAAAAGGTGTCCGTCTCCGGCGGCACTCCGGCCCCCGGATTTTTGGACACCCCTAGCGGTACGGGAGGAGCTAGGAACCCTGGTTTGGTTTCCCGCGCCCCCGAAACCCCTGCTTGCCCGAAGGCTGCTGGGATTTCCCGCCTCCCTTTTTGGGACCCTTGCCCCTGCTCCCAGCCTGATGCAGACTAGCTGACATCCAGGCTGCCTTCCCCGTCGGCGCGGAGGAACGAGCAGCGGGAGGGTTGGACATGCGTGCGCGCTTGATGTCTGGATCCTGCACGGTAAGAACCCTAGTCGTGACGACATCCGCAGTGTCCTTCAGTACCTGCTGAGCCCCTGGGAAGAGCACTGGGCCAATCCGAAAGGGGAGGTTCAGCAGGGACTGCTGCGTTGAAGGCATCCAAGTGGACACCGACAACCACAGCCGGCGCATCCCCACAACTGCGCTCATCATTTGGTTCGCCGAACTCCTTATTGAGTCACGAGCCAAATGACCGCCAACCGCGGTTAGCAAAGGCCTCCCCCGACAAGCGGTAGTCCGATTCCTCTGGCTCGGGGACCGGGGCAGCAACACCAGGAATAGCCTCCGCGATCAAGCCGCGGAGGCTCTTGATGGCAGTGGCAGCTGATAAAGGGCCCGAATCCTCCCGAACCTCATCCACGTCCATGGACTCGATCCCGGATCTCCCCGAGAGGCGTGAGGCCAACTCGGAGTCGTCTAGGAAAGAGTCACGGGCGCCGGCAAGAGAACGAGAGAAGACGTCAGCTACCACTGGCTGTCCCGAGCCCCCAGCCCGAGGATCGGCCTCGAGTGGGCCCCTCGAGACCTGGGTCTCGAGGGCGCTCGTGGGTCCCGCGTGCGGCCCGGACTGCATCGTCACTGGGACGACGGTCTCGGAGCACGGGGCAGGTGTCCGAGGACGCTGCACCTGAAGCACAGGCGGCGCCTCGTAACCTGAGGTGGATGCCTTACCCTGGGAACCTACTCCATCGAGGGGCACCAGGTTCGGCGGGGCCAGCGATCCCCCAGACGAGACCTGCCCGGAGCCAGGTGTCTGGGGGGGCTGGTGTTGTGTAATGGTGACCTGGGGCTCCATACTCCGCGGCGGTAAGGCCGGAAGCTGAGCGCCCCGAGGAGACCCCGTGCCTCGGACGAGTCCGACACCGAGATCTCCCCTGGTACCATGGGCTGCATCGGGTTCATGACTCGAGGGCTGGAACTCCGTACGGAGCCCCGAGACCGCCGAGTCAATCATGACCTTCATCTGCTATGATTTGCGTGAAATGCGACATATCAACTGGGTTAAAGTTAGCATGTTGTAAGTTAGGTTGTTGAGGGGAGGGAGGGTGGGTGAAATCCCCGGCTGAGGACCCCCGCTGGTCCTCGACTGAGTCGGGCTTGGATGACGAATCATCGAGACCCGACCTGGCCGAGGACACCGTAGCGGAGGCCGAAGCCTTAACCTTCTTACCGCTTTTCTTAACAGGTGACCTCTTCACCTTCTTAGCTTTAGAAGGGGGGTCAAGCTTGGTGATGTCTTGTCCGTTTTCCAAAGCCTCGGAAAAGAACTTCAAATCCATATCCCTCCTGGCCCTGAAACAAGCATGGCCACACCCCTAACATCACTGAAACAAATAGAACATGAAATATGACTAATTTGCTTGCAGGCCAGAGGGCGATTCGAAATACTCACCGAAAACGAATCTAGACCCCAAATATGATAATATAAAAATGTGGAAAGCCCAGATTTGACCAAATTCCACGATCAAAAAACATCGATCGAGAAAAAATGACCGCCATCTTGGGTCGACTTTCCCGCCCTACGCGAGAAAGCAAGTTACAAATACACGAAATTTACTACTAAACCAAGAAGCCATTCGACCCTACTGTAGAAAAGGTAGAAGTTACCACACATACAGCTTTGTTATGGGCCATTTTCTTTAGATCGTTCGTAAACTCAGTGAAAAACTTCGAGAGAAAAACTTTGTGCGTCTTGTCTGATCAATGACAGGATGAAAAGTGGTGAGATTAGAGTAATCCGCCCCTGGTTGCATGACAACCGTAAGGGGTGGGGCTCGAAAGGGGTGACCCAAAGTACGTTTTTTTAGTTTTTTAACTAATTTTAAGTGGAAAATATAGTTACAACCTGTCATATATCAAAAATCAAGGATTTTATGCAATAAGTACCCGAAGGAGGATCCCTTCTGAAAAAGAACCAGCATGCAGCCCAAATCCCTCTACCCCCTAACCCCCCCACTCAACCCATACCCCTAATCACCTCCACACCCAAACCCCCACACTAACCCCTCCTCCACCCAACCCCTCTCAAATAACAACCAAAACCCACCTAAATCTACCACTAAATCTCCCGCTCACCTGGCTAATATCCTCTCCTAATAACTCTCCTCCACATCCACCCCCCGCAAACCGGTTATGCAACCAACCTCATCGCGGTAATTACCATCACAACTACCTCGCGCAATTTCACCATCACGCATATGCAAGGCTTGCTCCGCAAAGCAAAACTCATAAATCTCTCCTTAATCAATTCAACCAATTCCTAAAACAATTTAAATAAATAAATAAATAAAGTTTCCCACCACCCTAAGTAATCGTTCCCTTAACCAATAGTGCAGCACAAAGTAAATTTCTACTTTATATTCCATTGCTTCTCTTTCCTTATTTTTCATTCATGCAAATTATACAATGGAATGCTAATGGCCTTTCAGCACACAGCCATGAGCTTAAAGCCAAAATCAAACTTAAACAAGTGTTTGCCACTAACATGGCAATGTCCCCCGCCGGTAACATTGAGTTTAAAAGACACATCATTTGGTCAAAATGAGCTACTTCATATATTGCATTACTGGTAAAAAGTGTCATGATGATCAGCAAATTTGATGACTTTGGGTGCCCGGTTTCATGAGATATTGGTTAACAAGAGTTCGAAAAGTGGTCAAATTGTCATAGTCACATCGAAAATAAGGTCAAGGTTACCAAAATCGACTGGTGACTCGTCATCCAATAATGTTGACTGACACCAAATTTGAAAACATTGGGTCAATCCGGTCAGGATATATCACGTTAACAAGAGTTCGAAAAGTGGTCAAAGTGTCGCGGTGACCTTGAAAATAAGGTCAAGGTCACTAAAATCTACTTGTGTCTGCATCTTCCCACAATATAGGCTGACAACAAATTTGAAGACTTTGGGTCCAACCAGTCATGATATATTGGTTAACAGGAGTTCGAAAAGTGGTCAAAGTGTCGCGGTGACCTTGAAAATAAGGTCAAGGTCACTCAAATCGACTGGTGTCTGCGTCTTCCTCCAATGTACACTGATACCCAATTTGAAGACTTTGGATGCAACACTTCATGACATATCGCGTAACCAAGAGTTAAAAAAGTGGTCAAAGTGTAGGTGACCTTGAAAATAAGGTCATGGTCACCAAAATCAACTGGTGTCTGTGTCTTCCCACAATATAGGCTGACACCAAATTTGAAGACTTTGAGTCCAACCAGTCATGATATAATGGTTAACAAGAGTTCGAAAAGTGGTCAAAGTGTCGCGGTGACCTTGAAAATAAGGCCAATGTCACTAAAATCGACTGGTGCCTGCGTCTTCCCCCAATGCAGGCTGACACCTAATTTGAAGACTTTGGATGCAACACTTCATGACATATCGCGTAAACAAGAGTTCAAAAAGTGGTCAAAGTGTTGTGTGACCTTGAAAATAAGGTCAAGGTCACCAAATCGACTGGTGTCTGCGTCTTACCACAATGTAGGCTGACGACAAATTTAAAAACTGTGGATGCAACGCTTAATGAGATATCGCGTAAACAAGAAATGTGACGTACGGACGGACGGACGCCACTGAATAGTCCCCCGTTCCGCGTTCGGCCCTAGGTCTGACTTTAAAATTCCTGGATATAATTTAGTAAGGCTAGAGTCTATACCGGCCAAAAACCAATCCCAGTACCTACATGGGGAGGCCTAGCTATTTTTATCCAGGAACAATTAAATTACAATAAACTAAATATCACATTAAATTCTTTAGAGGCTCATGCCGTAACTATTATCCATCAAACGAATAGGGTAAATATTTACAATATCTACAATAAACCAGCTTTGGCAATTAAACCAGAGAACCTTCAGGCCCTTCAAAATTATTCTCCTGGTTGTTCAATGTACTTGGGCGATTTCAATAACCACCACCAGAATTGGGGAGTAGAAGATAAGGTTGATTCCAACCGCAAAATAGTTGCCGATTGGGTCATAAATAACAATCTTGTAATCCATAATACTAATTCTCCTACAAGGTACGATTGCTACAGGGACCTTTTGTCCGCTATTGATTTAACTATCACTACCCCGGACATTGCTATAAATACCGAGTGGCAGGTATCTGATGATCTGTGGGGAAGTGATCATTTTCCTATATTTATAACTCTAAATAACTTCTTACCTACAAATAATTCAAACATTCCAAATTCCCCCCCAAACCCTAAATTTCACTCCAACAAGGCTGACTGGGACAAATTTAAAGGATAGATGAAATGACATATGGTCCAAATCGGATTCATTAAAATGGGATGTCAATTTGACAATTGCTCGATTTTAAATTTCTGAAATCGGTCCATAAATTACTTATATACGGCCTGATTTAGCCCCGGCGACCAGAATGAAAGTCTGCGGGGGTGTGACCCGTGAAGGGATGACTTCTGTGACGTATGTGGAGGAATTTGATTTTCGGCGATAGTCACAATTCAACGTAATTTCGCAACATTTTGATTGTTAATTTCACAAAGAAACCTTCAATAAACCATCTTAAATTTCCCATATATGGAATGTTTAGATATCCAACTAAGTAATTCCGCAGATGACAATTACACAATTATTACATAAACATGTCTTTTTGGCGATGTAATACACCTCATAAATTCATTTAGCGGCAGTGATAATCATCATTAATTAATTAACGAGACACCGGCGGAGTAGCTATCTACTCACTCCGCCTGTCGCTTATCACAGTCACCCCTCAGTGAGCATTTTCAAAAGGATTCGCCGAACAAATTGCTGTAGTGTTAAAATGGGTGAATTAAAATCGTCTTAATTATCAATTGCAAGTGTATATTGTCTCGATTTTATGCTCAATTGATTCCGATATACAATATACGTAGAGGTAATCATCTGTCAT
Source organism: Gibbula magus (assembly GCA_936450465.1). Classification (NCBI taxonomy): domain Eukaryota; kingdom Metazoa; phylum Mollusca; class Gastropoda; order Trochida; family Trochidae; genus Gibbula; species Gibbula magus. The sequence goes on from OW388303.1 coordinate 30,764,756, forward strand.
TCTTGAGAAAATGCATTTCATCTATCCTTTAATGCACTTTGCAATCAACTTAACCCAGCAGACCTTGAAAATAAAGACCCCCAAACCTTTTCCAATAACTTCACTAATGCTATTATAAATGCTGCAAAACAATCAATCCCCTTCTCCCCTCCCAACATTACTAAACCCTCAGTTCCCTGGTGGACTGAGGAAATTAATGTTGCGCGCAAACAGCGTAAAGCGGCCTTTAAAAAGGCAAAGCGCAACCTCTCAAAATTACCTTATGCTAGGCAAATTAAAAACCAAGTAAATCTACTCATAAAACAAATAAAAACACAACATTGGGAAAACTTCTGCGAGGATTTGAATGGCAAAGACTTGAAAGTCAATTCCAGACAAGTCTGAAATAAACTCAGAGTCATTCGTGGCGGAAAATCCCACCTATAAATAACCTTAAAAACCCAAAAGATAAAGCTAACACAATCCCATCACACTTTGCTACTGCAAGCAGCAACACTAATTACTCCCCGGAGTTTTTAAAACACAAAAACAACACCGCAAGCACCGCAAAACACCCCCCAGATAACAAACCAATCAACAAAGCATTCACAATGGAGGAGCTTCAATTTGTATTAAATAATAGGAAAAAGGGAACAGCCCCAAGGCTTGACCTAACCTCCTACCAATAATTAAGAAGCTACCCACCTCCACCCTCACTATCCTCTTAAACTTATATAATACCATTTGGCAAGTAGGAAAGTTCCCCTCCAACTGGAATGAAGCTTTAGTAATACCAATACCTAAACCCAATGAACCCTAACTCCTATAGGTCCATCTCCCTTACCTCTAACTTATGTAAAGTAATGGAGGCAGTGGTAAAACATCGCCTCCAAGCTCATCTAAACATAAACCCACTAAATAACGACCAGAGTGGCTTCACTCCTGGTCGTTCTACTCTAAACAATCTTGCTCGCTTAGAGCAAGATATTAATTAAAACACAAAACACAAAGCACTATACACTCGCAATATTCCTTGATTTTTGGAAAGCTTTTGATATAGTGTGGCATAATGGCCTCATCCTAAAATTAACTAAAAAAGGCCTTTCAGGCAACATAATTAATTACATCCAGGATTACCTACACAATAGGCAAATAACTGTCGGGGTCGAAAACCAAAAATCTGATAACCACCATTTGGAAAATGGCACCCAACAAGGCAGCATCATTAGCCCCACCTTATTCAACATCATGGTTGATGACCTTTTTGAGGGTATCAACAAAAAAATAGAGCCATGGCCTCTGTAGCTCATCAGGATATAATAAGTGGGGTATGTTATGGAGTGGACTTTATAGCAATGGTCAGATAATGGAATGTAGTAATAAGAATCTAGGTAGTGAAACGATTAAAGCAGTTTAAAAATATTTTGTTACCATAACTTTGCCAATCTGCTATATATATGTGTGTTGAAAGAGCAACACAAAGCTTGGAAATAAATTGCTGGTATCAAACATATAATAATGTGGTGGAGAGATCATACTATTTTTTAAGATCGTACACACATTATATAATAATGATTATTATATGATGGACGAGTGTTCTGCTTTCTGATTGGCGGAGACGGATGGTCATCGACAATGATCAAACGTTATGTTGACCGCGGGAAACGTCACGCGAGGTCGACCTAACAATCCAATGACCTGGAGCTAAAAATAGATCACCCCTGCGAGGAGCGCTGTTTAATTTATGTTTTGTATTTTTTAAGTTATTTAAAAATAAAGTTTTTGTTTTCAATCGAAATCTATTCTGTAGGTTTACAAGTAAAATTAGAAAAACTTTTTGAAAAAAATGAATTTTTGAAAAAAAAAAAAAAAATTTAAATGAATTTTCGGAAAATATTGAGACTTTCATGGATCATATAATAAAACAGTTATTGACTTCAGTTATCGGTGAATCAAATGGTTTATCGACCTCGGAAAGTTATGTTCACCTCGGCTATCGCCTCGGTGAACATAACTGTTCCGAGGTCGATAAACCATTTTATTCACCTCAACTGAAGTCTATAATTGTATAATATACCGGGTACAATTATTTGCATACAATTCACCACTGCAAGCTATTGCATTAATTGCCTGGGGTTGTAGAAGAAAATGAAAAAAAACATTTTTAGGTCATGAACCCTGCTAATTATTATCAAAATTGGTTACACATAAATCAACATTCGTTATGAATATCATACACCTTTGCATTATATTGTTTTAATTCTTAATTGCATTATGGCAATACCAACATTTATTACATAATGAATAGGAGCCTCAGTTTTTGAAAATCCCATTTCTCATAGGCTCCATTTCAATACTTAATAAATTGGTGAATTTTTTCAGTAAATTCTTTTTCACCATTTCTTATAGGCTCCTTTTCAATATTTGATAAAATGGTGATATTCTATGAATAAGTTCTTTTTTAGAGTCAGTGGAAGACTAAAGCAGTCTCACGCACAGTCTATGATAACACAGTGCTGCACAGTAGTTTGAAGTAACCTGAAACCTCTGTGTAACTATCAGTTTTCATCCTTCTGCCAGGAAGAGGTCAACACAATGCAATTACATAACATGCAGACACTGGACTCACAGCCAGTAAAATTTATATGTTAGATGCAGTTTTTCCTACAATTAATTATTTTTCTGTACTGGAGAAGATGATGAAAATAAGTGTGATGTCACAATCTCATATAGCTACTTCTTTTATAGTCCTATGTTATCACCAGTCATCACTAGTCATATTCAGTTCACATATCTCATGTAAAATGAAAATTTTTAATTCCTCTTCAAGTTATTCCTTCAAAGGGTATTCAATAGTTCTCATTTCAAATAGATTCACATTAAACATGTCCATGATGTAGACATCTATCTCATTTCTTGTTCCTATTGAATAAAATTAACTGCAAAGTTAATAGAAAACTAAATCAGTTATAAAGTATAAGATATGATATAAATAAGGTATACCAAATTGACTCGTACTGGAAATTCTCATTAATTAATTAATTAATTCTCCAAATAATTACACAATATCATGAGATATTAAAAAACTCCATTATTTACTCTTAAATTACAAAGAACATAATATTAGATTTAATAAAAGATTGTGTATTAAGTCTTTAGAATACTTTTAGACTTGTGTACCTTTATCAGCAAATTCACTTGCAAAATACAAATAATTACTCATATGTGAAATGTGAGACAAAGATAAAATATGACTTATAATTTTTGTTAGACCTCCAATTCTAAGTTTTTAATTCTAAATATCTCTTTTTCATCAGACATATTATATTCTCAAAGCACATGTGAGAACTCTCACATCAGAAAGATGAAATGCCTTTAACTCAGCTGTTTTCTTTAAAATTACCTCCCTTACCTACTTACTGATTGAAGTGCACATATAATCTCAGAAAGATGCTGTAAACTGAAATAGGCTTTTAGGTTATGATCCCTGTGACCCATATTTGGGGTCACAGACTCACCAAATTTACAATTTAGAATCCCTTACAGCCAAGGAGTCTGTACATAAAATTTCAGCTCGCTAGAGCCATTGGGACTGGAGAAGAAGATGAAAATAGTTTTTTTTAGGTAACGACCCCTGTGAGCCACACTTGGGGTCACAGGGTCACCAAATCTACAATTTAGAATCCCTTTCAGCCAAGGAGTCTGTACATAAAATTTCAGCTCTCTGGAGTCATTGGTTCTGGAGAAGAAGATGAAAATAGCTTTTAAGGTTATGACCCCTGTGACCCACATTTGGGGTCACAGGGTCACCAAATTTACAATTTAGTATCCCCTTCAGCCAAGGAGTCTGTACATTAAATTTCAGCTCTCTGGAGTCATTGGTTCTGGAGAAGAAGTCGAAAAAGCGAAAAGTTTACGGACGGACGGACGGACGGACGGTACGACAGACGGATGGACGGACGCCATCCCATGCCATAAGCCCATCGGGCCTTTCAGGCCAGATGAGCTAAAAATAAACACCTCCAAATTTGCAGACGACGGTGTCCTATGGGCAAGTTAAAAAAAAGAAGTAACGCTACCTCCTTATTACAAACTGCACTAAATAAAATTGGCCGCTGGGCCAATAATGGGGCTTTAAACTAAATGCGGAAAAAACCATAGGGGTAGTATTCAAAAATAAAAATTCGCGCCCTATCTCCCCCAACCTATAAATCAAAAATAACCTAATTAAATTTCAAAAACAAACTAAATTTTTAGGGCTAATCTTTGACGAGCATCTCACATGGGAAGCTCATGTCAAAGAACTTAAACTTAGATGCTCGAAAGACCTTAATGTCATGAGAGCAGTCTCCGGCACAGGCTGGGGAGCAAATAGGCAACCCCTTCTCAATCTCTACTCATCCCTAATTAGGTCCAAACTGGACTACGGCGCACCCATTAATACCTTAAATCCAACCCTAATAAACACTCTAAATTCTATCCAATATCAGGCACTTAAGGTAGCTACCCGCACTCAAATGGGTACCTCATTCGAAGCTCTCCAAGCCCTAACTGGTGAAATTCCCCTCTCACTGAGAAGGGACCAACTCACCTTAAACTTCTTGGCTGGATCTTCGGAGGACCCACTTATCAGGGACCTGCTTACTAACGGTACCTCTAAACGTTACACGGCAATTTTTAATAAACATCCACTTGGCGCTCCCATTTCCCACCGCATCCAAACACTACTATCCCAAGCTAAGATGGGCCATATCCAACTCCCCCCATAAAATACGGTGCACCACCCTATCGCCTCACTACCCACCCCCAAAATAAACCTCCATCTTAGCAAAATAACTTCTAAACAAAACCCCAAACTCGCGCAAACCACAGCACTCAACTACATACAAGAACACTGGTCCGACTGGTGTCACATTTACACAGACGGGTCCCGGGACCCCGAAGCATGCACAACAGGTGTAGGCATACACATGCAACATCCCCAACCCTTATCTTACTCAAATAGGCTCCCAAACGACCAATCGGTCTACACTGCTGAGCTTATGGCCATAGCACTAGCTTTATCCCACCCAAAAATTAAAAATCAGGGCAAAATTCTCATCCTTTCGGACTCTCTCAGTGCCCTTCAGGCACTTCAAAACAAATCCACCAAAAACCGCCCTGATTTAATTTCCAATATTCTAAATTCAATCCAAACACTAAATAATCAAGGCAAGGCAGTAAAGCTCCTATGGGTACCAGCACATGTCGGCATATTTGGCAACGAAAAAGCCGACAAAGCTGCCAAGGAGGGCCTTAAACTTCCCAATTTTCTCCCCCTTTTTCATTCAAACAAGAGGCCAAAAGCCTATCAAAATCTCATGCAAAGCGAGCATGGCACCTGCAATATGCAAACTCCAATAAGGCATCAAACATCAAACAACTTATCCCTAAACCCTTAGGCAAACAAAAAATCTACTCTAAAAAATAAAAAACATCGATAGGGCAAAAATTAAGCTCCAAACGGGGCATACCAAATTAAACTCTCATCTCCACAAAATAAAAATAAAAGCATCTCCCGCATACCCACACTGCCCACAAGCAAAAACAATCCAACACATTCTTATCGAATGCCCTCAGTATGCGGCCTTCCGCCAAATACTTAACCTAACCCTAAGGGCCAATAATATCTCAACACATAATATATACCAAATTCTAAATCCAAACAATAACCATAGTACCCATCAAGCGGTCGGCACTTACCTAAAAGATTCGGGCCTTTTGGACCGAATCTAAACACATAAAACAATCTAAAACCCTTCAAAATTAACAAATAAACCTTCCCCCTCCTCCCCAGCCCCGGCTCAACCTAACCTAGGCACTTCAAAATTTCAAAATTTCAAAATTAGCCTCCAACCCTTTCGGCCGTGGCATCAAAATTATCCTTTTTTGGAAACATTTCGGAACTTTATGATCCTTGCTAAAAGAAGACATTAAATGGTTTTATGTGCGTAATCAACATGCTTTTTCGTTTCAAAATAATGTTTGCATTTTATAATGCCCGACACGTGCAATTTCGAAATAACATTCAGAAAATGATCAAAATACGCAAGTATAACTAAGTCTAGATTCGTTGAGGCATGACAATTCAGTTATATCACTTGCCTACGTTTAAGGACTTTCGTTTTAGAAACTTTTGCTTTTCTGCCGGTCGCTTTGACATGACGATCTTTCACCATTATCACGCTTTAAAAATAACATACAGCCAGACTAAAATACATGTGACTATTAATTATGAAGCTCCTAACATCGAAATTTGTTGATCTTTTGACAAAAAAACACTATAATTCCTAACAGGTTACTTTGAATGAGAACGATGATAAGAGTAAGCGAATCCTACCGGTGTAAGGCAATTTCTGAACCCCTTCAAAACACTTCCCTGTGAAATTTAATCGACTTTACTGATTTTCGCAAACGAGTTAAAAAATCGTAATTTTCGGGAGATTAAGTGTAATAGCATAATTTAATGGTAAAAATCGTAATAATTACGCCAAAAGCGTAAGGGTTGGCATCTCTGCATGACTCCTGTGACCAACATTTGGTGGTTAAAGGGTCATGAAATCTACAATTTAGAATCCCATTGGGAGTCTGTACACAACTTTTCAGCTCTTTAGAACTCTTGAAACTGGAGAAGATGAAAATAAGTTTTGAAGGTTGTGACCCCGGTGACCCTATTTGAGGTCACAAGGTCACGAAATCTACAATTTAGAATCCCCAATGGCAAAGGAGTCTGTACAAAACTTGCCAGCTCTCTAGACCTTTCGGAACTGGAGAAAAAGATAAAAATAGAGCCATGGCCTCTGTAGCTCATCAGGAGATAATAAGTGGGGTATGTTATGGAGTGGACTTTATAGCAATGGTCAGATAATGGAATGTAGTAATAAGAATCTAGGTAGTGAAACGATTAAAGCAGTTTAAAAGTATTTTGTTACCATAACTTTGCCAATCTGCTATATATATGTGTTGAAAGAGGAACACAAAGCTTTGAAATAAATTGCTGGTATCAAACATATAATAATGTGGTGGAGAGATCATACTATTTTTTAAGATCGTACACACATTATATAATAATGAATATACCGGGTACAATTCTTTGCATACAATTCACCACTGTAAGCTATTGCAATAATGGCCTGGGGCTGTAGAAGAAAATGAAAAAAACCTTTTTAGGTCATGACCCCTGCTAATTATTATCAAAATTGGTTACACATAAATCAACATTCGTTATGAATATCATACACCTTTGCATCATATTGTTTTAATTCTTAATTGCATTATGGCAATACCAACATTTATTACATAATGAATAGGAGCCTCAGTTTTTGAAAAATCCCATTTCTCATAGGCTCCATTTCAATACTTAATAAATTGGTGAATTTTTTCAGTAAATTCTTTTTCACCATTTCTTATAGGCTCCTTTTCAATATTTGATAAAATGGTGATATTCTATGAATAAATTCTTTTTTAGAGTCAGTGGAAGACTAAAGCAGTCTCACGCACAGTCTATGATAACACAGTGCTGCACAGAAGTTTGAAGTAACCTGAAACCTCTGTGTAACTATCAGTTTTCATTCTTCTGCCAGGAAGAGGTCATCACAATGCAATTACATAACATGCAGACACTGGACTCACAGCCAGTAAAATTTATATGTTAGATGCAGTTTTTCCTACAATTAATTATTTTTCTGTACTGGAGAAGATGATGAAAATAGGTGTGATGTCACAATCTCATATAGCTACTTCTTTTATAGTCCTATGTTATCACCAGTCATCACTAGTCATATTCAGTTCACATATCTCATGTAAAATGAAAAAAAATAATTCCTCTTCAAGTTATTCCTTCAAAGGGTATTCAATAGTTCTCATTTCAAATAGATTCACATTAAACATGTCCATGATGTAGACATCCATCTCATTTCTTGTTCCTATTGAATAAAATTAACTGCAAAGTTAATAGAAAACTAAATCAGTTATAAAGTATAAAATATGATATAAATAAGGTATACCAAATTGACTCGTACTGGAAATTCTCATTAATTAATTAATTAATTTATTCTCCAAATAATTACACTATATCATGAGATATTAAAAAACTCCATTATTTACTCTTAAATTACAAAGAACATAATATTAAATTTAATAAAAGATTCTGTATTAAGTCTTTAGAATACTTTTAGACTTGTGTACCTTTATCAGCAAATTCACTTGCAAAATACAAATAATTACTCATATGTGAAATGTGAGACAAAGATAAAATATGACTTATAATTTTTGTTAGACCTCCAATTCTAAGTTTTTAATTCTAAATATCTCTTTTTCATCAGACATATTATATTCTCAAAGCACATGTTAGAACTCTCACATCAGAAAGATGAAATGCCTTTAACTCAGCTGTTTTCTTTAAAATTACCTCCCTTACCTACTTACTGATTGAAGTGCACATATAATCTCAGAAAGATGCTGTAAACTGAAATAGGCTTTTAGGTTATGATCCCTGTGACCCATATTTGGGGTCACAGACTCACCAAATTTACAATTTAGAATCCCTTACAGCCAAGGAGTCTGTACATAAAATTTCAGCTCGCTAGAGCCATTGGGACTGGAGAAGAAGATGAAAATAGTTTTTTTTAGGTAATGACCCCTGTGGGCCACACTTGGGGTCACAGGGTCACCAAATCTACAATTTAGAATCCCTTTCAGCCAATGAGTCTGTACATAAAATTTCAGCTCTCTGGAGTCATTGGTTCTGGAGAAGAAGATGAAAATAGCTTTTAAGGTTATGACCCCTGTGACCCACATTTGGGGTCACAGGGTCACCAAATTTACAATTTAGTATCTCCTTCAGCCAAGGAGTCTGTACAGCCTGACGGACGGACGGACAGACGGACGGACGCCATCCCATGCCATAAGCCCATCGGGCCTTTCAGGCCAGATGAGCTAAAAATGTATAGGTTTTTAAGGTTGTGACCCCTGTGACCCTATTTGGGGTAACGGGGGCACAAAATCTACAATTTAGAATCTCCATTGACCAAGGAGTCTGTCCACAACATTTCAGCTTTCTAGACCTTTTGGTACTGGAGAAGAAGATGAAAATAGGTTTTTAAAGTCGTGACCCCTGTGACCTATTTTACAATTTTACAATTTAGAATCCCTATTGGCCAAGGACTCTGTACACAAAATTTCAGCACATTAGACCAACTGGTTCTGGAGAAGAAGATGAAAATGCGAAAAGTTTACAGACGGACGCCGGACCGCATGCCATGGCATAAGCCATAACTAATCAGTCCTTCGTCTTCCTACAGGAATTTGTTTGTAAAATATAAAGGGTAATCGATCAGTGAACAGTTCTTGTGATGTTTATGTTACCGTAGTTCACATAACTTGAGAATAATGTTAGGAGTTGCTAAAATCTATAATCGTGCACTTTCTCTTTCTGAGGAAAACATTGTAGAAGAGAATTGAGCTGACATGGGTAAAATGGTTGTTGTAACCTTGAAATGAAGGTCAAAAGATGAAAATAATCAAGTGAACAGGTCATGATCGAGGTATTCCGTTATATCATGCTAAATACTATAGGCCTATGCCCCGTTTTGTGCTAAACATATGGCTGGGGATAAAAAAAAGTTTTCTATTCATTGTTAACAATCATATCAATACAATAATAAGACAGTTTCACATCTATGTTACAGTTTCCTTTAAGTACCAAAAGTAAGAATGGATGGACATTAGCAAGCTTACAGTAATTCACTTACATTCACTTCCTGGTTAGCCTTGAAGCTGATCCCATCTCCCACAGTGTCGCAGAACTCAGCTCGTGTTAAATAACGACTTGCAGGTTTTTCAGTGTAAAGTTTGACGGCTGCTTTCTGATAAACATATTTATAAATGCAATCAATATTTAAATCTTTTGTTTTGGTCATACTGACAAGGAGGATATGAACATATACCGAGTCAAAATAAAAACTTCACAACCTATTATGAATGAGATATAAGATAAAGGACACATGAATCAGGTATTGAGGTTAATTTTTTATTTGTTATGATGGGTGAGAATAACTTGGAGTAATCAGGATGGCAAAACACAGTTTATTGTATTTACTGAAGGGGCAAATAAGAGGAGTAAACAAATTAACATGTCACAAGAATGTTGGTTGATGTTTTAAATGTTCAGTAGCGTGTATGGCCATCCTGTGCATTAATAACTGCTCAACAACGCCTCTTCATTTATTGCCTGAGACATGTAAACACATTATTTGACAGTCATCGCCATTGTTCCTCCAAAGCAGCACTAACCTCCTGCAAATTCTGCAAATTCTGCAAATTCTGCAACATTGAACATTATGTTCATGGCGGCATCTCCACACTCAGTAATTGAAGGAAATGCATCAATTTCGAAGAAAATGTATCCAAATTTAAAAGAAACATGCCTATTACGTTAGCAACAACTACTGTAACAGATCAACACTCTTTGTTCAAAACAATTCTTTCAGTTGCAGTCGACTCGTTCTGTTTATCGATCCATACAATATGATATTCAAAAACTTGGCTGTTCAAATAAACAGCTTCCTGGGAATATCTATGACGGTTAAAGATCATAGAAGCAGTATCATAGTTCATCGAATTTAAATAATTTTAAAACTAATTTTAATGTATTCCATATATATTTAGCAAAACATTGCAACCAACTCAAAGAAAATTTGAACGTTATCCGGGAAAATACAGTCTTTAAACGCAAGGGCATTGGCTTATTGCTTTAAATAGAAAGGGATGTATTATTTGCGAGGTCGTGCGAAGGATTGTGCGTACACAGTTTGCTGACAGGTCAAGACAATCATGAAAATAAAGGCGATGTTGTTTGCCTTCAAACAGTTCTGACTCGATGAATACGAAATACCTGGTGTAAATCGGCACAGATCGCAAGATCAACCCTTTATTTCATATATCCGACCGCTGTTTTACTTAAAGATTTTTTAATATTCAGCAACATTTACCTTGTTGCAACCAATTTTTTTATTTATCAGATTGGATCATGACCTAGAAATCAAAATTGCGAAGCAATTAAAAAACGAACTGGAATTCAGTTACAGTGATCGTGGCATTTCATTGTTATTTTCTGTAGTCACTGTTTGTTTCAAACCCAGTAAAAGGATATATTAACTATTCTTTTTTGTATAATACTGCTATAAATGGTATTGATCTCATGAGACTAGACATTTAATCTTTAAAATTCTTCATTTGCCAGTTATTTTATTTCTCTCAAATTTTAATTCATATACTTAGTAAGAGTCTGTTATATACATATCAAAATAATCATTTATTTTTATCTCAAAGTACGATACCAATTATTTATTTATTTGTAGAAACCGACCCATTGCATTTTCACAAAATAGAAAATTATCTAAAATTTCTATATAAAAAAAGATTGACTTAAAAGAAGACAAATGTTATAATATTATATGCTACAAATTACAATTATTATTTATTTTCACCATAAAAAAGACTTGCGACAGTAAAAAATGTTTATATCACTTGTCCAATGACAGGAAATTTGTGATCGTTTTTATTGAAATATAATGTGTCCATTACTCAACTTTTGTCACCTTTATTTCCACGTAATCGGCTATAGAGAATTATGAAATTATTATAAATATATCATCCTTTTATTTTTTTAAATTGATACACAGAAATGTTTCAGGTGATTTCGTGAATATTAATGTCCCACGGATGGAATGATTCGTGGATCCGAAGAAATCCCTAACTTAGCATCAATGACAAAATTGAATTGACAGTTTTGTGATTTTGAGACTTTTCCAGGGTTATTTTCTTTGGAGAATTTTTTCTTGAAAACAACTGAAGATACAATTATGTTTAATACGTCACTCTGAAGTAGAAGTGTCATTTATCAAGAACAATAAATTTCAATCATGCATCTGTCATACTTTACGAGTGGCAGGGCATAGAAGATTATCATTTTTCAAAAATCGCCATTTTACGCAAAGTTCAACGGATCAGAACTGAATTAACTAACAGAACTAATTAAGATATGGAAATTGTATTTAAACCTTCGGATGCACAATTTCAAGAAAAACAGCGTTTCTGTTGAACCCTTTCATAAAAAATAGAGCAACTGGCTCTGAAGCTCATCAGGAATCATGTTATTAATTATCTCTAAGGAAAAGATTAAGATATCACATAATAAGTCATTGCCCAGTCATCAAATTTAAAAGTTATTATCAAAATTGGTTACACATTAATCCATATTCATTATAAATAATGTAGACCTTTGCAGTTTATTGTTTTACTTCTTATTTTTATTCTGGAATTATCAACATTTATTACATAATGAAAAAGAGCCCCTATTTGTTTCTAAAAATCCTGTTTCTCATAGGCTCGTAGTTTCATAGGCTCCTTTTCAATATTTAATTAATAAATTCTATTGAGCATCTGAGTGTAAGACTAAATCAGTAACACAGCAGAGAAGTAACCTGAAACCTCCATGTATTAGCTGCTGTTTGCATCTCTGCCAGGGAGTGGTCACTCCCTAGGTCAACACCTGCAATTACACAACATGCAGACCCTGGACTCACAGCCAGTAAATTATATATTTTAAATTTTGTTTTCCTCATCTTTATTTATTTTTCTTTATTGGAAAAGAAGATGTGGTATCACAAACTCATGTAGCTAGTTTTAATAGTCTTATATCTTACTTCATCACCAGTCATATTTAGTTCACATATCTAATGTAAAATAAAACATTTCATAACCCTTTTTAATTTTTTTCCTGTGCATCCTGTCACAATATTCAGTTCACAGGCTATTCAATAGTTCTAATTTCACATTGATTACATCAAACATGTCCATAAGGTAGTATTACTCTTAAGCTGACATATGAAGTGCACATAAAATCTCATTATCTTCACAGCTCATTAAATCAGCTGTTTTAAGTGGTTACCCCTGTGATCCATATTTGGGGTCACAAGATCACCAAATCTACAATTTAGAATCCCCATTGGCCAAAGAGTCTGTACATAACATTTCAACTTTCTAGAGCTTTTGGGACTGGAGAAAAAGATGAAAAATGCTTTTTAGGTTGTGACCCCTGTGGCCCTTATTTGGGGTCACAGGGTTACCAGATCTACAATTTAGAATCCCCTTCAGTCAAGCAGTCTGTTCATAAAATTTCAGCTCTCTGGAGTCATTGGTTCTGGAGAAGAAGATGAAAATAGCTTTTTAGGTAATGACCCTGTGGCCCTTTTTTGGGGTCAGAGTTTCACCAAATCTACAATTTAGAATCCCCATTTGCCAAGGAGTCTGTACATAACATTTCAGCTCTCTAGAGTCATTGGTTCTGGAGAAGAAGTCGAAAAAGTGAAAAGTTTACGGACCGACGGATGGACGGACGCCATCCCATGCCATAAGCCCATCGGGCCTTTCAGGTCTGATGAGCTAAAAAGTTAAGCTCCGAACATCGCAAACGTTATCTAGGGGTCCAAATTTGAGCATTTTTGAGTATTTTCTTGAATGTTCAGAAGAACATAATGAATTAATTATGTATACCAGGGATGCAGAAATCGGTCTATTTGCCGGACATGTCCGATTGCGAATCCAGTTTGACCGAATGGAAAATAGACTTATCGGACATTTGAAGTCAGTTGACCGATTGAAGAAAATCAAGAGAAAACTAAACAGACATCCATTACAAGCATGAAATAAATGTAAACCGCCCTGCTTGTGTCGGTAATATATTCTAATTGACTTATTGTTTTAAATTCATTGTTTATGAAATTAAGAAAACGTTGATCCAGTCTAGAACTTGAACAAGTCACATTTATAAATGTTGGCAGAAACAACGCTTACCGTAATATATTTAATTGATATTCTCAGTGTCATTTAGTGACTGGAAGATGTGATTCATGTGAAAAAAATTACCGTTAATCATGAAATTAATGCGTCATGAAATTAATGCGAGTGCGAGGGTCAAGCCTAAAATGAGTCCTGAAATTAATGCGAGCCCCGAATCTATTTTCTTTATTAAAATGAGAAACATTGACACTCGGAGTGTAGATTTATGAATTAGTGTAATGAAACCGCTTCACGCCAGGTGGATTGGAAGCGCAATTTCAAAGGTGAGTAGAGATCAAGAGGTAATATTACGTGGTTGGAGGATGTCCGGTCTGGCTGACGTGCTTGAGCGACTTTGAACAATGGCTAGCGACTGTAGAATGTGTAAATGTTAAACTTTGGCTATTGTCAAAGTATGGCTGATGAAAAAGCTTAATGGATGTTAATCAGTGTCAACTAGATGAGCGTTTGCGGGACACCGCAAAAGCAGAGCAGCCCCACAACTTTGGGTCTCGCCTTTCCCTGTTCCGCCTTCTCGGCAGCATAAATAAAATGGGAATATTTTTTGACAAAATTTTGTTCATTATTCAAGTTATTCTAACAAGTTGAATCATCACTGGGGTCACTTTTCACAAGTTTGTTCTTAACACCTATTTCTGATTTCAAAATTGGATCAAAGGATTAACAAGGCCTTAACCAGTATCTCATGACCTTGACCTTTGACCTTCAAGGTCACACCATCAACGATTACTTTTCAATGTGTATAACAATTATGTAATGACTCAAAGTGCTCATAGTTAATATAAGGCATATTCACAATAGCATGCTTAAGTTGTGACCTCGCTGTGACCTTGACCGTTGACAGATTTTAGCGAAAATGTTTTCAAATCTTCATCTTTCTCCATAGTTAATATATACCAAATAAGAGCCTGACAGCACAAAAAATGTTTGAAGTTATCTTGTTTACAAGGATTGTTGTAGTGATTTCAGAACTCATGACCTTGACCTTTGACCTTGAATGTGAACATGTCAAAATCATTCACCAGGTTTTTAAGAAAGAAGCTATGCATATAAGGTGTAAATACCTTCTTGGAAAAAAGTTATTGAGTGATTTCTGACTAAGTCGGGGCTGCTAATTAGTTGTTTTTTGTCAATGAAAATTACTTGAGAAATGTTAAAATTGTTGTTGAATTTTGTATTTCTATTATCTGTGGTAAGCTTACTCGTGACTTATTATAAAGTTGGTAGGATTAAAATGCGTCCTTTTAATAATGTGAGATCAGTACAGACGCATTTTTCCCATTAATAAAATGCTCCCATTAATTTCATGATTTACAGATTTACAAAAAAACAATTTCATTAACATCGCATTTCAAACAAATTTTGTCAAAGATAAACATCGCGAGAGCGTGTGGTTTCACACTACCGGTGATTCATGAATTTGTTACAGGTTAAGTTTTTGCTCCGTTAAATAGTTAAATCTTAATAAATTTATGATATATCAGTCGTAAAAGATACTGCTAAAATATATTAGATCAATATAGATATATGGTACAGTTATTATACAAGATCAAAATAAATGAACCTATCAAAAACGAACAATAGGCAATGATATCGGCAATATTATTATATGAGACGTTATGTATTCAAACACTGTTTGTATGACGCTACGAACACTCGATTGTATTTTCATGATGACACATTTAAATTACAAATTTCAATTTCTCTCGCATTTGCATTATTTCTACTTATTTTAAAATTATTCATTTAAAATTGCGAAATATGTCTTCTAATAAAATATAAAGTTATCTTATAAGTAAGATAAGTTCAAATTAGTAACTACATCTTGAATAGGAAATAAGTCGTATCGAGAATACTTGGACCACGTGCTCTGCCGAGTTGACTTTACGAAAATTATATCGCTATTGAAAATGAGTTCCTTTCCATTTTACATACATATTTAGAAAGTACAAATAATTTGGTCCATAATTTGAAGTTTTAATGAACTTAATGCGATTAAATTATTTGAAATTTCTCGTCTTTCTCGATGAAAATTCGCTTGTAAACTCACTCAAACCAGCACTGTCGGCAAATCGTACGTAGGCGAAAAAGCGAACAGTTTACAGACAGACGGATGGCAGATGGACGAATGAGCGGACAAAATGTCATACCATAAGCCCATCGGGGCTTTCAGGCCTGAATTTTATAATGGCTTCAAAATTATTATCCTTAGGAATAAAAAGACGAAATTTTCAAGTCTTTAGTCTCCATCATAGAAGGATTTATATTCTCAAAATTTCAGGGTCCTAGCAAAACTTATAGTTCCTGGAGTGAAATTTAAAGTTTTAGTTTAACACCCTGCCACGTTGTGTGTTACAATGCATGACCTCTCAATCAACTTTGGCTGACCACCCCACCCTATATCCCTCCTGCAAGAAACACTCTATAACCTCTTTAAGGTTTTGTCTTATTTAAGGGTCAGGAGCCATCGGATCTACAATCTATCAATTGATCAAGAAACCTGTGTATAAGTACATAGATGAACACTGGACCAGCAAGCAAATATTAGAGTCACACACTCACCTCAATTGAATTTTGTCTAGGTGGAGGTCTGAGACTTCCTCCTCTTTCCAATGACTTTGTCTTGTTTACTATACTGTATAAATCTGCTGGCCCCATCCCACTGGTCTGTCTCTCAGCTCCTACTCCAATTTCACTGCTCTGCCCTGTCTCTTGCTTCAGTAGTTCACTGATCTGGAAGAGGGAGGTGATGATCTCGACCCCACTGACATGTCCCTTCTCAGCAAGACCCATGCTTTGCTGATCTTGTAACTTGGTCAAATATGTGGCAGGAGCTAGTCCCTGCACACCTTGACACCTAGAACATCCATTCAACAATACACATATCTTGGTGGATGTATTTCAGTACTGGTACATGATTGAGGCAAGGTTAAGTGGAATATATATTATGGTGTCGAAGTACAACTATCAATCTAATAGACAAAGTTCAGAGAAATTATCTGTGATATTGAAGTTTGAACTTTACAGCTGAAACTATTCTTTATTGGCCTGAGTTGCAGTATTATATATTAACACTTTTAGTCCCTGTGCCAGAATATTCTGACCGTCTAGCTTGCAGCCAAGTTTTGCCTAAGGCACTAATTAGCACCATCAGCAAAATATCCCAGCCATTGATTCCGGTACTGTTTTTACGAACTATAATTTTATGAAATATTTTAAAGCCTACAATAATATGAAAAGAAACCATGATTACCCGTAATATCAAATCGAAATGAAACAGGGATTTTCTTTTTCAGTACACATCTTCTGTTCTATCATCATCATGTCATTTGGGTAAAATCGATGAAATGTTAGTGTAGAATGCTGACAATTTAATTTTGAATCTAATTCTATATTGTTGAGAAGTTAATCTTGATTGATTTGAACAGTCTTTAACTAGATTAGCGTTGTGAACACCGCAAAAGCAGAGCAGCCCCGAAACTGAAGGTCTCATCTCCCCCTGTTCTGCCTTCTCCACAGCCACAATAAAATGCGCAATTTTCATATCTTAAAGGCCAGATGGGCTTATGGCATGAACTGTTGTCCGGTATCCGTCAGGCGAGTGTCGTCCGTAAACTTTTTGCATTTTCAACTTTTTTTTCAGAAAAAAACAGAAAAAACCAAGAGAATTAGTGAGCACAGCTCACTCATGATACCCCCGCTTTTAACATTGGTCAAATAGAAATGTTTGAAAATAGCAAAAGGTCATCAATGTTTAAACTTTTGAATGAACAGACCATTATATATAAGTATTATAAAGCAGAGTAAGTATTACACTTGTAAGCATGTTTAAGAAGTAAAAGTCGAAATTTTTTAAAAATGGCATTAAATATGCAAATGAGGGTATGAAACATACAAATACGCAAATGAGGGTATGACACATACAAAAGGCAGATGTACACGTGGTGATTGTACATATCAAGTTTCGTAACATTTGAACAACTGGTTTCAGAGTTATGAGTGGAACAAAAAGTGTGAATGGTTAAGTCGAAAACGGAGAAATTTTGCATAAATTATGCAAATGAGGGTATGAAACATACAAAAGGCAGATGTACACATCGTGGTGATTATATGTATCAAGTTACAAGACATTTGAACAATTAGTATTTGAGTTATGAGTGGAACAAAAACTGTGAATGGCAAAGTGAAAAACGGAGAAAATTTGCATAAATTATGCAAATGAGGTTATGAAACATACAAAAGGCAGATGTACACATCGTGGTGATAATATGTATCAAGTTACAAGACATTTGAACAATTAGTATTTGAGTTATCAGTGGAACAAAAACTGTGAATGGCAAAGTGAAAAACGAAGAAAATTTGCATAAATTATGCAAATGAGGGTATGAAACATACAAAAGGCAGATGTACACATCGTGGTGATTATATGTATATCCAATGAAGGGCCATGAAAAAGACTATCTCCTGTATCAAGGTCTCGCCTGCAGCAATGCATGGATTAACTTTTATCGTCCCACACCAACCCTGGACATGCAACGCATTGGTTAGTAAGACGTAGGGCTTGATATTTGAAAAAATTTGCATTGTGAGATATTGCAATACACATCTCCTGTATTGCAACAATATTACAATATATTGAATGAACTTTATTGTCAAAGTTGTGATGGAGTTGGGGTGAAATGAAAGTAAGTAAAGACATTCAAATGCTCACCTGACAAGCCACCATCCATGCATATTCGTCTCCACCACCTTTACAATATCTCCTTTGTGCAGTGAGAGTTCATCCTCACTCCCTGCCTGATAGTTGTCCACACAAACGTACCACTCCCCTGAACACACATTGTTACAATTAGAGAAATAACCAATGAAGTGCCCAGAGGAAAACAGAAAAGAACTAGATGAGCGTTTGCGGGACACCGCAAAAGCAGAGCAGCCCCGAAACTTAGGGTCTCGCCTTTCCCTGTTCCGCCTTCCCGTCAGCATCAATAAAATGGGAATTTTTAAAAACAATTTTTTATTATTCGAGTTATTACTAACAAGTTGAATCATCACTGGGGTCACTTTTCACAAGTTTGTTCTTAAAACCTATTTCTGATTTCAAAATTGGATCAAAGGATTAACATGGCCTTAACCAATATCTCATGACCTTGACCTTTGATCTTCAAGGTCACACAGTCAATGATCACTTTTCATTGAGTATAACAATCATGTAATGCTTCAAAGTGTTAATAGCTGAAATAAGGCATGTTTGCAAATGCATGCTTAAGTTGTGACATCGCTGTGACCTTGACCTTTGATAGATTTTAGCGAAAACCTTTTCAAATCTTGGTCTTTCTCCATAGTTGATATGTACCAAGTAAGAGCCTGATAACACAAAAGTTTTTTAAGTTATCGTGTTTACAAGGATTTCTTTTAGCGATTTCAGAACTCATGACCTTGACCTTTGACCTAGATTGTGAACATGTCAAAATCATTCCCCAGGTTTATAAGAAAGAAGCTATCCATAAGAGGTGTAAATACCTTCTTGGAAAAAAGTTATTAGTGATTTCAGAACTGATTACCTTGACCACATTTCGTGACCTTGACCTTTAACATTCAAGGTCACACAATCAGTTATCACTTTTCATTGTGTATAACAATCATGTAATGATTCAAAGTGTTAATAGTTGAAATAAGACATTTTGCAAAAGCATGCTTGAGTGGTGCCCTCGCTGTGACCTTGACCTTTGACGGATGTTAGTGAAAACCTTTTCAAATCTTGGCCTTTTTCCATTGTTGATATACACCAAATAAGAGCCTGATAGCACAAACATTTTTCAAGTTATCGTGTTTACAAGGATTTTTTTTAGCGATTTCAAAACTCGTGACGTTGACCTTTGACCTTGAATGTGAACATGTCAAAACAATTCCCCAGGGGCATAAGTAAGTTATGTATATGAGTTCTCAAAACCTTCTAGGGAAAAAGTTATAGCCAATACAAAACGCGGCGTCGGTAACTGCTAAAAATCAAACCAGTCATATTATAATTAAAATTGTATAAATCAGACAAGAAATCAGTTAAGAATTCAGACTTTCAAATGAAATACAATGGAGATAAAATAGATTAATGATAGGGTCACAAATCTAATAACAGAACTATCAATGTCAGTCAATATTCACCTCAGTTAGTTCTCTAGACACAGGTAGTGATGTGCACTTACGGTTGAGCCTAAGACCACCCCCACTTTTCAGAGGGTTGTTCTGGTTGGGATTATTCCAGAGTTATAGGCCACCCCCCATTTTGCCAGATGTTCAATGGTCTAACGACGTCTCTATTCAGCCACAGATTTCATTTCTCGGACATACAATAAAGTTTGATTTGTCATGTTATCGTCTTGTGTTATGTGTTCATTATTCTTATTTTGACAGTTTAATTATCGTATGTATTTTAATAATTGGATACATTACATATATCTATAATATTATTTTATAACTTGGGTTTTATCTTTTATTAATTATATTTGAGTAATCAAAACACAACATGAACTTGCCTTAAAATCCACATGTACGTACTTCCCTGCGAGCTGTCAAGCCTCGTGCAGTTACGATATCGTAATTATTAAAAAAATATCAAACACCATAAACGAAAAGGCTAAATAAATTTAAATAGATGTGCAGTCAAGTTATTATAACATTCAAGTAGAAAATGGCATCTGTAAACATCTCTGACAAAAATCTATCTCACATCTTCAGTCATGACCACCATACTTGGAGGGGTGATGTCAAGATTTCTTATGTACGCATAAACTATTTTGAACAGAATCCTGCGTACAACCTATTCTGACTATGTCACATTATTATTTATATTTTGATACATAAAGAATTGGGAAATTGATACAAAGAAATTAAAAGAATAAACGTTTAGCTACTCTTATAGTATATGACATCCTCGGTTACCAATGGTTTATATATGCTCCGTTACTCTCCACTATATTACCCATGGGAAATTTCATCAGAGAAATATGTACTCAAATTACCCGCCCTTGGCCGGCGTGAGCCAATCAAACCGCTACGCAGCTTGGACCTGCGAGACAATGACAATTCATATCCTTTCGTTGCAAAGCACGCGAGGTCATTTTGTTAGCCATCCGTCATCGGTTATCTCCCTTGACCATTTCCGTCTTATCGTATTGAGTATTTTCTTGGGTTACTGACTTCGTCACGCCGGCCAAGGGCGGGTAATTTGAGTACAGATTCTCCTGATAAGGTTTCCCATGGGTGATATAGTGGAGAGTAACGGAGCATATATAAAACCATGGGTAACTGAGGATGAGTATATTAATGTTCCATAGCACTGGTAAACGTACCCCATCTGCTACGCTACTTTGTGTCTTTCAACCAATCATTTGAAGGAAACGATTTGAAGATAGTTGTGAAAATAAAATATTTGTAATATTTTCTGTGTTTGTCCTCTTTAAGTATCATTTTGAAGTGTCTAAATACTTTGAATCGAACCAGGAAGTAAGTATCATAGATCTATGAGTCGCCAAATATATCAGCCAATGAGATTTTGAATCGATGACACACCCTTTTATCCACCAATGAGAGTTTGCATAAATAGCCATTCATTCCGATCTGCCATCTGTTTCGTTATATTCTGCACTCGTTCTTGAATAATCGAGCTTCAAAGTGAAAACATTTTGTTGATTTTTTTGTCAAGAACACAACAATACAGCTTATTGTTATCGTTTTAATTCACGGTACATAATTTTTTAACTCAAAGGCAATAACAAATTTCACAGAAAAAGTAACTAGAGTATCATGGCTTCGCTGATCGTAACTAGTCACCTGAAAAACAAAAACAATGTATTTGTGCATTAATGAATATAGTTACCATTTTATAAACATAATTACATAAATAAATATTGTGTTTATGTTATGTTATGAAGTACAACATCAAAACAATATCCTAAACAACATGATGTAGCCTAGTGACAGTGTGTGTGAGAGAGTGACACCGCTTGCTGAAAGGGAATTCCGTAATGACGATAGTCTGCTCTGATTGGTCAACACTAATATAGCAACCAATCATATTGTACTTCCTTTGAAAAAAAGCCATTTCAGTCGACATGCATTGACGCTTCCAACACTGATTTGTAAATAGTTCATTAGCAAATTAATTACGATATTTGTTCTGGAAATTATGACTACATAACGTACATAAACATTATTGACATCATAATAATTAAGCTATGATGGTGAATATCAAATCGGGACGTGTAACTTACATCGATGTATGATGATGTCAGTAGCTAAATTTTATTCCCAACTATTTTGTCAGCTACGTACACAACTATCAACAACACAACTTTATGGCCAGATGAGCTAAAAATTTAATGGCAATGATTTCATGGTTTTTGTAGTTGCCGATCATATAATTCTGAAAAACAAAAATGATGGTTAAGTGCGAGATCTAACTGCACACCACTGCCTGTGTCTAGGAACTAACTAGACACCACTGTCTGTGTCTAGAGATCTAACTACACACAACTGTCTGTGTCTAGAGATCTAACTGCACACCACTGCCTGTGTCTAGGAACTAACTAGACACCACTGTCTGTGTCTAGAGATCAAACTACACACAACTGTCTGTGTCTAGAGATCTAACTGCACACCACTGCCTGTGTCTAGGAACTAACTAGACACCACTGCATGTGTTTAGAGATCTAACTACACACCACTGTCTGTGTCTAGAGATCTAACTGCACACCACTGCCTGTGTCTAGGAACTAACTAGACACCACTGCATGTGTTTAGAGATCTAACTACACACAACTGTCTGTGTCTAGGAACTAACTACACACAACTGTCTGTGTCTAGAGATCTAACTACACACAACTGTCTGTGTCTAGGAACTAACTACACACAACTGTCTGTGTCTAGAGATCTAACTACACACAACTGTCTGTGTCTAGAGATCTAACTACACCACTACCTGTGTCAAGGAACTAACTGCACACCACTACATGTGTCTAGAGATCTAACTACACACCATTACCTGTGTCTAGGGAACTAACTGCACACCACTACCTGTGTCTCGGGAACTAACTGCACACCACTACCTGTGTCTAGAGATCTAACTACACACCACTACTTGTCTCTAGGAACTAACTGCACACCACTACCTGTGTCTAGAGATCTAACTACACACCACTACTTGTCTCTAGGAACTAACTGCACACCACTACCTGTGTCTAGAGATCTAACTACACACCACTACTTGTCTCTAGGAACTAACTGCACACCACTACCTGTGTCTAGAGATCTAACCACACACTTACTTCTCTAGGAACTAACTACACACCACTACCTGTGTCTAGAGATCTAACCACACACTTACTTCTCTAGGAACTAACTACACACCACTACCTGTGTCTAGGGAACTAACTGCACACCACTACATGTGTCTAAAATCTAACTACACACCAGGGTTGCAGATTCAAATTTTTGCCAGTCGGACATTTCATCTTTGACCCAAAACGACGAACCCGGAAGTAAAAATTTTTTTATCAATAAAGTATTACTATTTATTGGTTCTTCATTCATTGCATACTATTAAACATAACACGAAAGCAATTAACGATAACTATTAATTTATCATTAACATGCATAAAATGGTTCATAATTTAAAATCAATGTTTACCAACTACGATTTACCGACAGTGCTAGTTTGAGCGAGTTTACACAAGCGAGTTTACAAGCGAATTTGCGTCAAGATAGACGAGAAAATTCAAATAATTTAATTGCACATAGTTCATCAAAAGTTCAAATCATGGACCAAATGATATGTACCTTCTAAATAATCATTTTAAATTCAAAGGAACTCATTTTCAATAGCGAATAATTTTATTTTGATTTTCTATAATAGCTTTACCATACATCGATATTGATCTATCATATTTTGTTACAGTATGTTATCTATGTTTTATGACTGAGATATTATTAAATTTATCGAGATTCAGCTATTCAATCTGTAACAAATTCATGAATCACCGGTACGGTGAAGCCACACGTTCATGCAATGTTTATCTTTGACAAAATTGTTTACAATGCGATTTTAATGAAATCTTTTTCGTAAATAATGTTGTGAAATGGGTCACATCTTTCAGTCACTAAATGACACTGGAAATTTCAATTAAATATCAAACGGTAAGTGTTTTTTCTGCCGACAATTATAATTTACTGAAGATAATGATGATTGACGTCGTGCCTCGTGCTGTGAAGAATAAATGTGACTTCTTGACGGAATCAACATATTTCAATTCATAAACAATTATGACCGACACAAGCAGGGCCGTTTGACTTTATTTAATGCTTGTAAGTTTAGTTTTCCTTTTATTTTCTGCAATCGGTCAACTGATGTCCGATAGGTCAATTTTCCATTCGGTCAAACTGGATTTACAATCGGACATGTCCGGCAAATAGACCGATTTCTGCATCCCTGCTACACACCATTACCTGTGTCTAGGAACTAACTGCACACCACTACCTGTGTCTAGAGATCTAACTACACACCACTACTTGTCTCTAGGAATTAACTACACACCACTACCTGTGTCTAGGGAACTAACTGCACACCATTACCTGTGTCTAAAATCTAACTACACACCACTACTTGTGTCTAGGAATTAACTAAAAAACACCACTACCTCTGTCTAGGGAACTAACTGCACACCAATACCTGTGTCTAGGAACTAACTGCACACCACTTCTTGTGTCTAGGATCTAACTACACACCAATACCTGTGTCTAGGAACTAACAACATACCACTATCTGTGTCTAGGAACTAACTGCACACCACTACTTGTGTCTAGGGAACTTACAATCTAAAAAGTTTCTAAACTTCCATATACACTTAGTTCAAACTATTTCCATGGAAACCAAAAAAAAAAATCACAATACCTGGGTAATATAAATAGCAAAAATAGAGCCATTTGCTCTGTAGCTCATCAGGTTTTAAATAATAATTAAAAAAGAAGACATAGTCATCAACATCTCCTGACAGACCCAAGAAATTGGAACAAGGGCATAATTCGAAAAGAAATAATTGTGCACTTCTCATTTTCATTCCATCTAGGTAAGAAGGCACCATTCCGACACTTGGCCTAACCACAAACCAAGTCTCATTAAATAATACTGCATAGATTTTGAGTAGAGGCTGGAAAAGGTCCCTACCGACGATATAAGGAAACCAGGAAAAATAAAAAAAATCAGAATAAGCTAAGTAGCAAAAGGCACCACTCCAGCACTAGGTCCAACCACATACTGAGTTTCATAAAAAAAATAGTGAAAGTTTTTTTAGATATAACCTGGAAACGAAAGCATTACGTAAGGACGAAATCACGGACGAAGGCGAAAACTTTATGTCTCCCGCAATGCTTTGCGGCCGACATAATAACTTCCCAAGAGGTGTAATGGCATATTGCAACCTCTGTCTAATGATCTTGCTGCACACCACAACTTCTTGGCTTAATTCATCTGTTTAGGGAACTAACTGCCGATCACTTCATCTGTTTAGGTAACTAACTGCAGATCACTCCAGGTGTTTAGGGAACTAACTGCAGATCAATTCAGGCGTTTAGGGAGTTAACTGCAGATCACTTCATCTGCTTAGGGAACTAACTGCTGATCACTTTCTATGAATAGGAAACTAAACTGCAAACCAATACCTGTGTTTTTGGTTTCTGTAATGGTGGTATCCTCCACTTCACCTTCTCGAGACTGCAAGAAAGTGCTTGGCACCCAACCTTGTTCATCCTCAGCATTCACAAACCACCAACCTGCAAAATGGATGTACAAAAAATGAGAAGATTTCTTAATGATTGAGTTAATGTTTAACGTCGCTAGAGCAGTATCAAACTTATTTCCAAGTCGATGTATACTTTATTGAACTATATATTATATAGAACCAGTGTAAGCAGTGAAAATGTAAGGTTAGAAGAATTTGAAGGATTATTTAAAAAATAGAGCAATGGGCTCTGTAGCTCATCAGGGTTTATATTGTTTACTGATGAAGATTGAAGTAGATTTTTAGGTCATGACTTGAGGCCCTTCTTATTTGGGACACCATAGGGTCACCATATCTACAATTTAGAATCCCCATTGGCTAAAGAGTATGCACACAATATATCAGCCTTCTAGGTCTCTTAATTTGTTTCAGAGGAGAAGAAGAAAATATATTTTTAAGTCATGGCCTGTGAGGCATATATTTTGGGCCCCAGGGTCTCTAAATCTACAGTTCAGAATCCCCATTAGCTAAAGAGTCTGCACACAATATTACAGCCTTCTAGGTACATTTGTTCTGGAGAAGATGAAAACATGATTTTAGGTCATAGCCTCAGAGGCCTTTATTTGGGGTCCCTGGTAAGGCCAGGGTCACCAAATCTACAATCTAGAATCCCCATTGGCTAAGGAGTCTGCGCACAACTTTTCAGATCTCTAGACCTTTTAGAACTGGAGAAGAAGATGAAAATAGGTTTTTAAGGATGTGACCCCGGTGAACCCATTTGGCGTCATGAGGTCACGAAATCTACAATTTAGAATCCCCATTGACCAAGGAGTCTGTAGTCTGTACACAACTTTTCAGCTCTCTAGACCTTTTGGAACTGGAGAAGATGATGAAAATAGGTTTTTAAGGATGTGATCCCGGTGACCCCATTTGGGGTCATTGGGTCACGAGATCTACAATTTAGAATCCCCATTAGCCAAGGAGTCTACACACAACTTTTCAGCTCTCTAGACCTTTTGGAACTGGAGAAGAAGATGAAAATAGGTTTTTAAGGATGTGACGGGGTTACAGGGTTATGGGGTCATGAGATCTACAATTAAGAATCCCCATTGGCCAAGGAGTCTGCACATAAAATTTCAGCTCTGTGGAGTCATTGGTTCTGGAGAAGAAGTCGAAAAAGCGAAAAGTTTACGGACGGATGGACGGACGGAGGCCGGACGCCATGCCATGCCATAAGCCCATCGGGCCTTTCATGCCTGATGAGCTAAAAATAATTAACAAAACATGTCAATTCTACTGATTGGTCTTTAGAGGTATCTTTCAAATTTATGATCATTTAGATTAGCCTTGGGAAGGTCTTCTGAGAACTAAGTTATTGAGCAGATCATGGAGAATCTGATGGATCATTAAAAACATAAGTTTGACATGATTTGATAAAGCTCATCAGATTAATACACTTGTATAATATATCATGTAATTACCAATTTTCAAAGTAAAACAGATTTGTTTCTCTCAGGCCTGATGAGCTAATTTCAATTCCACAACAAGTGTTTGTCACTAACCTGGCAATGTTCCCCCCCGTTGACATTGAGACACATCATTGGAGCTACTTTATATATTGCATTACTGGTAAAAAGTGCCATGATGATCCGAATATTTTAAGACTTTAGGTGCTTGGGTTCATGATATATCGTGTTAATAAGAGTTAGAAAAGTGGTCACAGTGTCGCGCTGACCTTGAAAATAAGGTCATGGTCACCAAAATAAACTGGTGTCTGTTTCTTTCCCCAATGTAGGCTGACAACTAATTTGAAGACTTTGGATGCAATGTTTCATGAGATATCACCTTAAGAAGAGTTCAAAGAGTGGTCAAAATGTCTTGGTGACCTTGAAATTAAGGCCAAGGTCACCAAAAGTGACTGGTGTCTGCGTCTTCCCACAATGTTGGCAAACACCAATTTTGAAGACTTTGGATGCAACGCTTCATGAGATATCACGTAAACAAGAGTTCAAAAAGTGGTCAAAGTGTCGTGGTGACCTTGAAAATAAGACCAAGGTCACCAAAATTAACTGGTGTCTGCATCTTCCCACAATGTAGGCAGACATCAAATTTGAAGACTTTTGGATGCAACACTTCATAAGATATCGTGTAAACAAGAAATGTGACGGACGGACGGACGGACGGCGTTGAATACATAGTCCCCCGTTGCAGCGCAAGAGCCATCAGGAGAGATGGCTTAATTATCATCTCGGCGTGGAATTTTAGCAGTATATAATTAAAACTACAAGGTGTTTTTGCCCAATTCACTTCAACTTATAACCTTTCTAAATGTCGAAAAAGAAAAAATAGAGCCATTGGCTCTGAAGCTCATCAGGAACTATGTAACTCATTATCTCTATGGAAAAGATTAGGATATCAAATAATAAGGCATTGCCCAGTCTTCAAATTTAAAATTTGTTACACATTAACCCTTAACTTGCGGGTCCCGTATTTATCCGGGAGGCTCATAGAGAAAAATGTTTTACCCCTTGGCATGATGCGTACGTTGGACTTTGTGCATATACCGGGTCAGTAATAATTATATTTGGTCTCCAGGCGAAATGCGAGACGAAGTGTGTCCGTGGATCGCTACATGAAAACTTGTTTATATACATCTCGCAGTTCGCCACGATAACGAGACTTTGTCAATGTCTGGTCAAAATGTCAAGCAAAAATCACACCAAATTGTGTGTGCATTGTTGACCCGTAACGCATCGATAATTAGCTTTACAAAAAGCCAATTTTGTCGGCTTTCGCCCCAAGCCATATCTCCTTGGGGGCTAATTATCACCCACGTGTTTGCATTGCCTCGGGTTTGCATTGCCCGTACATGCTATCTGCCTCGTATCTCGCGGGACGGGGAAAACAATCGGTAACTTGCCTTACTCCCCCACTTCATATCATGTGAACGAATTGTTTGTTTTAAAAAAATTACTCCAAAATAAAGGGGAAAGAATAGACTACTGTAACAGGTACAAGTTGTAAATACATTCTGCAGTAAAATATAATGTAAAATCTATATAATAAAGTATTTTAACCATGTGTTATGGTGTTATGTTTTGTTATTAACAGGTGATCTAACTTTGGCCTATATTCATGGGGTCAGAGGTCAGCTCAGGTGTAGTTCCATGCAAATGAGGGCAAGTCCATTGTTTGTGTCAGAGGTTAGGTTATGTAAATGAGGATCAATCTACTTTTGTGTATTGGCCATCTGATTGGTTGAAGATGTTTGGTGCATGAGCAAAGTTGGCTCTATGTGCACTTTCTGTCTGTCTCTTCACTTGGCAAGATGAATTAGCTGGAAGGTCATCTTCCATCTTTGATGTTGAGAAGGTCACTGTTTGTCTGGTGAGTTTGTTTGGTATTAAAGAAAAGGAAATAATACAAAAATATGTTTAATTATTAGCAGTTGATTCAATTTCTATTTGTAATTGAGTTTCTGGTTTCTGGTGGCAGAATATTTTATAAAAGGTTCAACTTGTTCATTGAATGATTTCTTGAAATATGCATTTGGTAATGAGTCATGTTAAACTGAATATTTAACATGAGCAGGTATTGATAATGACTATCATTCATTGTGGTTGTTATAGATATGTCTTGTTGTTCAGGTTTACTGGCACGAGTGGTTCTTTGGTTCACATGCTGATATCTGAGCAGCTTGTCCCATACACGGTGAGAATCATTATTACTGTACTGCTAATTACTTTTAATGGTTACATATGAACTATCATGTATGGCTATTGTAACTGAGTGTATTCGTGGTGTCATGCTGTTTAATCTTGAGTTTTGTATGTCTGTGTATATTTGGTTTATTTATATGTACTGGCGAGGAATGCAATATGAAACAATGTAATGATTGGAATGAATGAATATATACATTGTGAATCTACATTAATGAAATGTTTATTTATACACTGAACTTATAATGTTGTATCTGTTTGACAGAGCTGTGTTGTTTGCATTCGGCAAACTGTACGAGATGCTGAAATAAAAAGAATTCACGGCCACCGACGAGTTTGTGCTGTATTGGAAGTCATAAAATGGAGCCCCCAGTGAGGAACATGTGAACCAGGAGCAAGAACTAAGAGTCAAGTTGAAGACCAGCGTATCTGTGAGATGAATTTTTTATAAATGTCACCATAATGAACTTTAAATAGGACCATAATGCACTTTACAGAAATTACGTGCAATGACCCGTCTTTATTGAAGACTTTGATAATTCAGATTAACTTTTGAATTTTTGCTAGGGTGAGAGACAGAGAAAGAAATTAAGACTACCTACGTTATTTGCCATAAGCTAGCACTGTTGCTAACTGTACGATATTTGGCATGTAGTCTTTTATTGATATTTTAGCAATGTGATTTTTGACATTTAAAAAAAATGTGATATTTATGTGATATGTTTTGGCTGTGTGAACTGTTGAATGTTTTGAGTTGCTTTGCATTTTGTTTTGAGTGATGTGAATTTGTATTGTCATATTTTAACATGTAACCATACAAGTATTTAAAACTTTACATACACTTGTATTACACATATTTGCAGTACATTCTCACTTGATTAGTAGTACAAGGTTAAATTTCATGATGTAGCATATCAGTTAAAGTTATTGCCAGTGTTGTAACTTAAAGTAAGAGTGGTTATGGGAATAAGGTTATTTCTCTTCCTTGTCGTTGTTGTCTGGTTTGGTTTGAGTTCATGGTTTGGGATCATGGCTTCCTTTAGTGAAGATGATGCTAAGCGTTTGGTTGAGACTGTTAAGGAGATGGGTATTAAGCCCAAGGCAGATAATCCTGAGGAGTTCACTCAGTGGATGGCAGGTTATGTCGCTTCCAAGGGTGTCAAGGAGCCTTCTTCTTCAGTTACTGTTAATCAGCCATTGAAGGTTTCTACATTCATGTGCGAGTTTGGTAAGGGTGAAGTTTGCTATGAAGTATGGCGGTATGAGGTTGACAGGTTGTTGCAGGCTAAGGAGTATTCTACAGCAGCTATCAAGCATGCAGTGATCAGATCCTTAAAGGGTAAAGCCAGTAATGTCATGCTTTGCAAATGAACGTCCATGAAGCTCACATTATCTATGTATGTTTATTGTGTCTAATCACATGTTATATCTTGCATACATCTAACGCATTTTCAATCATTTGCAGCTTGAAGGATGCTGCGTGGACGCAGGGCCATGCTGCGACGGCCTAGGGCTATGCGTACTAGGACACACAGCTTTGAAGTCGTTTCAAGCGACGACGACTTCATCAACGAGATCCATGCTGATGAAGCCTCTGATAGTGAGTCAACTGCTGCCAGTGATGGCAGCAGTGATTTAGACAGTGATGATGCATATGATCGGGACACTGTCATAGATACTGAACATGGTGACGGGAGTGACAATGGGACAGTCACAGATGGTCTGAGTGATATAGAGACAGAGATTGCCAGAAAGATTCTAGCCGCCGGTAATTCCACCGAAGAAGACGTTAGTGGTTTTGAGGAGGAGTTTGCCGACATACCACAATATAAACAAGATCATACACAGACGTTTGATAAGTGGGTGGAGGGTCCGCGGCCACGTGTAAATTTGCCTTTCACTGGTCAAACTGGGTTGCGCCAGTTCATAGAACTTCCTGAGAACCCTCAACCTATTGACTTTTTCGATTTGTTTTTAAGATGACTATCAGGATATGGCAACGGAAACCAACAGATATTCAAACAAGCAACTGAAGACAAAATTCCAAGACCCCGTTCAAGAATGCAACAGTGGCAAGACACAAATGCAGAAGAGATGAAGGTATTTGTAGCCATGACAATAGCCATGTCATTAGTTGTGCAGAGAAACTTTGCTGAGTACTGGCCAACAATTGATGTTAACTCAACGCATTTCTTCTCCAAGTGCATGCCCCGAGACAGGTTTTGGCTTCTTATTACCTACCTACATTTGTCTGACAACAAGAAGATGCCGGGCCGCAACACCCCGAACTTTTCACCAATAAATAAACTGGGACACTGGTATAATCGGATAGTTCACCGTTTTTCAAGAGTGTATAAACGGCATTAAAACATTCAGTCGACGAGGGCATGGTGCCCTGGAAAGGCAACTTATCTTTCAAAGTTTATCTTCCCGACAAGCCTAAGAAGTATGGGATAAAGGCTTTCATGTTGTGTGTCTCGCACAACGGATATGTTTGCAAGATCAAACTCTACACTGGAAAAACGAATGAACCGGTTTCTGAAGGTGGCAAAACTTATGATGTAGTCATGGACTTGGTGAACGACTACGTTGGACAGGGGCATCACATCTTTATGGACAACTATTATTCGTCCACAAATCTGTACATAAACTTGTGGGAGCGGGGAATCGTTGCCGCATGGGACGTTAAGAGCCAATCGAAAGGGCCTTCCTGATTCTGTCAAGAAGCCTAAAAAGAAACCGAAGCAAGGGGACATGACAGTTTCTAACAACCGTGACCTACTCGTTATTCGCTACGAAGATAGAAAATCAGTCCTTCTCATGTCTACTATTGAAGATACACATCTTGAACAAACAGGGAAGAAGAACCGGGCAACAGGGGAACCAGTTCTCAAGCCGCGCATTTTAACATCGTACAACAAGTACATGGGAGGTGTTGATCGGGCCGACCAGATGTTGTCGTACACGCCTCCGAGTGAAGACCTTGAAGTGGTGGAAACGGGTTTGGTATCACGCTCTCAACATTGCCTTGTTGAACTCTTATAAAGAATATAGCCAAGATAAACCTCTAAAAACAAGTCGGGAATACAGGAAGGCTTTGGCGCAACATATAGTAACCTTTGCGGACAAGGAATAAGTTCCATCGCTGTGCAGACGTCATCGTGGTCGGCCGAACACGAGCGACGAGAGTGTCATTCGTCTTCATGGACGTCACTTTCCGACGAAGATTCGCGCTGTCGGAAAGAAGAAAAACATCACAAGGATGTGTGTGGTATGCTCTAAGGCAAAACGCCCGGTCCTCGCAAAACAAATAGAAGAAGGCAATGCGCCAGCAAGGAAGAGAAAACGAGTAGGCAGAGAGTCTTCTTATGAATGTACAGATTGTAATGTTGCTCTGTGTGCCGCACCATGCTTCAAACTGTATCAATTCGCCACTGACTACCACAGGGCTTACATCACTGCCGCAGACAAAGAAAGAAATGAAGAAGATAATGAAGAAGTGGATAATTGAAAGTAAAGAGAGCCGAAGTGTGGACAAGTACATAAACATTATATACAGACCTTGTTAGGTCCCTACAGCTGTTCTGTGCCCTACCGCAGGTAAATATATACATCTGTATATTTGTACATAAATGCAATGTAATTTATAAATAAAATATGTTTTATTTTGTCAAAGAGACAGAGAAAGTGAATGTGAGCTTTCATTGGATGTAAATTGAAAGTAAAGAGAGTCGAAGTGTGGACAAGATTATAATAAACATTATATACAGACCTTGTTAGGTCCCTACAGCTGTTCTGTGCACTACCGCAGGTAAATATGTGTGTATATTTGTACATAAATGCAATGTTATTTTATTGTGATATATGTCATTGGAAATAATATTTTTTTGTTCAAATAGACAGAGAAAGTGAATGCGAGCTTTCATTGGAAGTTAAGCCAGAACCGCATCATAAATACCATCCATAAATGCTGAACCAGGTGGCCTAATTTCATAAAACTTATATCCTCGTAAAGAGAAAAGATTTGGCTTTGATTCCATATAAAATTTACACATGCACACGAAAAACTAAAGTTGCGGCACTTGCCGTAAGATGCGCGACACTCAAAAAGTTGCCTCAAAGTACCGAGGGTACCTTCCTTTCGCACGCTATAGCTTCCGAACTAAGTTGCGCTTTTTTTTTCTTTTTACATCATTGTAAAGAGAAATAAATTGTCTCTAATTCAATGTATCATTTGTATATGCCCAGTGAAAAATAAACATGCGGCAAGTGATGCGCCAGGTGTCGCAAAAAGTTAGTTTTTCAAAAATCAATTCTCTAAGTACTGGGGGTGCCTTCCTGACGCTCTCCATATATTGTGAACCATTTGACGTATTCCAATAATTTTTATATCATTGTAAAGAGGAATAAATTGTCTTCAAGTACATATGTGTTTCGCATGCGCGCGGAAAGGATTTACGATTTTATAAAGCGGAACATGTATTGCGTTCGCCGTGGTGATAAGTGTATGCTGTGCTCATTAGTACCCATTAGTTCCATGCGCGCTCGGCTCTGGTACCCTCGAGGAGGTAACGGTACTGTTATTAGCCCACTCCCGGGGGGACCTAGCGGTGCCAGTAACTTGGTGTGCTTTGGGACGCATTCACGTGGTACTGTCGGGGTAGCGTCACTCTCCTTTCGTTGGTTATATTTTCTGATCCATAGGTCATATTCTAATACTAATTCTAATTTTTATGTCATTGTAAAGAGGAATAAATTGTCTACAAGTACATATAAAATTCGCAATATGCGCGCTCAGGAGTTTTGATTTGATAAAGCTGGAAATAAAGACAAACTTTAGATGACAATAGAATTATAACCAAAGATCGCATTCTAATAATTTTTATATCATTGTAAAGACAAACATCTGGTCTTCAAATCCATATATAAATTGCACGAATAAAATAAATGAATTTATGATGTTATCAGGCCCGAATTAAAGACAATCTTTACAAAGTAACAGAAACAAACGAAAAATCATAGAAAATTCATTCAAAGTCGCGGGTATGAAGTAACCATTTGTGTACCTGGAAATTCCGCCAGAAGAGCTAATTAGTGCCTAAGCCAAAATACTGATGCGAGCTGGAGGGCCTGTAAATTCCGCCACAGGGGCTAAAATGGGTAAAATAGAAATATGCAACGTAAGAGTTAACTAACCTTCCACTGGTATCACACCAACATGTATCATGTATACATCCTCTGTTTTTTATCATCTTTCCCATTTTCCACCTCAACTTTCTACTCGCCAACCGGAGATGAACCCCACAGCAAATTTCTCTCCTATTCATCAATCCAAACGCAAACGCGCATTTTCACCCGCGAACTATGAGCCCACAGCTCAGCAATCATCCACAAACACTGAGCCCACAGCTCAACACTCTACTGCAACACCCAACACGCTAGGTACATCTCAGCACTCCACCGCAACAACCCCTTGCTTAATTACCTTTGCTATACTGGCAACTAATGCAGGACAGCATCTTTCTAAGCTGCTTAGCAGTGAAAGGATTGGCTCTATCTTGCACAGCAGGGGCTGCTATTACACTTTGCTAAAACAACTAGCTTCTTGGTAAAATTTAAAACTCCTTAAATGGCCGAAGCCGCACACAAAACACTTCCAAAAATTGCAGGCCACAATGTATCTTATAAAACTCCAATTTAGTTCACAGAGTCTATGGGGTAATCAGCTTCTCAAAGATGAGAACGATCTTCTAAGTTACGTGGAGGAAGCAAACTTTTCGGCGCATCAACCCAAAATTCTTTCCGCCAGGCGCATCCTAAAAACGCTTCCATCCGGTAACAAAGTAAATACCCCCAAAGGTATTCTAACTTTCCACATCCCCACACTTCCTAAAAACATCATTTTTGGCGCCAGTACACGCACATTCGAAATTCTTGACAAACCAATAACATACTGCACCAACTGCCTAACATACAACTTACACATGAGTACAAAGTGATGGAAGGCAAAGATATGTGCAACAAGTTCTGTATCCACTGCAAGTCCGATGTCCTATGTACCGAAAACATAAAATGGCAGCAAACCCTCACAAAAACAAACCTCCCAACCCACCACCCAACCCATTCCCCAAACCCGTACCCAACCCCCTGGCCAACCCGCCACCCAAACCTGTACCCAACCCCCCACCCAACCCCTTTCCCAACCCACCACCCAACACCCCTCCCAAACCACTGCCAATCCTCCCTCCCAACCCTCCTCACACTCTCATCCCCCCAAAACCTGCTCCCGACTCTTCCCTCCTCCCCCCGGCACCGCTCCTCCCCCCCCAACTCAACCAACTAAACCCCAACGTAATTACCATTCAGGAAACCCATTTCGGCCCTAGGACTAAATTTAACATACCAGGATATAAACTTCACAGGCTAGACCGACCCGAAACAAATCCCGGTCGCTCCTTTGGAGGCCTTTCTATTTTTATCCAGGAACATTTAAACCATTCTACTTTAAACCTAAAATTAAATTCATTAGAGGCGCATGCCATAACCATTAAACACCAAAATGATTGGGTTTATATAACAAGAAGACATAGTCATCAACATCCCCCGCCAGAGCCAAGAAATTGGAAAATAGAGCAACTGGCTCTGAAGCTCATCAGGAATCATG
This sequence comes from Gibbula magus, assembly GCA_936450465.1. Lineage (NCBI taxonomy): Eukaryota > Metazoa > Mollusca > Gastropoda > Trochida > Trochidae > Gibbula > Gibbula magus. The sequence goes on from OW388303.1 coordinate 30,800,788, forward strand.
TTATTAATTATCTCTAAGGAAAAGATTAAGATATCACATAATAAGTCATTGCCCAGTCATCAAATTTAAAAGTTATTATCAAAATTGGTTACACATTAATCCATATTCATTATAAATAATGTAGACCTTTGCAGTTTATTGTTTTACTTCTTATTTTTATTCTGGAATTATCAACATTTATTACATAATGAAAAAGAGCCCCTATTTGTTTCTAAAAATCCTGTTTCTCATAGGCTCGTAGTTTCATAGGCTCCTTTTCAATATTTAATTAATAAATTCTATTGAGCATCTGAGTGTAAGACTAAATCAGTAACACAGCAGAGCAGTAACCTGAAACCTCCGTGTATTAGCTGCTGTTTGCATCTCTGCCAGGGAGTGGTCACTCCCTAGGTCAACACCTGCAATTACACAACATGCAGACCCTGGACTCACAGCCAGTAAATTATATATTTTAAATTTTGTTTTCCTCATCTTTATTTATTTTTCTTTATTGGAAAAGATGTGGTATCACAAACTCATGTAGCTAGTTTTAATAGTCTTATATCTTACTTCATCACCAGTCATATTTAGTTCACATATCTAATGTAAAATAAAACATTTCATAACCCTTTTTAAAATTTTTCCTGTGCATCCTGTCACAATATTCAGTTCACAGGCTATTCAATAGTTCTAATTTCACATTGATTACATCAAACATGTCCATAAGGTAGTATTACTCTTAACCCTTAACTTGCGGGTCCCGTAATTATCCGGGAGGCTCATAGAGAAAAATGTTAGAACCCTTGGCGTTGGACTTAGTGCATTTACCGGGTCAGTAATAATTATATTTGCCCCCCAGGCGAAATGCGAGACGAAGTGTGTCCGTATATCGCCACATGAAAACTTGTTTACATACATCTCGCAGATAGCCACGATAACGAGTCTGTGTGAATGTCCGATCGAAATATCAAGTAAAATTCACACCAAATTGCGTGTGCATTGTTGACCCGTAACGCATTGATAATTAGCTTTACAAAAGGCCAATTTTGTCGGGCTTAGCCCCCGAAGCATTAATTCGCTTGAGGCTATTTTCACCCACGTGTTTGTATTGCCTCGGGTTTGCCTCGCCCGAGACTGCTATCTGCCTCGCATCTTGCGAGACGGGGAAAAAAATCGCTAACTCGCCTTACTCCCGCACTTCATATCATGTGAGCGAATTGTTTGTTTTCAAAAAGAAATACGGCAAAATAGAGGGGAAACAATGGACTACATTCCCATATAAAATTAGAAAATCTCAAAAAAATAATAAAGACACAGCAAGCGCCGTGAAAAAGGTCATGTTTACACTTCATAAATTTTGAAACAATCGGCGATTTTCACAACTTCTAAAACATTTATCACGGCTAAAATACTGAATGCATTTTCATAATTTTTATATCACAATAAACCGAAAAGAATAATCTTTTATTCTATATAAAATGCGCAGATTTATTCACAGAAATAAAGATACAATTTTACCTTTCTGAGAGGCATGTGAAACCAAACGACACACAAACTAATCAACATATTTTCATCAGTTATGGTTCGAGGTTAGCGTTTATTTGAAAAGTCAAACAACATAACCATATTTGGGTTGACATGTGCTTATTTGTCAACTGGTTCGAGATTATGATTTCTTGGAAAAGTGCGATGAACGACCGTTTGCAATGCCGCATACATGTTGTAAGTATTGACGATTTTATAGGTGGAAATAAAGACAAACTTTACATAGCTATAGAATTATAACCAAAGGTCGCATTCTAATAATTTTTATATCATTGTGAAGCTAGACATCTTGTCTTCAATTCCGTATATAAATGGATTTTTTTTCGTTTGGTATTTATGATGTTACGAGGCCCGAATTAAAGACAATCTTTCGAAAGTAATAGAATAAAAACGAAAAATCATAGAAAATTCATTCAAAGTTTCGGGTGTGAATTAGCCATTTGTGTACGGGTGTCGCTACTTGAATTTGTATTGAACGCCCGTATATAGTCCTTATTCGCCATGTAGATGCGGTATATTTCGTAAAAACGGTACCGGAATCGCCGCCTGGAAATTCCGCCAGCAGAGCTCGTTAGTGCCTAAGCTCAAACTACTGCTGCGAGCTGCGAGCCTGTAAATTCCGCCACAGGGGCTAAAAATGGTAAATATATATACGCAACGTAAGGGTTAAGCTGACATATGAAGTGCACATAAAATCTCATTATCTTCACAGCTCATTAAAACAGCTGTTTTAAGTGGTTACCCCTGTGATGCATATTTGGGGTCACAAGATCACCAAATCTACAATTTAGAATCCCCATTGGCCAAAGAGTCTGTACATAACATTCAGCTTTCTAGAGCTTTTGGGACTGGAGAAAAAGATGAAAAATGCTTTTTAGGTTGTGACCCCTGTGGCCCTTATTTGGGGTCACAGGGTTACCAAATCTACAATTTAGAATCCCCTTCAGTCAAGCAGTCTGTTCATAAAATTTCAGCTCTCTGGAGTCATTGGTTCTGGAGAAGAAGATGAAAATAGCTTTTTAGGTTATGACCCCTGTGGCCCTTATTTGGGGTCACAGGGTCACCAAATCTACAATATAGAATCCCCATTGACCAAGGTGTCTGTACATAAAATTTCAGCTCTCTAGAGTCATTGGTTCTGGAGAAGAAGTTGAAAAAGTGAAAAGTTTACGGACGGACGGATGGATGCCATCCCATGCCATAAGCCCATCGGGCCTTTCAGGCCTGATGAGCTAAAAAAGGCAATAATTCGAAATAATTGTGCATTACTCATTTTCATTCCATCAAGGTATGGTTACCCTAAAGCAACACACCAATTTTGGTTCTCCTATCTTAAATAGTTTGTGAGAAAAGATGTCGCCTCAGGAGATACCATGAACAAAGTCCAAAAATACGGAACAAGGGCAATAACTCCGAAAAAAATAATTTTCGAACTTCATCAAGGTATTCATGCCTTCAAGCAACACATCAAATTTGGTATCCCTATCTTAAACGGTTTCTGAGAAAAGCTGTCCCATTTGGAGATACCATGAACAAAGTAAAAAAATACGGAACAAGGGCAATAACTCCGGAAAAAATAATTGCATGCTACTCATTTTCGAACTCCATCAAGGTATTCATGCCCTCAAGCAACTCATCAAATTTGGTAACCCTATCTAAGCGGTTTCTGAGAAAAGCTGTCCCCTTTATCTCGGACGGATGGACGCACGGAGCCCAAACCTATATCCCCCTTCCACTTCGTGGCGGGGGATAATAAACCTAAACTACCTTTCAAATTAGAGGACCTTCAGGTCCTACAAAATTCAGCCCCCGGTCGTTCCATGTACTTGGGAAATTTCAATAGCCACCACCCGAATTGGGGGGTAAACGATAAGGTCGATTCCAATGGCAAACTAATTGCCGATTGGGTCATAAATAACAATTTCGTAATCCATAACACTAACACACCAACTAGGTTCGATAGGTACAGGGACACTATGTCTGCTATCGATTTAACAATCACATCCTCGGACATCAGTAGCAATACCGAGTGGCAGGTATATGATGATTCCTGGGGAAGAGATCATTTTCCCATTCTTATCACCCTTAATAACTTTCTTCCATCAAATAACTCAAACATCAAAAATTGCCCCCAAAACTCTAAATTTTATTTTACAACAAACCTGACTGGGATAAATTCAATGCACTTTGCAACCAGCTAAATCCAGCAGAAAATCCAGCAGAAAATAAATACCCCGAAACCTTTTCAAATAATTTCACTAATGCTATCATAAATGCTGCCAAACAATCCATCCCCTTCTCCGCCCCCAAAATCTCTAAACCTACAGTTCCCTGATGGACTGAGGAAATTAGAGTTGCGCACAAACAGCGTAAAGCAACCTTTAAGAAGGCAAAGTGCAAAACTTCAAAATTACCTAATGCTAGGCAATTAAAAAATAAAGTAACCTCTCTCATAAAACAAACCAAAACACAACACTAGGGCAGGGCCAATTCCAAAGAAATTTGGAATAAACTCCGAGTCATACGTGGTGGCAAACGCAGGGGCAAAATCCCACCTGTAAATAATCTCCAAAAACCTACAGATAAAGCTAACGCAATTGCATCACACTTTTCTACAGCAAGCAGCAATAGTAATAACTCTCCAAAGTTCTAACAACACAAACATAACACTGTAAGCACTACAAAACAACCAACAGACAACAAACCAATCAAATATATTGCATTACTGGTAAAAAGTGCCATGATGATCAGCAAATTTTAAGACTTTGGGTGCTTGAGTTCATGATATATATCGTGTTAATTAGAGTTCTAAAAGTGGTCTAAGTGTTGTGGTGACCTTGAAAATAAGGTCAAGGTTACCAAAATGTACTGGTGTGTGTTTCATCCCCAAATGTAGGCTGACACCAAATTTGAAGAATTTGGATGCAACACTTCATGAGATATCGGGTTAACAAGAGTTAAAAAAGTGGTCAAAGTGTAGAGGTGCCCTTGAGAATAAGGTTAAGGTGTTAACCCTTAACTTGGGGTTCCCGTAATTATCCGGGAGGCTCATAGAGAAAAATTTTAGAACCCTTGGCGAGACCCGTACGTTGGACTTAGTGCATTTACCGGGTCAGTAATAATTATATTTGCCCCCCAGGCGAAATGCGAGACGAAGTGTGTCCGTATATCGCCACATGAAAACTTGTTTACATACATCTCGCAGATAGCCACGATAACGAGTCTGTGTGAATGTCCGGTCGAAATATCAAGTAAAATTCACACGAAATATATTTAAGACAGTTTTGATATCTTCAATATTTCCATAGTGTGACAGGTGAAGAATGTTTTCAATTTTCCATAAACATATATTATTTATCATTTGAAACATAGTATCATAATGAATTAATTAATTGAATTAATATTTTATATATTCAAAAGTTGTAATTGTGTGTATGATAAACAATTAAAGAAGATAAGTATGTTAAATATATGATTTATATTGATTAGAAACGAAAAACAGCAAAGGGCTAAAAAACCCTCTTTGGGAAGGAAAAACCCCCTTTTCAGACCCTAAAAACCCCCTTTGCCATTATCGGGTGATGCCATGTATGCAAGCGCCGTGAAAAAGGTCATGTTTACACTTCATAAATTTTGAAACAATCGGCGATTTTCACAACTTCTAAAACATTTATCACGGCTAAAATACTGAATGCATTTTCATAATTTTTATATCACAATAAACCGAAAAGAATAATCTTTTATTCTATATAAAATGCGCAGATTTATTCACAGAAATAAAGATACAATTTTACCTTTCTGAGAGGCATGTGAAACCAAACGGCACACAAACTAATCAACATATTTTCATCAGTTATGGTTCGAGGTTAGCGTTTATTTGAAAAGTCAAACAACATAACCATATTTGGGTTGACATGTGCTTATTTGTCAACTGGTTCGAGATTATGATTTCTTGGAAAAGTGCGATGAACGACCGTTTGCAATGCCGCATACATGTTGTAAGTATTCACGATTTTATAGGTGGAAATAAAGACAAACTTTACATAGCTATAGAATTATAACCAAAGGTCGCATTCTAATAATTTTTATATCATTGTGAAGCTAGACATCTTGTCTTCAATTCCGTATATAAATGGATTTTTTTCGTTTGGTATTTATGATGTTACGAGGCCCGAATTAAAGACAATCTTTCGAAAGTAATAGAATAAAAACGAAAAATCATAGAAAATTCATTCAAAGTTTCGGGTGTGAATTAGCCATTTGTGTACGGGTGTCGCTACTTGAATTTGTATTGAACGCCCGTATATAGTCCTTATTCGCCATGTAGATGCGGTATATTTCGTAAAAACGGTACCGGAATCGCCGCCTGGAAATTCCGCCAGCAGAGCTCGTTAGTGCCTAAGCTCAAACTACTGCTGCGAGCTGCGAGCCTGTAAATTTGAACGAACCTGTAGAGGTTCTAGATTATTTGAGTAATATCTTCCGTAAGGTACCTTTGCAATTCAATCTCCAATTGAAAATAACACGATAGTTGTAAATATTCCACGACATATTTAAAATAAAAAACCTATCTGACGACGAACCATACCGGCTCAGCCGATCACTCGCCCCTAATGCAACAGCAAGGGAAGGGACGTAACTCGTGATGGCTTACCCAAACCGCTTCACTTTCAAACAATCTAGAGATTTAGACAGAATGAAAGGGGTGGGATACAATAGAACGGGAGGTGTACCTTACGGAAGATATTACTCAAATAATCTAGAACCTCTACAGGTTCGTTCAATTATTTTTCGTAATATCTTCCGTAAGGTACCTTTGCAAGCAGACTACCAAAGAAAAGACAATGGTAGCGGCATTCTGTCTAACCAAAAGGTAAAAAACCTCGCTAAGAGCACTAAATTAATAAATAGCTCTTGATTTACTCACCGTCTTTAGCGTGACGAAAGGCACGGCAGGCGAGCGAGGTTGCAGGGTAATTGGGTCGGAGTACAGACCAAGCTGAACACAGCGATTACAGTCATTTTTTTGCCTAAAAATACCCCCCCCCCCCCCCCCCCTTTTTGAAAAAAGGAGTTAGCGGGGAGACAAACGTATACCCTCTAATATAAATCCACCGAAAACGGCGGAAGACCTCTGACTTGACAGTGCAGTACGTGAGGTGTCAAGTGCCCTCCACCAAAGTTAGGGGTGATTGAACGTGCATGGGTAAAACCCGACCAAGTCGGCACTGTGAGGCCCAAGCCGTGAAAAACTAAAATAACCCACCACCATAGAAAAAACGTTGAAAATCGTAAAACGATAAAAAACGAGAATTCATTCTATCAGAACTTAGAACTCTGCCCACCGGAGAGAACTGCCTGACCAAACCGAGCACGCTCCCTAGAGTGCTTGTCGAGTTGGTAGTGCTTGATGAACGTACTCGGTCGGCTCCAAATTGCCGCTGAGCAGATCTCTTCGATGGGCAGGGCTGCGGCGAACGCCTTCGACGTTGCTACTGCTCTAATGGAATGAGCCCTCAAACCTTCAGGCGGGGACTTTCCCGTGTGAACGTAGGCCATGTAAATGGTGGAAACCAACCATCTGGAAATCGTTTGTTTGCTGGCTGGCAAACCCGCTCTTCCACCACCATAGCAGCAGAACAGCTGTTTATCCTTGCGGATGTCCTTCGTACGCTTGATGTACAATCTCAGTGACTTGCGAACATCAAGCACATGTGCATGAGAACTCACTGAGGCGCTAGCCAAAGTGGCTTGACGTAGGACTGGAAGTTCAATGGGAGCTGTCACATGAAAAGTGTGGTCAACCTTGGGACGGTAAGACTCCGGTAGTCTAATGCTGACTCTGTCCTTGTGGAAGACAGTCAGCTCGGGATCGGCAGACATTGCATGAATATCGCCTACCCGCCTACCGGAAGTAACCGCCACCAAAAACAGGGACAGGGATATGAAACGCTGATATAGCTGTTGAATACCCTCTGACTGTAGAGGCGGCAAGGCCAGCCTCAAGTCGTGACTGAAGGAACTCAAGCACAGTGACTAGAGTCGTAGAAAAGGGATCGAGATCCCCTCTATCGACACACCAGCGCGCGTAGCAGGCCCATCGATCCTCATACTGTACGTTTGTCGAATCCCTCCTCGCAGCCAGAATTGTGTTTGCAACTGGTGCAGGAATTCCGCTCTCCTGGAGGCGATTCCGGACAAAGGCCAAGCCACCCACTGAATCCTGGGATTCGGGTGGGGCTGGCCGTCCTGAGACAGTAGACCTGGACGACACGGTAAAAGCACGGGTGGTTGTACTAACCCTCCGAGCAGAACTGGGAACCAAATCTGCGACGTCCACAGAGGTGCTAGAAGCACTAGTAGCCGTGCAGGTTGCAGATACAGATGTAACAACACCTTGTGTATCAGAGGCACTGGTGGGAAAGCCCACAGGACTCTGTCCGTCCAGTCTATCTGGAAAGCATCGGCCGCCACCGCCCTTGGGTCGGGGACGCGCGAGCAGAACACTGGAATCTGATTCGTCACTCCAGTGGCAAACAGATCCACCTGGAACGACCCGTACAACTGGGAGATAATCCCGAATATCTCCCGATCGAGCATCCACTCGTGTGGGGCTAGGATTCGGCGGGACAACGCATCTGCTCTGATGTTGTCCACCCCCGGGAGATAGACTGGGATAACCAGTATGTTGTACTGGTCGCACCACAGTAGGAACTGCCACGCTTCCTGAAGCAGCGACGGGGAAACTGTGCCCCCCTGCTTTTTTATGTATGCCATGGCGGTCTGATTGTCCATCTCGAGACGGACGACCTGACCCCTGACCTGAGGCAGGAAGCGCTGAAACACCATTCTGACTGCTCTCAATTCCAGCACATTTATGTGCAAGGAGGTCTCCTGCTCGGTCCAGAGACCCGAAGCAGTGAGCTCGTTCGATACTCCTCCCCACCCCGCGAGTGAGGCGTCTGTTTGGACTGTGAGAGAAGGGGTAGGAGTCTCCAGGGGAAAGCCCCTTGTGAGATTCCCGACCTCTGTCCACCACTGAAGGTGGGGTGTCAGCCACTGTGGAGTGACAAGAACTGTCTCGTAACTCTCTGCATGAGTCCAGAGACTCGCCAGGGCTTGCTGAACGGGTCTCATTCTCAGACGAGCCCGCCAGACAACATCTAGGGTCGCCGCCATAATCCCCAACAACTGTAGCCACTGACGTGCCGACAGTTTGGGTCTCTCGAGAAACTGAAGAGCAGCTCTCTGAACATTGGCGATGCGATGCTGAGCCAGGGAGACAATCCCCTGCTCTGTGTTGAACCTGGCTCCCAAGAAGACAAGATCCTGCGAAGGGGACAGTTCTGACTTCTTGAGATTGATAACCCAGCCAAGCCTGATCAGCGTATCCAGTATGAAGCGAGTAACTTCCTGGTTGAGCGCCTGAGACAACGCTCTGATCAGCCAGTCGTCCAGGTACGGGTGGCAAAACCTGCCCCGTGCCCTGGCAACCTGTGCTGGGATCAACATCAGTTTGGTGAATACCCTCGGCGCTGTAGAGATGCCAAAGGGAAGCACTCGAAACTGGTAACATTTCCCGTCGAAGGAGAACCTGAGGAACTTCCTGAACTCGGGGTGCATAGGAACGTGCAGATATGCGTCCTTTAGATCTATCGAAGATAGCCACTCCCCTGTTCTCACAGATGAGATCACTGAACGCAGTGTCTCCATCTTGAACGACGGTACTATCACGGCGCATCAGAGTAAGCATTGGCAAGGACAGAGGGGCGTTTTTTGGACGACTTAGGTTGCTTCTCAAACAAGGTTTTGGTTTCCTTGATGAAAGCCACTGCGTCAGCCGCCTCCTTCACTACCTGCTTCGCGTTCGGGAAGAGGGAGCCCCCCATCCTGAACGGAAGTGCTAGTAGTGCCGATTGGGTGTCGGCCGGATATTTCGAGCACGACAGCCAAAGCCTGCGCAGGCCCATAACTGCGCACATGGCCTGGGAGGCACAGCTCCTGATGCTGTCCCTCGCCAGGAAACCATGGATTTCCGTCAGCTGCGCCGGGAGTGAGGGCTGAGAGCTCACACTCGAAACCGGACCAGTCAGCTTCCCCTGCATCGTAGCAAGGTAGGCTGACTGTACGGCCAGTCTCAGCTGTTGGGCTGCATTCCGATACTGCTCCTCAAAGGAACGGTAAACAGCCTTAAGCGTGAGACCGGACATCCGGAAAGGCGGCAGCCGCCGGCCCTTCTTGGACTGAGCCAAGGTGGGGTTAGACCCCGCAAGGGTGACGGAAGCATACACACACTCGTCCACCTCTGGAACACCAAAGAAATCCTCCTCCCCCATAGGGTACTTCTTAATCAGTTCGGGTAAATCGAACTTGGTACGAGTACCCGACAGGAGGGGATCGATCATTTCGGCGACCAAAGACGGCAGTACGCGGAGCCGAATCTGAGACGTCTTCGCTGCAGCGAAGGCGTCACCCGGAAGGCGGAACTCAGACGAGTCCGACGACTCGACAGGGAGGACTGTTTGCGGGATAGCCTGTGCAAGCTTCTCCCTAAACTCCTTCATGGATTTGGCAAACGTGGGAGCTTCGTCGAAATCGACCTCCATGTCGTCCTCATCCCGGAGATCAGAATCCGAAGACTCGACATCCTCGAGAATTGGATCCTGATCAACAGGAGGAGTCGCCTGGCGCTCCACAATGTTTGCCCCATCCACACCCTGTCCGGTCACCTGACCCCGGTTCCGAGACTCGACCGAAGGGGGCACCTGAGTGACATTCGGTAAGCTCTTGGGCGTGACCAGGGGCTGAGTGACGACGGGCTCAAGGCCCGGAATCAACAGCGGCCCCTGGGCCAGGGTACTCGAAGGCAACAGGACAGTTCCTGCGACTTGAGTACCGAGGTCAGAACTCGCGGACCGGGCTAGGCCTGGCCGGAGAACTGCCTCTGGGTAGAATATCCTCCCTCGGCCTCTGCCGAGTTCGGAATAAACCCCCTGTGATTGTACGAGACCTCGGCCAGAGCCAGGCTCGATACGCACACCCGCAGAAGGCACGGTGACAGCCTGAACCTCCTGTCGATGACCAAACTCCTCTCGGAGCCCGTCAATCGACTGTCGGAACATGCTAGTCATCGAATCCATCTGCCCTGCAAGCAATTGTTGTAAAACATTCATGGTAACATTGTTATCCGTGCAGGTGTTTGTGTTGGTGTTGGTGCTAGTGCGAACCCTGGGGTCAGAGGTCTTCTGCCGCTTCCCAACCTCTGCATTAGAGGAAGAGTTTGACGGTTTCGAAGACTCTTTACCCTTCGACTTACTCTTGGAAGGTGGGATAAGCCCCGCAAAATCCTGCCCCTGCTCCAGAGCCTGTCTGAAAAACACGAAGTCTTTCTTCCTGGTCTTCTGTGTTTTCGGTGAGAAGCCCAGGCAAATAGGACAGGCATCCTCGTCATGTGGAGACTGGGCGAGGCATTGCAGACACCATTTGTGCGAGTCTGCCGGGGGTAGTGAAGAATCGCACCCCTCACAGAAAGTGAGTGTCTGTAAAACAGACCCACAGAATCGTAGAGGGGTGTGTGTGCATATATATACATGTGTAAAATTGAATGATTTAACACATAAAAATATGAATAACCAATCGCAAAGGCGTAAAGCAAAAAACTAAACGGCCGCGAAAATAGGATATATATATAAAAAAGAAATTATATATATAAAAAGATAAACAGAAAGGTGTAGCCTAACTTCACCCTCTCTGTAAAGAGGTTGAAAAAACACAATAATTTTTCCGAAGTAAAGTATATGGACAACGGATAAAAAATTATGTAAATTTCAAGCATAACATACATAAATGCAAATATATATATATATAATATAATGCGAAATACGATGAATGCGAAACGTGGAAAGAAATTACGGCGATATTGAAACCACGACCAGTGCAAGTCTAGCTTGCCACGTGAATATCGACCGCATGGTTAACACACGAGGTGTGAAAAAACCGATAATTACAACATGTGAGATAAAAAATAAATGCGGTAATATAACGCCTTTGCGAGATAAGTAAATTTACCACACATACATTCTCTTTCTCTGTCATTTTCTTGTCTAAACTTTTTGGAGAACTCTCTCGAAGAAACGTGTTACTCGTAACGACGATAGTTTGAAAGTGAAGCGGTTTGGGTAAGCCATCACGAGTTACGTCCCTTCCCTTGCTGTTGCATTAGGGGCGAGTGATCGGCTGAGCCGGTATGGTTCGTCGTCAGATAGGTTTTTTATTTTAAATATGTCGTGGAATATTTACAACTATCGTGTTATTTTCAATTGGAGATTGAATTGCAAAGGTACCTTACGGAAGATATTACGAAAAATAATCCGCCACAGGGGCTAAAGATGGTAAATATATATACGCAACGTAAGGGTTAAGCTGACATATGAAGTGCACATAAAATCTCATTATCTTCACAGCTCATTAAAACAGCTGTTTTAAGTGGTTACCCCTGTGATGCATATTTGGGGTCACAAGATCACCAAATCTACAATTTAGAATCCCCATTGGCCAAAGAGTCTGTACATAACATTCAGCTTTCTAGAGCTTTTGGGACTGGAGAAAAAGATGAAAAATGCTTTTTAGGTTGTGACCCCTGTGGCCCTTATTTGGGGTCACAGGGTTACCAAATCTACAATTTAGAATCCCCTTCAGTCAAGCAGTCTGTTCATAAAATTTCAGCTCTCTGGAGTCATTGGTTCTGGAGAAGAAGATGAAAATAGCTTTTTAGGTTATGACCCCTGTGGCCCTTATTTGGGGTCACAGGGTCACCAAATCTACAATATAGAATCCCCATTGACCAAGGTGTCTGTACATAAAATTTCAGCTCTCTAGAGTCATTGGTTCTGGAGAAGAAGTTGAAAAAGTGAAAAGTTTACGGACGGACGGATGGATGCCATCCCATGCCATAAGCCCATCGGGCCTTTCAGGCCTGATGAGCTAAAAAAGGCAATAATTCGAAATAATTGTGCATTACTCATTTTCATTCCATCAAGGTATGGTTACCCTAAAGCAACACACCAATTTTGGTTCTCCTATCTTAAATAGTTTGTGAGAAAAGATGTCGCCTCAGGAGATACCATGAACAAAGTCCAAAAATACGGAACAAGGGCAATAACTCCGAAAAAAATAATTTTCGAACTTCATCAAGGTATTCATGCCTTCAAGCAACACATCAAATTTGGTATCCCTATCTTAAACGGTTTCTGAGAAAAGCTGTCCCATTTGGAGATACCATGAACAAAGTAAAAAAATACGGAACAAGGGCAATAACACCGGAAAAAATAATTGCATGCTACTCATTTTCGAACTCCATCAAGGTATTCATGCCCTCAAGCAACTCATCAAATTTGGTAACCCTATCTTAAGCGGTTTCTGAGAAAAGCTGTCCCCTTTATCTCGGACGGATGGACGCACGGAGCCCAAACCTATATCCCCCTTCCACTTCGTGGCGGAGGATAATAAACCTAAACTACCTTTCAAATTAGAGGACCTTCAGGTCCTACAAAATTCAGCCCCCGGTCGTTCCATGTACTTGGGAAATTTCAATAGCCACCACCCGAATTGGGGGGTAAACGATAAGGTCGATTCCAATGGCAAACTAATTGCCGATTGGGTCATAAATAACAATTTCGTAATCCATAACACTAACACACCAACTAGGTTCGATAGGTACAGGGACACTATGTCTGCTATCGATTTAACAATCACATCCTCGGACATCAGTAGCAATACCGAGTGGCAGGTATATGATGATTCCTGGGGAAGAGATCATTTTCCCATTCTTATCACCCTTAATAACTTTCTTCCATCAAATAACTCAAACATCAAAAATTGCCCCCAAAACTCTAAATTTTATTTTACAACAAACCCTGACTGGGATAAATTCAATGGACTTTGCAACCAGCTAAATCCAGCAGAAAATCCAGCAGAAAATAAATACCCCGAAACCTTTTCAAATAATTTCACTAATGCTATCATAAATGCTGCCAAACAATCCATCCCCTTCTCCGCCCCCAAAATCTCTAAACCTACAGTTCCCTGGTGGACTGAGGAAATTAGAGTTGCGCACAAACAGCGTAAAGCAACCTTTAAGAAGGCAAAGTGCAAAACTTCAAAATTACCTAATGCTAGGCAATTAAAAAATAAAGTAACCTCTCTCATAAAACAAACCAAAACACAACACTAGGGCAGGGCCAATTCCAAAGAAATTTGGAATAAACTCCGAGTCATACGTGGTGGCAAACGCAGGGGCAAAATCCCACCTGTAAATAATCTCCAAAAACCTACAGATAAAGCTAACGCAATTGCATCACACTTTTCTACAGCAAGCAGCAATAGTAATAACTCTCCGAAGTTCTAACAACACAAACATAACACTGTAAGCACTACAAAACAACCAACAGACAACAAACCAATCAAATATATTGCATTACTGGTAAAAAGTGCCATGATGATCAGCAAATTTTAAGACTTTGGGTGCTTGAGTTCATGATATATATCGTGTTAATTAGAGTTCTAAAAGTGGTCTAAGTGTTGTGGTGACCTTGAAAATAAGGTCAAGGTTACCAAAATGTACTGGTGTGTGTTTCATCCCCAAATGTAGGCTGACACCAAATTTGAAGAATTTGGATGCAACACTTCATGAGATATCCGGTTAACAAGAGTTTAAAAAGTGGTCAAAGTGTAGAGGTGCCCTTGAGAATAAGGTTAAGGTGTTAACCCTTAACTTGGGGTTCCCGTAATTATCCGGGAGGCTCATAGAGAAAAATTTTAGAACCCTTGGCGAGACCCGTACGTTGGACTTAGTGCATTTACCGGGTCAGTAATAATTATATTTGCCCCCCAGGCGAAATGCGAGACGAAGTGTGTCCGTATATCGCCACATGAAAACTTGTTTACATACATCTCGCAGATAGCCACGATAACGAGTCTGTGTGAATGTCCGGTCGAAATATCAAGTAAAATTCACACCAAATTGCGTGTGCATTGTTGACCCGTAACGCATCGATAATTAGCTTTACAAAAGGCCAATTGTGTCGTGCTCCACTCCGAAGCCTTATTTCGCTTGGGGCTATTTTCACCCACGTATTGTATTGCCTCAGGTTTGTCTCGCCCGTACCTGCTATCTGCCTCGCATCTAGCGAGACGGGGGAAAAAATCGGCAAATCGCCTTACTCCTGCACTTCTTATCATGTGAGCGAATTGTTTGTTTTCAAAAAACAATACGGCAAAATAAAGGGGAAACAATGGACTACATTCCCATATAAAATTAGAAAATCTCAAAAAAATAATACAGACACAGCAAGCGCCGTGAAAAAGGTCATGTTTACACTTCATAAATTTTGAAACAATCGGCGATTTTCACAACTTCTAAAACATTTATCACGGCTAAAATACTGAATGCATTTTCATAATTTTTATATCACAATAAACCGAAAAGAATAATCTTTTATTCTATATAAAATGCGCAGATTTATTCACAGAAATAAAGATACAATTTTACCTTTCTGAGAGGCATGTGAAACCAAACGGCACACAAACTAATCAACATATTTTCATCAGTTATGGTTCGAGGTTAGCGTTTATTTGAAAAGTCAAACAACATAACCATATTTGGGTTGACATGTGCTTATTTGTCAACTGGTTCGAGATTATGATTTCTTGGAAAAGTGCGATGAACGACCGTTTGCAATGCCGCATACATGTTGTAAGTATTGACGATTTTATAGGTGGAAATAAAGACAAACTTTACATAGCTATAGAATTATAACCAAAGGTCGCATTCTAATAATTTTTATATCATTGTGAAGCTAGACATCTTGTCTTCAATTCCGTATATAAATGGATTTTTTTTCGTTTGGTATTTATGATGTTACGAGGCCCGAATTAAAGACAATCTTTCGAAAGTAATAGAATAAAAACGAAAAATCAAAGAAAATTCATTCAAAGTTTCGGGTGTGAATTAGCCATTTGTGTACGGGTGTCGCTACTTGAATTTGTATTGAACGCCCGTATATAGTCCTTATTCGCCATGTAGATGCGGTATATTTCGTAAAAACGGTACCGGAATCGCCGCCTGGAAATTCCGCCAGCAGAGCTCGTTAGTGCCTAAGCTCAAACTACTGCTGCGAGCTGCGAGCCTGTGAATTCCGCCACAGGGGCTAAAAATGGTAAATATATATACGCAACGTAAGGGTTAAGCTGACATATGAAGTGCACATAAAATCTCATTATCTTCACAGCTCATTAAAACAGCTGTTTTAAGTGGTTACCCCTGTGATGCATATTTGGGGTCACAAGATCACCAAATCTACAATTTAGAATCCCCATTGGCCAAAGAGTCTGTACATAACATTCAGCTTTCTAGAGCTTTTGGGACTGGAGAAAAAGATGAAAAATGCTTTTTAGGTTGTGACCCCTGTGGCCCTTATTTGGGGTCACAGGGTTACCAAATCTACAATTTAGAATCCCCTTCAGTCAAGCAGTCTGTTCATAAAATTTCAGCTCTCTGGAGTCATTGGTTCTGGAGAAGAAGATGAAAATAGCTTTTTAGGTTATGACCCCTGTGGCCCTTATTTGGGGTCACAGGGTCACCAAATCTACAATATAGAATCCCCATTGACCAAGGTGTCCGTACATAAAATTTCAGCTCTCTAGAGTCATTGGTTCTGGAGAAGAAGTTGAAAAAGTGAAAAGTTTACGGACGGACGGATGGATGCCATCCCATGCCATAAGCCCATCGGGCCTTTCAGGCCTGATGAGCTAAAAAAGGCAATAATTCGAAATAATTGTGCATTACTCATTTTCATTCCATCAAGGTATGGTTACCCTAAAGCAACACACCAATTTTGGTTCTCCTATCTTAAATAGTTTGTGAGAAAAGATGTCGCCTCAGGAGATACCATGAACAAAGTCCAAAAATACGGAACAAGGGCAATAACTCCGAAAAAAATAATTTTCGAACTTCATCAAGGTATTCATGCCTTCAAGCAACACATCAAATTTGGTATCCCTATCTTAAACAGTTTCTGAGAAAAGCTGTCCCATTTGGAGATACCATGAACAAAGTAAAAAAATACGGAACAAGGGCAATAACTCCGGAAAAAATAATTGCATGCTACTCATTTTCGAACTCCATCAAGGTATTCATGCCCTCAAGCAACTCATCAAATTTGGTAACCCTATCTTAAGCGGTTTCTGAGAAAAGCTGTCCCCTTTATCTCGGACGGATGGACGCACGGAGCCCAAACCTATATCCCCCTTCCACTTCGTGGCGGGGGATAATAAACCTAAACTACCTTTCAAATTAGAGGACCTTCAGGTCCTACAAAATTCAGCCCCCGGTCGTTCCATGTACTTGGGAAATTTCAATAGCCACCACCCGAATTGGGGGGTAAACGATAAGGTCGATTCCAATGGCAAACTAATTGCCGATTGGGTCATAAATAACAATTTCGTAATCCATAACACTAACACACCAACTAGGTTCGATAGGTACAGGGACACTATGTCTGCTATCGATTTAACAATCACATCCTCGGACATCAGTAGCAATACCGAGTGGCAGGTATATGATGATTCCTGGGGAAGAGATCATTTTCCCATTCTTATCACCCTTAATAACTTTCTTCCATCAAATAACTCAAACATCAAAAATTGCCCCCAAAACTCTAAATTTTATTTTACAACAAACCTGACTGGGATAAATTCAATGCACTTTGCAACCAGCTAAATCCAGCAGAAAATAAATACCCCGAAACCTTTTCAAATAATTTCACTAATGCTATCATAAATGCTGCCAAACAATCCATCCCCTTCTCCGCCCCCAAAATCTCTAAACCTACAGTTCCCTGGTGGACTGAGGAAATTAGAGTTGCGCACAAACAGCGTAAAGCAACCTTTAAGAAGGCAAAGTGCAAAACTTCAAAATTACCTAATGCTAGGCAATTAAAAAATAAAGTAACCTCTCTCATAAAACAAACCAAAACACAACACTAGGGCAGGGCCAATTCCAAAGAAATTTGGAATAAACTCCGAGTCATACGTGGTGGCAAACGCAGGGGCAAAATCCCACCTGTAAATAATCTCCAAAAACCTACAGATAAAGCTAACGCAATTGCATCACACTTTTCTACAGCAAGCAGCAATAGTAATAACTCTCCGAAGTTCTAACAACACAAACATAACACTGTAAGCACTACAAAACAACCAACAGACAACAAACCAATCAAATATATTGCATTACTGGTAAAAAGTGCCATGATGATCAGCAAATTTTAAGACTTTGGGTGCTTGAGTTCATGATATATATCGTGTTAATTAGAGTTCTAAAAGTGGTCTAAGTGTTGTGGTGACCTTGAAAATAAGGTCAAGGTTACCAAAATGTACTGGTGTGTGTTTCATCCCCAAATGTAGGCTGACACCAAATTTGAAGAATTTGGATGCAACACTTCATGAGATATCCGGTTAACAAGAGTTTAAAAAGTGGTCAAAGTGTAGAGGTGCCCTTGAGAATAAGGTTAAGGTGTTAACCCTTAACTTGGGGTTCCCGTAATTATCCGGGAGGCTCATAGAGAAAAATTTTAGAACCCTTGGCGAGACCCGTACGTTGGACTTAGTGCATTTACCGGGTCAGTAATAATTATATTTGCCCCCCAGGCGAAATGCGAGACGAAGTGTGTCCGTATATCGCCACATGAAAACTTGTTTACATACATCTCGCAGATAGCCACGATAACGAGTCTGTGTGAATGTCCGGTCGAAATTTCAAGTAAAATTCACACCAAATTGCGTGTGCATTGTTGACCCGTAACGCATCGATAATTAGCTTTACAAAAGACCAATTGTGTCGTGCTCCACTCCGAAGCCTTATTTCGCTTGGGGCTATTTTCACCCACGTATTGTATTGCCTCGGGTTTGTCTCGCCCGTACCTGCTGTCTGCCTCGCATCTAGCGAGACGGGGGAAAAAATCGACAAATCGCCTTACTCCTGCACTTCTTATCATGTGAGCGAATTGTTTGTTTTCAAAAAACAATACGGCAAAATAAAGGGGAAACAATGGACTACATTCCCATATAAAATTAGAAAATCTCAAAAAAATAATACAGACACAGCAAGCGCCGTGAAAAAGGTCATGTTTACACTTCATAAATTTTGAAACAATCGGCGATTTTCACAACTTCTAAAACATTTATCACGGCTAAAATACTGAATGCATTTTCATAATTTTTATATCACAATAAACCGAAAAGAATAATCTTTTATTCTATATAAAATGCGCAGATTTATTCACAGAAATAAAGATACAATTTTACCTTTCTGAGAGGCATGTGAAACCAAACGGCACACAAACTAATCAACATATTTTCATCAGTTATGGTTCGAGGTTAGCGTTTATTTGAAAAGTCAAACAACATAACCATATTTGGGTTGACATGTGCTTATTTGTCAACTGGTTCGAGATTATGATTTCTTGGAAAAGTGCGACGAACGACCGTTTGCAATGCCGCATACATGTTGTAAGTATTGACGATTTTATAGGTGGAAATAAAGACAAACTTTACATAGCTATAGAATTATAACCAAAGGTCGCATTCTAATAATTTTTATATCATTGTGAAGCTAGACATCTTGTCTTCAATTCCGTATATAAATGGATTTTTTTTCGTTTGGTATTTATGATGTTACGAGGCCCGAATTAAAGACAATCTTTCGAAAGTAATAGAATAAAAACGAAAAATCATAGAAAATTCATTCAAAGTTTCGGGTGTGAATTAGCCATTTGTGTACGGGTGTCGCTACTTGAATTTGTATTGAACGCCCGTATATAGTCCTTATTCGCCATGTAGATGCGGTATATTTCGTAAAAACGGTACCGGAATCGCCGCCTGGAAATTCCGCCAGCAGAGCTCGTTAGTGCCTAAGCTCAAACTACTGCTGCGAGCTGCGAGCCTGTAAATTCCGCCACAGGGGCTAAAAATGGTAAATATATATACGCAACGTAAGGGTTAAGCTGACATATGAAGTGCACATAAAATCTCATTATCTTCACAGCTCATTAAAACAGCTCTTTTAAGTGGTTACCCCTGTGATGCATATTTGGGGTCACAAGATCACCAAATCTACAATTTAGAATCCCCATTGGCCAAAGAGTCTGTACATAACATTCAGCTTTCTAGAGCTTTTGGGACTGGAGAAAAAGATGAAAAATGCTTTTTAGGTTGTGACCCCTGTGGCCCTTATTTGGGGTCACAGGGTTACCAAATCTACAATTTAGAATCCCCTTCAGTCAAGCAGTCTGTTCATAAAATTTCAGCTCTCTGGAGTCATTGGTTCTGGAGAAGAAGATGAAAATAGCTTTTTAGGTTATGACCCCTGTGGCCCTTATTTGGGGTCACAGGGTCACCAAATCTACAATATAGAATCCCCATTGACCAAGGTGTCTGTACATAAAATTTCAGCTCTCTAGAGTCATTGGTTCTGGAGAAGAAGTTGAAAAAGTGAAAAGTTTACGGACGGACGGATGGATGCCATCCCATGCCATAAGCCCATCGGGCCTTTCAGGCCTGATGAGCTAAAAAAGGCAATAATTCGAAATAATTGTGCATTACTCATTTTCATTCCATCAAGGTATGGTTACCCTAAAGCAACACACCAATTTTGGTTCTCCTATCTTAAATAGTTTGTGAGAAAAGATGTCGCCTCAGGAGATACCATGAACAAAGTCCAAAAATACGGAACAAGGGCAATAACTCCGAAAAAAATAATTTTCGAACTTCATCAAGGTATTCATGCCTTCAAGCAACACATCAAATTTGGTATCCCTATCTTAAACGGTTTCTGAGAAAAGCTGTCCCATTTGGAGATACCATGAACAAAGTAAAAAAATACGGAACAAGGGCAATAACTCCGGAAAAAATAATTGCATGCTACTCATTTTCGAACTCCATCAAGGTATTCATGCCCTCAAGCAACTCATCAAATTTGGTAACCCTATCTTAAGCGGTTTCTGAGAAAAGCTGTCCCCTTTATCTCGGACGGATGGACGCACGGAGCCCAAACCTATATCCCCCTTCCACTTCGTGGCGGGGGATAATAAACCTAAACTACCTTTCAAATTAGAGGACCTTCAGGTCCTACAAAATTCAGCCCCCGGTCGTTCCATGTACTTGGGAAATTTCAATAGCCACCACCCGAATTGGGGGGTAAACGATAAGGTCGATTCCAATGGCAAACTAATTGCCGATTGGGTCATAAATAACAATTTCGTAATCCATAACACTAACACACCAACTAGGTTCGATAGGTACAGGGACACTATGTCTGCTATCGATTTAACAATCACATCCTCGGACATCAGTAGCAATACCGAGTGGCAGGTATATGATGATTCCTGGGGAAGAGATCATTTTCCCATTCTTATCACCCTTAATAACTTTCTTCCATCAAATAACTCAAACATCAAAAATTGCCCCCAAAACTCTAAATTTTATTTTACAACAAACCTGACTGGGATAAATTCAATGCACTTTGCAACCAGCTAAATCCAGCAGAAAATCCAGCAGAAAATAAATACCCCGAAACCTTTTCAAATAATTTCACTAATGCTATCATAAATGCTGCCAAACAATCCATCCCCTTCTCCGCCCCCAAAATCTCTAAACCTACAGTTCCCTGGTGGACTGAGGAAATTAGAGTTGCGCACAAACAGCGTAAAGCAACCTTTAAGAAGGCAAAGTGCAAAACTTCAAAATTACCTAATGCTAGGCAATTAAAAAATAAAGTAACCTCTCTCATAAAACAAACCAAAACACAACACTAGGGCAGGGCCAATTCCAAAGAAATTTGGAATAAACTCCGAGTCATACGTGGTGGCAAACGCAGGGGCAAAATCCCACCTGTAAATAATCTCCAAAAACCTACAGATAAAGCTAACGCAATTGCATCACACTTTTCTACAGCAAGCAGCAATAGTAATAACTCTCCGAAGTTCTAACAACACAAACATAACACTGTAAGCACTACAAAACAACCAACAGACAACAAACCAATCAAATATATTGCATTACTGGTAAAAAGTGCCATGATGATCAGCAAATTTTAAGACTTTGGGTGCTTGAGTTCATGATATATATCGTGTTAATTAGAGTTCTAAAAGTGGTCTAAGTGTTGTGGTGACCTTGAAAATAAGGTCAAGGTTACCAAAATGTACTGGTGTGTGTTTCATCCCCAAATGTAGGCTGACACCAAATTTGAAGAATTTGGATGCAACACTTCATGAGATATCCGGTTAACAAGAGTTTAAAAAGTGGTCAAAGTGTAGAGGTGCCCTTGAGAATAAGGTTAAGGTGTTAACCCTTAACTTGGGGTTCCCGTAATTATCCGGGAGGCTCATAGAGAAAAATTTTAGAACCCTTGGCGAGACCCGTACGTTGGACTTAGTGCATTTACCGGGTCAGTAATAATTATATTTGCCCCCCAGGCGAAATGCGAGACGAAGTGTGTCCGTATATCGCCACATGAAAACTTGTTTACATACATCTCGCAGATAGCCACGATAACGAGTCTGTGTGAATGTCCGGTCGAAATATCAAGTAAAATTCACACCAAATTGCGTGTGCATTGTTGACCCGTAACGCATTGATAATTAGCTTTACAAAAGGCCAATTTTGTCGGGCTTAGCCCCCGAAGCATTAATTCGCTTGAGGCTATTTTCACCCACGTGTTTGTATTGCCTCGGGTTTGCCTCGCCCGAGACTGCTATCTGCCTCGCATCTTGCGAGACGGGGAAAAAAATCGCTAACTCGCCTTACTCCCGCACTTCATATCATGTGAGCGAATTGTTTGTTTTCAAAAAGAAATACGGCAAAATAAAGGGGAAACAATGGACTACATTCCCATATAAAATTAGAAAATCTCAAAAAAATAATAAAGACACAGCAAGCGCCGTGAAAAAGGTCATGTTTACACTTCATAAATTTTGAAACAATCGGCGATTTTCACAACTTCTAAAACATTTATCACGGCTAAAATACTGAATGCATTTTCATAATTTTTATATCACAATAAACCGAAAAGAATAATCTTTTATTCTATATAAAATGCGCAGATTTATTCACAGAAATAAAGATACAATTTTACCTTTCTGAGAGGCATGTGAAACCAAACGGCACACAAACTAATCAACATATTTTCATCAGTTATGGTTCGAGGTTAGCGTTTATTTGAAAAGTCAAACAACATAACCATATTTGGGTTGACATGTGCTTATTTGTCAACTGGTTCGAGATTATGATTTCTTGGAAAAGTGCGATGAACGACCGTTTGCAATGCCGCATACATGTTGTAAGTATTGACGATTTTATAGGTGGAAATAAAGACAAACTTTACATAGCTATAGAATTATAACCAAAGGTCGCATTCTAATAATTTTTATATCATTGTGAAGCTAGACATCTTGTCTTCAATTCCGTATATAAATGGATTTTTTTTCGTTTGGTATTTATGATGTTACGAGGCCCGAATTAAAGACAATCTTTCGAAAGTAATAGAATAAAAACGAAAAATCAAAGAAAATTCATTCAAAGTTTCGGGTGTGAATTAGCCATTTGTGTACGGGTGTCGCTACTTGAATTTGTATTGAACGCCCGTATATAGTCCTTATTCGCCATGTAGATGCGGTATATTTCGTAAAAACGGTACCGGAATCGCCGCCTGGAAATTCCGCCAGCAGAGCTCGTTAGTGCCTAAGCTCAAACTACTGCTGCGAGCTGCGAGCCTGTGAATTCCGCCACAGGGGCTAAAGATGGTAAATATATATACGCAACGTAAGGGTTAAGCTGACATATGAAGTGCACATAAAATCTCATTATCTTCACAGCTCATTAAAACAGCTGTTTTAAGTGGTTACCCCTGTGATGCATATTTGGGGTCACAAGATCACCAAATCTACAATTTAGAATCCCCATTGGCCAAAGAGTCTGTACATAACATTCAGCTTTCTAGAGCTTTTGGGACTGGAGAAAAAGATGAAAAATGCTTTTTAGGTTGTGACCCCTGTGGCCCTTATTTGGGGTCACAGGGTTACCAAATCTACAATTTAGAATCCCCTTCAGTCAAGCAGTCTGTTCATAAAATTTCAGCTCTCTGGAGTCATTGGTTCTGGAGAAGAAGATGAAAATAGCTTTTTAGGTTATGACCCCTGTGGCCCTTATTTGGGGTCACAGGGTCACCAAATCTACAATATAGAATCCCCATTGACCAAGGTGTCTGTACATAAAATTTCAGCTCTCTAGAGTCATTGGTTCTGGAGAAGAAGTTGAAAAAGTGAAAAGTTTACGGACGGACGGATGGATGCCATCCCATGCCATAAGCCCATCGGGCCTTTCAGGCCTGATGAGCTAAAAAAGGCAATAATTCGAAATAATTGTGCATTACTCATTTTCATTCCATCAAGGTATGGTTACCCTAAAGCAACACACCAATTTTGGTTCTCCTATCTTAAATAGTTTCTGAGAAAAGATGTCGCCTCAGGAGATACCATGAACAAAGTCCAAAAATACGGAACAAGGGCAATAACTCCGAAAAAAATAATTTTCGAACTTCATCAAGGTATTCATGCCTTCAAGCAACACATCAAATTTGGTATCCCTATCTTAAACGGTTTCTGAGAAAAGCTGTCCCATTTGGAGATACCATGAACAAAGTAAAAAAATACGGAACAAGGGCAATAACTCCGGAAAAAATAATTGCATGCTACTCATTTTCGAACTCCATCAAGGTATTCATGCCCTCAAGCAACTCATCAAATTTGGTAACCCTATCTTAAGCGGTTTCTGAGAAAAGCTGTCCCCTTTATCTCGGACGGATGGACGCACGGAGCCCAAACCTATATCCCCCTTCCACTTCGTGGCGGGGGATAATAAACCTAAACTACCTTTCAAATTAGAGGACCTTCAGGTCCTACAAAATTCAGCCCCCGGTCGTTCCATGTACTTGGGAAATTTCAATAGCCACCACCCGAATTGGGGGGTAAACGATAAGGTCGATTCCAATGGCAAACTAATTGCCGATTGGGTCATAAATAACAATTTCGTAATCCATAACACTAACACACCAACTAGGTTCGATAGGTACAGGGACACTATGTCTGCTATCGATTTAACAATCACATCCTCGGACATCAGTAGCAATACCGAGTGGCAGGTATATGATGATTCCTGGGGAAGAGATCATTTTCCCATTCTTATCACCCTTAATAACTTTCTTCCATCAAATAACTCAAACATCAAAAATTGCCCCCAAAACTCTAAATTTTATTTTACAACAAACCTGACTGGGATAAATTCAATGCACTTTGCAACCAGCTAAATCCAGCAGAAAATCCAGCAGAAAATAAATACCCCGAAACCTTTTCAAATAATTTCACTAATGCTATCATAAATGCTGCCAAACAATCCATCCCCTTCTCCGCCCCCAAAATCTCTAAACCTACAGTTCCCTGGTGGACTGAGGAAATTAGAGTTGCGCACAAACAGCGTAAAGCAACCTTTAAGAAGGCAAAGTGCAAAACTTCAAAATTACCTAATGCTAGGCAATTAAAAAATAAAGTAACCTCTCTCATAAAACAAACCAAAACACAACACTAGGGCAGGGCCAATTCCAAAGAAATTTGGAATAAACTCCGAGTCATACGTGGTGGCAAACGCAGGGGCAAAATCCCACCTGTAAATAATCTCCAAAAACCTACAGATAAAGCTAACGCAATTGCATCACACTTTTCTACAGCAAGCAGCAATAGTAATAACTCTCCGAAGTTCTAACAACACAAACATAATACTGTAAGCACTACAAAACAACCAACAGACAACAAACCAATCAAATATATTGCATTACTGGTAAAAAGTGCCATGATGATCAGCAAATTTTAAGACTTTGGGTGCTTGAGTTCATGATATATATCGTGTTAATTAGAGTTCTAAAAGTGGTCTAAGTGTTGTGGTGACCTTGAAAATAAGGTCAAGGTTACCAAAATGTACTGGTGTGTGTTTCATCCCCAAATGTAGGCTGACACCAAATTTGAAGAATTTGGATGCAACACTTCATGAGATATCCGGTTAACAAGAGTTTAAAAAGTGGTCAAAGTGTAGAGGTGCCCTTGAGAATAAGGTTAAGGTGTTAACCCTTAACTTGGGGTTCCCGTAATTATCCGGGAGGCTCATAGAGAAAAATTTTAGAACCCTTGGCGAGACCCGTACGTTGGACTTAGTGCATTTACCGAGTCAGTAATAATTATATTTGCCCCCCAGGCGAAATGCGAGACGAAGTGTGTCCGTATATCGCCACATGAAAACTTGTTTACATACATCTCGCAGATAGCCACGATAACGAGTCTGTGTGAATGTCCGGTCGAAATATCAAGTAAAATTCACACCAAATTGCGTGTGCATTGTTGACCCGTAACGCATCGATAATTAGCTTTACAAAAGGCCAATTGTGTCGTGCTCCACTCCGAAGCCTTATTTCGCTTGGGGCTATTTTCACCCACGTATTGTATTGCCTCGGGTTTGTCTCGCCCGTACCTGCTATCTGCCTCGCATCTAGCGAGACGGGGGGAAAAATCGGCAAATTGCCTTACTCCTGCACTTCTTATCATGTGAGCGAATTGTTTGTTTTCAAAAAACAATACGGCAAAATAAAGGGGAAACAATGGACTACATTCCCATATAAAATTAGAAAATCTCAAAAAAATAATACAGACACAGCAAGCCGCATACATGGCATCTTACCCGATTCCGGCGGGTTTACCCGATTTCAGGAGGCTTCACCCGCGTCCCCGATCGGGTATTGAAAAAACCCGATTTTGACATAATCTTAAAAAATACTCGCTTGAGAAAGTGTACTATACATTTTCAATATTATTTACAAAAAATTGTCCATCAACATTGCATTTAAAACAAATTTTGTCAAAGATACAATCGTTCAAGCGTGTGTGTGTGTGGCTTCAGTCTACCGGTGATTCACGAAGTAGTTACAGTTTAATTTTTGCTCCATTAAATAGTTGAATCTCGACACATTAAATTATATCAGTCATAGCAAATAATACTGATAATATGATAGACCAACATAAATCAATAGCAAAGCTAAAATACAAGTTGTAAAATGCAAAACCGTATCAAAGACGAACAATTGGCTTTGAAATCTATAACATTATTTTATAGGGCGCTATATGCAAACACCGTTTGCTAGCTCCAAACAGCGCTTGACCCTAGCTCCAGACAGCGAGCAACTGCTCCGTGATACGTGATCGTATTTTCTTGACGACAGACAGTAATAAGAAAATGCTTATTACAAACTCCAAATTCTTTTCGGGTTTATGTTATTGCCAACATATTTCGTAAAATGTTTATTTAAAATTGTTAAATATTCCTCTGAATAAAATATGAAAACAATGTAATTTAAATAAGTTAAATATCTGATAACACATATTGCTAGGAAATAAGTTGTAAGGTAACTAGTTGGACCACATGTCTAAACTTCCTGTTTGTGTTTACGTAAATATTTGTTATAAATAAAAACGATTTAATTTCTAATTTCAAAATGCATATTTAGAAATAATATATACTTTGAAGGTTCAATGAATAATATATGATTAAAAATATCAGAAATTCCTTGTCTTTCTCGTAGCAAATTCGTTTGTTAACTCGCTCAAACTAGCAATGACCCATGTTGAAAGATCGCCGTTCGTCAACAATGGACTTTCTTATTGCAAGTAGATAATTTACGTGTCCTCTAATGGATTCATGAACAGTTAAATACGATCTTTATTTATTTTAGATGGAAGTATCTGTTTGATAAACTGTCACAGACATGCCATTTTCTAAATGACGTCATTACCAAATGGATATTTTAAATCATTTATTTTTCTTTTAAAATGTTGCTAAAATTTAACCTGTTAAAAAAACGTACCTCAATCTCAGTTTTTTTTTTATCAGAACATGAAGTTATTTTTCAAACAAAATATATTTAAGACAGTTTTGATATCTTCAATATTTCCATAGTGTGACAGGTGAAGAATGTTTTCAATTTTCCATAAACATATATTATTTATCATTTGAAACATAGTATCATAATGAATTAATTAATTGAATTAATATTTTATATATTCAAAAGTTGTAATTGTGTGTATGATAAACAATTAAAGAAGATAAGTATGTTAAATATATGATTTATATTGATTAGAAACGAAAAACAGCAAAGGGCTAAAAAACCCTCTTTGGGAAGGAAAAACCCCCTTTTCAGACCCTAAAAACCCCCTTTGCCATTATCGGGTGATGCCATGTATGCAAGCGCCGTGAAAAAGGTCATGTTTACACTTCATAAATTTTGAAACAATCGGCGATTTTCACAACTTCTAAAACATTTATCACGGCTAAAATACTGAATGCATTTTCATAATTTTTATATCACAATAAACCGAAAAGAATAATCTTTTATTCTATATGAAATGCGCAGATTTATTCACAGAAATAAAGATACAATTTTACCTTTCTGAGAGGCATGTGAAACCAAACAGCACACAAACTAATCAACATATTTTCATCAGTTATGGTTCGAGGTTAGCGTTTATTTGAAAAGTCAAACAACATAACCATATTTGGGTTGACATGTGCTTATTTGTCAACTGGTTCGAGATTATGATTTCTTGGAAAAGTGCGATGAACGACCGTTTGCAATGCCGCATACATGTTGTAAGTATTGACGATTTTATAGGTGGAAATAAAGACAAACTTTACATAGCTATAGAATTATAACCAAAGGTCGCATTCTAATAATTTTTTTATCATTGTGAAGCTAGACATCTTGTCTTCAATTCCGTATATAAATGCATTTTTTTTCGTTTGGTATTTATGTTGTTACGAGGCCCGAATTAAAGACAATCTTTCGAAAGTAATAGAATAAAAACGAAAAATCATAGAAAATTCATTCAAAGTATCGGGTGTGAATTAGCCATTTGTGTACGGGTGTCGCTACTTGAATTTGTATTGAACGCCCGTATATAGTCCTTATTCGCCATGTAGATGCGGTATATTTCGTAAAAACGGTACCGGAATCGCCGCCTGGAAATTCCGCCAGCAGAGCTCGTTAGTGCCTAAGCTCAAACTACTGCTGCGAGCTGCGAGCCTGTAAATTCCGCCACAGGGGCTAAAAATGGTAAAATATATATACGCAACATAAGGGTTAAGCTCATGTCAAAGACCTTAAACTTAGATGCTCGAAAGACCTTAACTGTCATGAGAGCAATCTCCAGCACAAGCTGGGGAGCAAATAGGCGATCGAACCTTACTCCAACTCTATACCTCCCTAATAAGGTCCAAATTGGACTATGGCACTCCTCTGTATAACTTCATAAAACCTACTCTCATCAACTCCCTTAATTCTATCCAATACCAGGCATTAAAATTAGCAAACCGCACTCAAAAGGGCGCCGCACTCGAAGCACTCCAAGCCCTAACTGGTGAAATTCCCCTCGCAACGAGACGGGACCAACTCACCTTAAACTTCAGGGCTGGAACTTCAGAGGACCCTCTTATAAGGGATATGCTAAGCAGCATACCCTCTAAATTCTTTAAAGCTTTATTCATTAAATACCCATTCCGCACACCCATTTCTACTCACGTAAATTCTATTATATCCCAAGCTGTGATGGGCCATATTAAACTCACCACAAAAAAATATGGTGCATCACCCTATCGCCCCACTTCTGGCTCCTAAAATAATCTCCATCTCAGCATAATAACCCTAAACTCGCGCAAACAACCGCACTTCACTACATACAGGAACACTGGTCCGACTGGTGTCACATTTACACAGACGGGTCCAAGGACCCGGAAGCACACACAACAGGTGTAGGCATACACTTCCAGCATCCACAACCTTCCTCCTACTCCAATAGGCTTCCCAATGACCAATCGGTCTATACTGCTGAGCTTACGGCCATCGCAATTGCCTTAAGCCATCAAAATTTAAAAACCAGGACAAAATTCTCATCCTTTCAGACTGCCTCAGTGCTTTAGAAGCACTAAAAAACAAATCAACCATCCGTCCTGGTTTAATTTCCAATATTCTTAACAGCATCCAATCTCTTAACAATCAGAGCAAGGCAGTAAAACGCCTATGGGTTCCAGCCCACGTCGGCATATTTGGCAACAAAAAAGCCGACAAAGCAGCAAAGGAGGGCTTTAAACTTCCAAATTCTCTCCCTTTCTACCATTTGAAACAAGAGGCAAAAAGTGAGTGAGTGAGTGAGTTATTGTTTAACGCCGCTTCGGCAGTATTGCAGCCATTAGCGGCGACAAGAGGCAAAAAGCCTTTCAAAATCTTATGTAAAACATGCATGGCATCAGCAATATATAAACTCCAATAAGGCCCACCACATCAAACAAATTATCTCTGAACCACTAGGCAAACAATCTACTCCAAAATTAAAAATATTGATAGGGCAATATTTAAGCTCCAAACGGGGCATACTAAACTAAACTTCCATCTCCATGAAACTAAAATAAAAACAACACAATCTACAAATTTAAAACAAATCAATTCCAACCGTAACAACATTTACTTTCCTTCCCCTCCTCCCCCCTTCCCACCCCCGACTTAGCCAAATCTAGCCTATTCCAAATTTCAAAATACCCTCCAAACCTTTCGACCTGGGCATCAAAATTTTCCAATTTCCAATTTCGAAACTGTATTAACTCATTAACGCCGACAGGTAATTACCAGCTCAACGGCGAGGCCAGCGTCTACACTAAATCCTGGCTGCAGCGAGGCCAATTACGCTTCGCCACCTCTGATTTAGCAAGAGAGAGAAAGCGGCATGTCATAAACTGGACTGATTGTCTGTTGTGTCATGCATAACATTCAAAAGTAGACAGGAAATGGTTGGACGGAACACATTATATAACATTAAGATATCAGATATTGAATGTCTTTGCTGCTTGTTAGTGATATACATGGTCCGTATCGCCTGTAACTGTTTGGAACTTAGTAAAGTTACATATGTTTTTATAATTGGAATAATTTTTTTAACGTTTTTGGTCTAAATTTAAAAATTGCTTTGACCCAGAAGTTGAAACCCCTAAAATTATACCGAATTTGATGTTTATAATAACATAATTTTCAAATTTTGCTCAGGAAATGGAACAAATTTGGGAAATTTGATATACATTAAAAAATGTTTTCCCATGCTGAAGTTATGACCCATAAAAACACAACACCATCAAATCCATGACATCCCTATCATACTTGAAGTTGGCAAGTCAAATAGAGTTCAATTCTGCTCCAGAAATGATCAATCAAGTAAGGACAGAGCAACTGACGGACACTCTACTCCACACACAACCCAAATCCATCTCTCGCCACCCTCCCCGCCCACTACGTGTTAGCAGGGTTATAAAACATGACAGTTTGTATATGTGTGCATATGGCTGTATTAAATGTGTGTGTGCTGTGTGGCGTGTGTGGTGTGTGTGATGTGTGGTGTGATGTGTCTGGTGTGATGGTGTGGCATGTGGTGTGATGTGTGTGTGATGTGTGTGGTGTGATGTGTGGTGCGTGTTGTGTGTGGTGTGATTTGTGGTGTGTGGTGTGTGTGTGTGTGGTGTGGTGTGGTGTGGTGTGTGTGGTGTGATGTGTGGTGTGTGTGGTGTGTGTGGTGTATGTGGTGTGTATGTGCACTGCCTACCACTCTGACTCTGCTCCACAAGCTCCACCACCTGTCCTGCTCTCAGATCTATCTCGCCCCGGTCCTGCTTCATGTACTCTTGTACGGCCACAAACCGCTTTAACTCTTTAGGCTTGGAAATTTTCTCTGCTTGAGGTTTAACAATCTTCTTCCTTTAAACAAATTTCAATGTGA
Source organism: Gibbula magus (assembly GCA_936450465.1). Classification (NCBI taxonomy): domain Eukaryota; kingdom Metazoa; phylum Mollusca; class Gastropoda; order Trochida; family Trochidae; genus Gibbula; species Gibbula magus. Next base: position 30,832,275 of record OW388303.1, read on the forward strand.
TAATAGCATAGATGACACGAAATTTACTGAGAAACTCATAAAATAGAGAACAATAAACACTGAAAACATGTGCTTATTTGTCAACTGGTTCGAGATTATGATTTCTTGGAAAAGTGCGATGAACGACCATTTGCAATGCCGTATACATGTTGTAAGTATTTACGATTTTATAGGTGGAAATAAAGACAAACTCTACATAGCTATAGAATATAACCAAAGGGCACATTCTAATAATTTTTATATCATTGTGAAGCCAGACATCTTGTCTTCAATTCCGTATATAAATGGAATTTTTTCGTTTCAGATTTATGATATTATGAGGCCCGAATTAAAGTCAATCTTTTGAAAGTAATAGAATAAAAATAGAGCCATGGGCTCTGTAGCTCATCAGGATTTCATTGATTTATTATCTTAGGTTGAATATCTACGTTATCTCAAGTAATACATTGTTAACAAGCAAAAAATAGGTTTTTAGATCATGACCCCTGTGACCCATATTTGGAGTCACAGGGTCACCAATCCTACAATTAAGAATCACCTTTGACCAAAGAGTCTCTACACAACATTTCACCTTTCTAGAGCTTTACATACTTGAGATAAAGATGAAAATAGGTTTTTGGGTCATGACCCGTGACCTAGATTGGGGTCACGGGGTCACGAGATCTACAATTTACAATCCCTATTGGCCAAGGAGTCTTCACACAACTTTTCAGCTCTCTAGACCTTTTGGAACTGGAGAAGAAGATGAAAATAGGTTTTTAAGGATGTGACCCCTGTGACCCCATTTGGGGTCACGGGGTCACAAAATCTACAATTTAGAATCCCTATTGGCCAAGGAGTCTGCACAGAACATCTTTAGCTCTCTAGACCTTTTTGAGGTGGAGAAGAAGATGAAAATAGGTTTATAACGATGTGACCCGTGACCCATTTGGGGTCACAGGGTAACGAGATCTACAATTTACAATCCCCATTGGCCAAGGAGTCTTCACACAACTGTTCAGCTCTCTAGACCTTTTGGAACTGGAGAAGAAGATGAAAATAGGTTTTTAAGGATGTGACCCCCGTGACCCCATTTGGGGTCACAGGGTCACGAAATCTACAATTTAGAATCCCCATGGGCCAAGGAGTCTGCACACAACTTTTCAGCTCTCTAGACCTTTTGGAACTGGAGAAGAAGATGAAAATAGGTTTTTAAGGATGTGACCCCTGTGACCCCATTTGGGGTCATGGGGTCATGAAATCTACAATTTAGAATCCCCATGGGCCAAGGAGTCTGCACACAACTTTTCAGCTCTCTAGACCTTTTGGAACTGGATAAGAAGATGAAAATAGGTTTTTAAAGATGTGACCCCTGTGACCCCATTTGGGGTCACGGGGTCACGAAATCTACAATCTAGAATCCTCATGGGCGAAGGGGTCTGCACACAATTTTTCAGCTCTCTAGAGCATTTGGAACTGGAGAAGAAGAAATCTTTTGAAAGTAATAGAATAAAAATAGAGCCATGGGCTCTGTAGCTCATCAGGATTTCATTGATTTATTATCTTAGGTTGAATATCTACGTTATCTCAAGTAATACATTGTTAACAAGCAAAAAATAGGTTTTTAGATCATGACCCCTGTGACCCATATTTGGAGTCACAGGGTCACCAATCCTACAATTAAGAATCACCTTTGACCAAAGAGTCTCTACACAACATTTCACCTTTCTAGAGCTTTACATACTTGAGATAAAGATGAAAATAGGTTTTTGGGTCATGACCCGTGACCTAGATTGGGGTCACGGGGTCACGAGATCTACAATTTACAATCCCTATTGGCCAAGGAGTCTTCACACAACTTTTCAGCTCTCTAGACCTTTTGGAACTGGAGAAGAAGATGAAAATAGGTTTTTAAGGATGTGACCCCTGTGACCCCATTTGGGGTCACGGGGTCACGAAATCTACAATTTAGAATCCCTATTGGCCAAGGAGTCTGCACAGAACATCTTTAGCTCTCTAGACCTTTTTGAGGTGGAGAAGAAGATGAAAATAGGTTTATAACGATGTGACCCGTGACCCATTTGGGGTCACAGGGTAACGAGATCTACAATTTACAATCCCCATTGGCCAAGGAGTCTTCACACAACTGTTCAGCTCTCTAGACCTTTTGGAACTGGAGAAGAAGATGAAAATAGGTTTTTAAGGATGTGACCCCCGTGACCCCATTTGGGGTCACAGGGTCACGAAATCTACAATTTAGAATCCCCATGGGCCAAGGAGTCTGCACACAACTTTTCAGCTCTCTAGACCTTTTGGAACTGGAGAAGAAGATGAAAATAGGTTTTTAAGGATGTGACCCCTGTGACCCCATTTGGGGTCATGGGGTCATGAAATCTACAATTTAGAATCCCCATGGGCCAAGGAGTCTGCACACAACTTTTCAGCTCTCTAGACCTTTTGGAACTGGATAAGAAGATGAAAATAGGTTTTTAAAGATGTGACCCCTGTGACCCCATTTGGGGTCACGGGGTCACGAAATCTACAATCTAGAATCCTCATGGGCGAAGGGGTCTGCACACAATTTTTCAGCTCTCTAGAGCATTTGGAACTGGAGAAGAAGATGAAAATAGGTTTTTAAGGATGTGACCCCTGTGACCCCATTTGGGGTCACGGGGTCATGAAATCTACAATTTAGAATCCCCATGGGCCAAGGAGTCTGCACATAAAATTTCAGCTCTGTGGAGTCGTTGGTTCTGGAGAAGAAGTCGAAAAAGCGAAAAGTTTACGGATGGACGGACGGACGGACGGACGCCGGACACCATGCCATGCCATAAGCCCATCGGGCCTTTCAGGCCTGATGAGCTAAAAATGAAAAATCATAGAAAATTCATTAAAAATCGACTTGAATTTGTATGGAACGCCCGTATATAGTCCGTTTTCGCGATGTAGATACGATATTTTTCATAAAAATGGTACCGGAATCGCCGCATGAAAATTCTGCCAGCACAGATAATTAGTGCCTAAGCCAACATACTGCTGCGAGCTGGAGGGTCTGTAAATTCCGCCACAGGGGCTAAAATGGGAAAAATAGAAATACGCAACGTAAGGGTTAACATTTTTTAGTAAATGTCAATTTTTATTCTTACCTGGTTGAAAAAGCAACATTGCCCAACGCTTCCCCCTGAAGCGTACCTCAACATAGATCATACAGTGGCGCCTGAGTCACATGACGGCTGTGACGTCATCATTCCCTAGTGCAAGCGAGCATCAGACCCAAACCAAGGAGGGAAGGTACGGCAAGAACTAAGCTGCGTTGGTTTTTCAATCAGGTAAGTAAATAAAATGACATTTACTCAAAAATGTTAAATTATTTACATACTTATCAGGTTTGAAAAACCAACATTGCCAAGATTACGACAGCAAGGAGGTGGGCTGAACACTTGTGCACCCACACACGTCGCTTTGAACCCTTAGTCTGGCACGCTGCAGTACCGGGTGGGGAAAGTACCACAGAAAAGTGGAAACCAGCCCTGTGGAGCGCGAGCCAAAAGAATGAATGCGGATTCTTGAATTGAGCGCCCTCCGAAAAAGGACAGCCTCACAATCAACCCCTATATGTCCGCCCCCAGAACATGTTATGGAAGAGGGGGTAGAGTAAGAATCAAAGTACAGGTGCCATACAATTGCCCTAACTTCGGTCAAACGTTCCACACTCATGCAACAAGAGATCAAAACATATGGGAGAAAAACAACAAGTGTGAAGTTGCCGTGCCCCTGGCAGGATTCGAACCCCAGACATCTTGATCCGAAGCCGAACGTGCTAACCACTGCGCTATCCCGCCCCACTTGTAATTGACTTTCGGAGAAACCCAAGTGACATGCTTCAAGTGATAATGAAAGGTGAATGTGTTGAGACTGTGTCTGAATATAAGTTTCTTGGAACATTCATTTACTCGTTAACTTGTCTTTTTTGTCTTCTTTCTACGTAGCATTTATCCAAAGCATTTTAACGTTATCATTTCATTGTTGGTACGGGTCTCTCTTAGTTTATCTGAAAGCTAAAGTGAACAAAATTGTAAACATTGCAAGTAAAATCGCTGGGTCAAATTTGAATGTTTATCAGAAATATATATGAGCAGCAAATCTTGAATCAAGCTGTGAAAATCATATCTGACCCAACTCATTATTTACATTCGAAATATCACATCCTCCCTTTAGGCCGCCGTTTCAAAGTTCCAGTTTTGAAAACTAAGAGAGCCTGTACGTCATTTGTACCAAACACAATATCTCTTTTAAATACATGTGAAAATACTAAAATTTATATCTAAATAGAATGATATGATTTATGTGTATCCCTGTTTTTTTAGCTCTGCAGTTGGTGTAAAGTAAATTCCTGAAAAGGCAATAAAGTATTATTAGGTCTTCAAGAAGTATGTCTGGAAGACCTATTTTTCTTATCCAAATGTTTTAGGTCTTCAAGACATACACTATGTAATTAGGGGAAAATTGTGTTTAAGATTTTTTATAATCGAAAGCCATTATGGGGAATATGTTTGAGCAACTTGAAATAAAGAAGGTATGTATCACAGATATTGAATTCACATTTAAATTCATTATAATCTTTTATTTCACCTCTTTTTGATTTGGCGAACATGTGTTAATCCTTTTCCATGCCATCGAACAAATAGCTGTGTGTCTTTTTCAAGTCAAGTTGACATGGGGACAAGATCAAACCTGTGCTTTTCAACGCTTGAAAGATGCTCTGACAGAACCTCCAGTTCTTGGATACGCAGATTATACCCATCCATTTGAGGTACACACAGATGCCAGTTCCCATAACTAGGAGCAGTGCTGTATCAAGAACAGAATGGAGCCAAGAGAGTTATTGCGTATGCTAGCCGCGGAATGAACAAGGCAGAGAAGAACTACCAAGCACACAGTTGGAATTCCTAGCGTTGAAATGGGCCATCACTGAGAAATTCAATAACAAGCAATCGCGAGAGCCAGAGGGTCAACCGGACCCTGCATGTGCGGGTTGGTCAGGGCCAGTCCACCGGGGGACTGACGAGCGCATTCAACCACAGCTTCTAGCCTCCCGGATTCAACCAACCCACCGGAAGGTGTAGAAGCAGGCGCGAGAGTAAGAGGGTCAACCAGACTGTACATGTGCGAGTTGTCCAGGGCCAGTCCACCGGGGGACTGACGAGCGCATTCAACCACAGCTTCTAGCCTCCCCGATTCAACCAACCCACCGGAAGGTGTAGAAGCAGGCGCGAGAGTAAGAGGGTCAACCAGACTGTACATGTGCGAGTTGTCCAGGGCCAGTCCACCGGGGGACTGACGAGCGCATTCAACCACAGCTTCTAGCCTCCCCGATTCAACCAACCCACCGGAAGGTGTAGAAGCAGGCGCGAGAGTAAGAGGGTCAACCAGATTGTACATGTGCGGCTTGGCCAGGGCCAGTTCACGGGAGACTGCTGAGAGCATTCAACCACAGCTTCTAGCCTCTCGGATTCAACCAACCCACCGGAAGGTGTAGAAGCAGGCACGAGAGCCAGAGGGTCAACCAGACCCGAGACATGACCCGTCCCCAGGGGGCAAACATGGGTATCATGGGTGTTCTGCCAGATCTGTCTGAAAGAAAACTTGGCATGAAGTAGAAGTGGAGTTAGATTAATAGAAAACAGATAATAAAGCATCAATAGACCATTATCAGGAGGTCGAAATTTGAACAAAAAAAAACAAAAACAAAAACAAACAAACAACTACAAAATAAAACTAGGATTGATGCGTCAATACTTAGGTCTTCAAGACTTCTGCTTGACCTTGAACTCCATGTTGGACTCTTGGTTATTCACCAGTTTCTCTGCTTTAAAATGAGCTATCAAACATGTCTCTATCTTCAGTAGTTTTTTTACAAAATGTCTCCAAAGACAATGACCCTCTGAAAATGGAACAATCACTTATTAATGGACCCCTACATGATCTTTCTCACGATTAAGACAAAATGGTTAATATTTTCATACTGACATAGAACATAGAAAACATGTGTGCTTTAATTTCCACGTGAGTAGATGTAATCATCATTTAGATTGCATACATAAGTAATGTGTTATGTTGTTCTGAATATGCAAGAAAATACTCAAAAATGCTTAAATTTGGACCTGTAGACAACGTTTGCGATGTTAGGAGCTTAACTATCAACTTTTTGATGAAAGGGTTCAACAGAAACGTTGTTGCTCTTGAAATTGTGCATAAGAAGGTATTCACAGAAATTCAATAGCTTAACTAGTTAAACACTTATGAGTGTTTGAACCTTGATGAAAATGGCGATTTTCAAAAAATGACTTCTATGACTTGTCACATGTAAACTATGACAGATAATTTTATTCATTTTCCTTCAAAAATGACGTTTCTAATTGAAAATGGGCTATTAAACGTCTTCCTATCTTCAGTAACGTACGATCAATAATTCTCTAAAGGATGGACCCTTCGAAAATGGTCAAAATAAAATTTTTTAACTTTTTTGGAAATATGTCGAAATTGTGAAGAAACTATCAACTTTTATATGATAATTATATGCTATGGATTTTTTAAGCAAGTTATTAGAAAGAGATGACAGTAGATAACTTTTACATAAGTTCATTCGTTACAGAATTATTGGGGAGATAACTCAAGAAAGAAGTCAAAAATCAAAATTCGGCCGACGTACAAGGCTAGTTTTTGTTAAAGGCTATCATCCCTGAAAATTTCGTGCAAATCGGTTCAGCCGTTACTTCAGAATCCAGACATACGTCTTGAAGACCTAACAAAATATAGAGCCATGGGCTCTGCAGCTCTGCAGAAATTCATCTCATCTCAGGTTGATGACTTAGTGAGTGAATTGTTTAACAACTGCTAAAGTCAGAATAAGAGATTAATATTATGTAATTATAACTGCTTCAAATACTCGTCTTCACAAGATTTCAGCATTCTAGTGCTTTTTGTTCATTTAAAGTAATAAATATAATGCACAACTCCTAGCCCTGAAAAATTGCAGTCTTGAAACCAGGCCCCCCTAAGTAATTGAAGGAAATGCGTCAATTTTGAAGAAAATCCATCCAAATTTGAAAGAAATGCGTCCATTACGGAAGAAAATTTCTTCTTTTCTCGAAACAATCGCAGCAATATCGGTGAATTCACAGTAATTACAGAAACAATCACTCTGATGTCGGAAGGACCAACATCCCTATCGGAAACGACATCGGCCATTTCCGTGAATTCTCGGTCGATGCCGGAAATGCACACATAAAGAAATGGCGTCGGAAGAATGTTCTCCTGCTTCGGTGAGTAATGTTTTTACTGATTACAGTCCGTTCTTTACATGAATCGAAGTTAAATTACTTTTGTTGAATCCGTCTAGGTACAGGGAATCAACACGACTTTAGGTTACTGTCATGAAAATGGGTAGTTACGGTGCTAATGTTAAAACAGTTCGCGATTCGCCGATTGTTTACATCGAAGCCAGGTGAAGCCGTATCACTAACAGAAAGACTAAAAAGCATAAATCATCTCTGAAGCGTGTAAGTCGTTTCAGGAAAGTGTCGCAGTGACCTTGAAAATAAGGTCAAGGTCACCAAAATATTTGAAACCTCTTGATACAACGCTTCATGAGATATCGCGTTAACAAGAGTTTGAAAAGTGGTCAAAGTGTCGTGGTGACCTTGAAAATATGGTCAAGGTCACCAAAATCCACTGGTGTCTGCGTCTTCCCCCAATGTAGATTGGCACCAAATTTGAAGACTTTGGGTCCATCCAGTCATGATATATAACATTAACAAGAGTTCGAAAATTCGTAAAAGTGTTGCAGTGACCTTGAAAATAAGGTCAAGGTCACCACAATCGACTGCTGTCTGCGTCATCCCCCAATGTAGACTGACACCAACTTTGACAAGTATGGGTGCTTGGGTTCATGAGATATTGCGTTAACAAGAGTTTGAAAAGTGGTCGAAGCAATGTGGTGACCTTGAAAATAAGGTAAAGGTCATCTAAATCGACTGGTGTCTGCGTAAACTGCCAATATAGGCTGTCAGAAAATATTAAGACATTATATCTAACTGGTCATGAGATATCACGTTAACAAGAGACAATAAAGTGGTCGAAGTGACGTGGTGACCTTGAAAATATGGTCAAGGTCACCAAAATCCACTGGTGTCTGCGTCTTCCCCCAATGTAGATTGGCACCAAATTTGAAGACTTTGGGTCCATCCAGTCATGATATATATAACATTAACAAGAGTTCGAAAATTCGTAAAAGTGTCGCGGTGACCTTGAAAATAAGGTAAAGGTCATCTAAATCCACTGGTGTCTGCGTAAACTGCCAATACAGGCTGTCAGAAAATATTAAGACATTATATCTAACTGGTCATGAGATATCACGTTAACAAGAGACAATAAAGTGGTCGAAGTGACGTGGTGACCTTGAAAATATGGTCAAGGTCACCAAAATCCACTGGTGTCTGCGTCTTCCCCCAATGTAGATTGGCACCAAATTTGAAGACTTTGGGTCCATCCAGTCATGATATATATAACATTAACAAGAGTTCGAAAATTCGTAAAAGTGTCGCGGTGACCTTGAAAATAAGGTCAAGGTCACCAAAATCGACTGGTGTCTGCGTCTTCCCCCAATGTAGGCTGACACCAAATTTGAAACCTCTTGATACAATGCTTCATGAGATATCGCGTTAACAAGAGTTTGAAAAGTGGTCAAAGTGTCGTGGTGACCTTGAAAATATGGTCATGGTCACCAAAATCGACTGGTGTTTGCGTCTTCCCACAATGTAGGCTGACACCAAATTTGAAGACTTTGGATAAAATGCTTCATGAGATATCGCGTTAACAAGAAATGTGACGTACGTACGCCGCTGAATACATAGTCCCCCGTTCCGCGTTGCGGCGGGGGACCATAAATAATTTTCATAAAATAAATTCTGGTTGGATCACTGTCAAGATTCTCATAGACCAATCTCAGACGACAATTCAACAAGTGTCATCAAAATTACCTATATATATGTACACATTAAATAAAAACAGTTCCCATAGAATGCCATGTTAAATGTTTTTACAACTATGTATATATTTTGATCAAATTTGTGTCATTCCAAATAAAGAAAACTGAAAATTAAACATAAATTATGAGGTTGTAGCCAAGATGATTCCTCACAAACTTGATGAATGTGAATAGGATTGGAAAATATTCCTATCTATGAAAATGAGGTGAGTTGAGGTTTAACTCAAGAGTATTTCACTTATATCGCGGCTGCTAGTATTATGTCAGGGAGAAAGCCCGCAACGCCATGTGGCTATGCATTGCAGTGAAACCTGCGAGCAGCGGCTGGAACTGGGTGGTACTGCGCTGAAATTCAGTGTAGCATTGCACACAAACCTTACTGCATGTTGAACATTTCTCTACTGCAGACAAAGTTGCTGTGCCCCTGGCGGGATTCGAACCTCGGACCTCTTGTTTCGAAGCCCAACGCACTAACCTGAACTGCGCTATCCCATCCCCTATGAAAATGATGTATCCTAGACTTATCTAGACTTACCTAGACTATCCTTACTCAATTAACATTTAAGTCAAGTCTATGGAAATAACGTCACCGTCCGCATCACACTGTACATATTACTCAGACTCAACTATAAATACTGTACTAAGTCTAAATACAGTACAATTTTCTCTTCATTAACAAGAGAGAGAGAGAGCCACATACGGCTTGATATTCTACAAGTTAAATATTATTCCCTGTATCCACTGTACAGGCTAGCATTTATGTAAACCACAGGGAGAGAGACAGAGAAGGGGAGGGAGAGAGAGAGGGAGAGGGATAGGCGACCAAAGCCAGAGGCAGACTTAACGAGGTACTAGGTCCACCGAGGTACTAGGTCAACCAAGGTACTAGGTCCACCATCCCTGTCCATGCTAACCCACCAAAAGCTAAGGACTCTCAACTAGTTACTAGGCTGCATGGAAACCCGATCCCACCTGCTAAATACACAGCAAATTGTTAAATTGAAAAAAAATAAAATAAGTTCTATCTTGCTTAATTTCTATGATACAAATATAATGAAGTTGCGTTAGAAAGCTCTTGAAAACACCTTTCATTCAAATATAAACACTTCTAATATGTTATGGATGAGTTAATTTCAGCAAAATGGTAAACCATTACATTCTTTTCACTTATTCATCCAAATTCCGGAACTCTTGATATTCACTAAACATAGATGATATCCTCAAAAGTAGAATGTTCTAGGGTCATTGGTTTCTGAGATGAAAAATATACATTTAAATGAACCCCTGTCAAAATTAAAGTATTAAAATTTAAATAATGAAATTTACAAATCATAATCTCCATCTTAAAAGTAAACACTGCCCAGGTTTTTGGATATCTCCTATTTCTGGTTCATGAGAAGAAGTCGTTTGAAACTTTTAGGGTGAACCCCCTTCAAACTTCATATTTCATAATTTATCTCAACCAAATTTACAAACTTGTATCTCCATCCTACAAAGATGTTAATGACAAATTTTCACATTCCTATATCAAGCACTGGCGGCCATATTCTTGGGCGTTGGAATAAGTGATGAACAAACTTTGACCCCTATGTGATTGGTACCCACCCACCAAATTACAGCTTTGGGGGTGTAGCGGTTCTGGAGGAAAAGTCGAAAGAGTGAAAAGTTCACGGACAACGGACGCCGGCCCATGCCATAAGCCCATCTGGCCTTTTACAAGCCTGATGAGCTAAAAATTCCAAAGTTTCCCATAAAATATCCACAAAAACCCCAGAATATTAACTGTACTGCCAAAGGAAAACAGACACAAATGAATGAAAAGGAAAATCCTCAAAGGATTTACTGATTAAATTTTAAGGAAAGTAGATAAGAGATGACGTAGTTAAAGCAAACAAAATATTGTTTTGCAGCTATTTCAAGGAAAACAAGCAGACAGAGTCGGCCATATCCCCCGCCTTTGGGAAAATTTATTGAAGAATAGTTGTTGAATAACAGTGACTATGAACCTTCTCCTTATAGCCTGATGTAGCAGGCTGGATGATGATTTGTTGGCTCAGCAGGGCAGGGATGCCAATCCCTGTAAGGTTTGTAACATATCAACACAACCTTAGCCTACCCAATATAAGGTTCATTGCAACTGATGGTTATCGTTTGCTGATGATCAAGATGAAAATATGTTTTTTAGGTTGTGAGCAAAGCCAAGGAGTTTGCACACACAATTTCAGCTCCTTAGACCAAGTGGTTCTGGAGAAGAAGACAAAATGCGAAAAGTTTACAGACGGACGGACGGATGGATGGACAGACGGATGCCGGACACCGTGCCATGCCATAAGCCCATCGGGCCTTTCGGGCCAGATGAGCTCAAAATACATCCATGGCAGTTTTTTAGTTCTGCTCCGAAAATTAATTATTAAGTTATGTATCCATGGAAATGGTAAAAATTAAACAAATTAAAAATTGTGAAGAAGTTGAAAACCCCAAAAGGCACATCTACACATGATGATTGTTCCACACACCAAGTTTCGTTGAGATATGTCTTATAGTTTTCAAGTTCTGATCCGGAAACGAAATTTTAAGTTACATTTCCATGGAAACGGTAAAAAAAAGTAACTCGAAGAAGTTGAAAATCCCATAAGGCACATCTACACATGATGATTGTTCCACACACCAAGTTTCGTTGAGATATGTCTTATAGTTTTCGAGTTCTGATCCGGAAACGAAATTCTAAGTTACATTTCCATGGAAACGGTCAAAAAAATAACTCGAAGAAGGTGAAAGTCCCAAAAGGCACATCTACACATGATGATTGTTCCACACACCAAGTTTCGTTGAGATATGTCTTATAGTTTTCGAGTTCTGATCCGGAAACGAAATTCTAAGTTACATTTCCATGGAAACGGTCAAAAAAATAACTCGAAGAAGGTGAAAATCCCAAAAGGCACATCTACACATGATGATTGTTCCACACACCAAGTTTCGTTGAGATATGTCATAAGTTTTCGAGTTCTGATCCGGAAACGAAATTCTAAGTTACATTTCCATGGAAACGGTCAAAAAAAATAATTCGAAGAAGTTGAAAACCCCAAAAGGCACATCTACACAAGATGATTGTTCCACACACCAAGTTTCGTTGAGATATGTCCTATAGTTTTCGAGTTCTGATCCGGAAACGAAATTTTAAGTTACATTTCCATGGAAACGGTCACAAAAAATAACTCGAAGAAGTTGAAAACCCCAAAAGGCACATCTACACATGATGATTGTTCCACACACCAAGTTTCGTTGAGATATGTCTTATAGTTTTCGAGTTCTGATCCGGAAACGAAATTCTAAGTTACATTTCCATGGAAACGGTAAAAAAAATAACTCGAAGAAGGTGAAAGTCCCAAACACTACAGAAATAACTTGGTTTCCGGATCACTGAAACTAACAAGATACGTCATGGAAACCAACATTTCCAGTTGGTATCCAGACGGTTTCTTATGGTTTCAACTTGGTTTCCGTGAAAACTGAAACTCGATTTTGCCCCAGATCCGGATGGTATCCATCACCGTTCTTTACACACACCTCCATGTAGGATCCAGTTGGTTTCCGTGATCTGAGTTTATTGTAGGTTTCAACCTGGTTTCCGTATTCAGGTTTACTGTAGGTTTCAACTTGGTTTCCGTGTTTGATAGTTTCAACTTGGTTTCCATGAAAACTGAAACTCCGTTTTGCCCCAGATCCGGATGGTATCCATCACCGTTCTTTACACACACCTCCAACTAGGATCCAGTTGGTTTCCGTGATATTAATTTATTGTGACCTTTTGTCATATGTAGGTTTATTGTAAGTTTCCACTTGGTTTCAGTAATTTGTTAGTTTACTGTAGGTTTCCATTTGGTTTCAGTGTGTTTAAGTTTATTGTAGGTTTCAACCTGGTTTCCGTGTAGTGTATTGTTAGTTTCAACTTGGTTTCCGTGTAGTTTCTTAGTTTCAACTAGGTTTCCATATAGTTTATTCTTAGTTTCAACCTGGTTTCCGTGTAGTGTATTGTTAGTTTCAACCTGGTTTCCATGTACGGAAACCTAGCTAACTAGGTTTCAACTAAGTTTCCGTGTAGTTTATTCTTAGTTTCAACTAGGTTTCCGAGTAGTTTCTTAGTTTTGGAAAACTGAAACCAGGTTGAAACTAACAATAACCTACACGGAAACCAAGTTGAAACTAAGAAACTACATGGAAACCAAGTTGAAACTAACAATACACTACTTCTTTCAACTTGGTTTCCATTTAGTTTATTGTTAGTTTCAACCTGGTTTCCGTGTAGTTTATTGTTAGTTTCCTACTTCCCAAAATATATTATTAAAACCCCATAAGACATAACAGAATACATCAAATACATTCATCAATAGTTTATTTGTAGATAAATAGGTAAAATAAATAAAAACACCATTTTTCAAAATGCTTAAATATAAATAAATTATGCCAAGAACATAAAAAAATGTGAACAACTGGTAATTAATGCAGCCTTTAAGGAAGGTTGAGAACAGTTTATAACTCAATACATTGGAGAAAACAAGCAAATATAAAACTATTATATTTCTGTTTCTTGTTTTTCTTGAAAAAGTGTTCTTATCAAAGTTGATTTCGAAGTGCCTTTATATAAATAGTCAGAGATCAGACAATCATTCTAAAAATTTACACATTCTGTTTAATATGCCTAATGTCTTTGGCCAAATAGTTTCTGTGACTTGAGCTTAAAAGATTCAATTAAAGTATAATTAACAAAGCAATATAATTGTCCAAATGATCCCTTAAAGGATGACAAAGTAATTTAAGAAATAAAGGGATTGGCTGTGTAGCTCATCAGCAATTTGCAAAGTTCCATAACACTGATGAAAAAATAAAAATTAACAAAATTGAGCAGTGTCAGTGCAAAATCTCCAAGATGACTAAACACTAAATATGAAGAACATTAATAAAATCACAATTATTTTCAAATTTGCTAACCGAGCATCTCCACTTATCAGAAAGCAAAGCAAAATATTGCTGTTCAACTACTGTAATAGTGAACCATTTCACCCTTCCTATTGGCTTGTTTTCCGTGTAATTTCTCAATGAATATTAAATTCCCATTTAGTTATTACAGTTTGCAATATGTTGATACCATATTGAGCATGATGAATGGTATGAATTAGTTTTCATCACTTAAAGCATCATATTAGCCTTGATTCTTTTATTCTTCTTGACATTCACTCTGTGGCCTTTCCACTCAGTTTTCTTCTTAGGTCGCCTCTCTTGTTGGTCCAGACCCGCCAAGCCTCTGAAAGGAGCAATACAATCATGTGAAGTAAACAAATTTGAATCTTCATGCTCTATCCATTTATCTTCCCTGATGAATATCAGGGGTTTTGCCAAATGTCAATACAAAGAACCCAGTTATGACAGATTGCAAGATTTTTATAAAATTTATTTGCGAGTCATTTCAGAAGTTGTCAAGTTGAGAATTTATGGATGCTTATTACAATGAGATTCAACATTTAACACCTAACATTGCTATCAATCAAATTGCATGATTTAATTTATTTCTAACTTGTTATTCTAATATGTTACATAAATTTCTACTAGAACAATATCAACATTTCAATTAATAAATTCTTATATAAGGTCAGTTGCAAGAACTATTGCAAGGATAATTCTAAATTTCTTAATAGATGTACTCTTAATGCATGAACTGTATATAGTTTTGTTAACTATATATATCCAAAATCATTTGATACAGAAAAAGGATTAAGTCAATCTTTTGTTTGCAACGTGTAAATCATTATTCTTACCTTCACATGTTCCCACTGACCAGCCCTAATCTGCAAACCTCTCCTCGTCTCTCTAACCAACATCTTCATTCCTTCTTCATCCTCTCCCTTGCTGCATAACAAGTAAAAACCAACATGCAATTACATTGTTATGCAAACAGTTATTATCATGTGCAATTGTTCTGCAGGTTAAATATATCATGTTGTCCAAATATCTTTTCACTATTTCAGAAAACAATATCCTGGACGTATCCATCGGTCAGAAATAATAGTTGGAATAAATTATGCGATATATTTTTATTAAAAAGTTTAAATGCATTTTAAGTGGATTTCTTACAACATGATTTGCGAGGGTCAATGGCTCAATGGTATCAATGAAATGTTCCACTTATAATATTTATGATTTATCTTAGATGAAATTATGCCAACCAACTTTAAGTTATGGTAAGGAAATACACAATAATTTAACCCAACATAATAATTCAAATTATAGCATTATATCAGATATGCAAATTTCTAATATTGATATTTCGAACCATACTTCATGTAGTCACATGGAGGTATATTAGAAAACACTATGTACATATGTGAAACCAACATGGCACCAGCGAGCTTATTGTGAATATCATAATAAGCATATATAACATAATAGACCCGTTTATATGTTTTGTAAGTTGTGACCTAAGCATAATAGAAAACATTATTTTAAATAGGCGTAATATTACAAGTTTCTGTTTGATCAGGAAGTAATGAAATGATAATATATGGGTCCCATGATATTATATTTTCTAGCCCTAACTGACAAGTTTTATATTTACAAATTATAATGACCCTCATTTTAGTCACAAATAGTGTTCTGTTTAACATTTTTAAGGATTTCTCATATTCAACTAGAAGTAAAAAAAGCTATCATTTAGTTTACTGATCATTCAATGTGCACAACACATACCTGTTGCAGGTCAAAACCAGGGAGTTATCAGTCGCCTTCTTCAGTTGTTCCACAGCTCCTCTAACAGAACGCTATAAATAGAAAGCATATATCACACATTCACTATGTTTCTAATAGAAAATCTATTTTGATAACATAATCTTAATATAACATTTAGTCATCTGTTTTCAAGCATCATGTGTTTTCCATCAGTAATTTTGATTCTCACTTGACATTACTTAACAAGATATTATGTCACCTGGCATGATATACTTTCCAGCTGGCTACAGATAATAATAGAAACTTGGAAATTTGATAAAAGTATGGCTAATGCATATTTATGTTAATAATTGAAGCAAATTTAGTAATGCCAAAATAATAAACGCTTATCATTTAGCAAAACATTTTGGGCAAGTAAAGTTAGGCCTAGTACTTGTGGTATTTAGGAGAATTTCAAGGATAACATGACTAAAAAATATTATAGTTATCTCCCTTGTCAGCTTTCGAAAATTTATATCGTCATTGTGTCTACTGAAATCATTTCCATTCAATAACACATATTTTGTTGGCCAACTAACATAAATATATTATAGAAGATGCAAGAGAATAAAACTGTAGGCCTACCTGGCATGGTTGTGGCACGTCTAACTTCACACGTTGTGATCGACGACTGTTTTCTTCTTCAAGTTCTCGCACCCGAACCTTCGGGACCTTTTACTTCGGCTTCTACTAGTGGAATTATTGCTGCCATTTTCTCGATTCATACGCTCGTAAGACAGATGCATTATGCTTGTTTTTTTAATACCATACCGTGTTAGAGTAAAAACAGTCTAAACGTTTCGCTTTCAAAACAACTTCTCAACAAAATGGCGGCGGGAAAAGCATTGTGGGTACAGGATGGGCACTGTGGGTACCGACAAAAATACCTAATCTTTTTGATAGACAAACTACAGTCTCTTTATTGAGACTAGTTTCTTTGTGATTTCAAATAGAATTATGACAAGGACCACTTTCAGTTACAGCGGCATTGCTTTTATAAAATCTAATGACTTCGCGTGTCCGAGGATTACCGAGTGATTGCTTCCGGTTTCGCCTGTCAACACACGATGGAGGTAAGAGGGGTAAGTGATATTGTTTATACAGTTGTTTAATTTTAACAATAAGGGTCTGCATGTTAACACAACGGTCTCAAGTGGAAGCCGATAGACAAATGACTTGACACTGATTACTCGTAGATTGGGTGAACTCAGTGTCATGACAGATTAACTAACTCCAACAATAACTGCTTTGATTTCGAAACATTTCTCACTCCACACATTGTCAAGTACAGTACAAGTGGTTCATTCGATATCGTTTAATTGTGGTTATTGAGAATTATATCATGTAAGTATACGATTCAAGTACTTCAAATAATTCCCTTAAAATGTGTAACTAGTAATTATTCAATCCCACCGGCACCAGTGACTGCCAGTGTTAATATATCTAAACTTTCCTGAAAAAGTATTATTTTTTATTGACATGACAGTAAATTAAAAGAATAAAAAACTAATTCCCTCTAATTTTGGCAAAATATATATTTGCAAACTAAGCAACATTAATCATACATTAAATTACTCTTTTCATAAAATAATCGACAGGACATGCTCTCTGTAATCATTAGATAACAGTGAAAATTGTAAAATCATTGGCTAAAGAAATAACCTGATTCATAAATATACTTTTTTTATCGCTTTATTTCCTTTTGATCTGGATGCAACATTTTCAAAGACACAAATGTGGTATAATAAAATTAATCAGATTTAATCATTTTTTAAATATATAGATTGTGGCAAGATGACCAGAATGAGATAAAGCGATCATATCTACATTGCGAAAATGTATTTGATTTATGTAGAAGATAGCTGTATTATAGTTTGGGTTTTAGCCCTGTTCAAGTAGGTAGCATGTTTGTAGTTTTCTGGAATATATGTACTCTATGTTAACATGCAAAGTAAATTCAAAACATTAATCCTTCTTTTATCAAATCCACGGATAACGATTTCCGGTATAACTATTAAACTTAATGTGTTATTTCTATTTCACAATTACCCATTGTCTTCGTACAACTTATTGTAATTATAATTTGTATTAATGTTGTGTACCTTATTTGCAGAGTGAACAGTGTTTATTGCAGCCACTGTGACCAGTATTATCTCAAGGAAAGCATATATATTGAATTTCCAAAAGTGTTTTGATAAAAAGTGTATTGATTGATCTATATAGCACTTAGCAATAGTCACCTGCAGAAAGATGCTGGGCTGATCTCAATAGCTTGCAATATCTGTCAATATGTGTGTGTGAACATTTGTTAAGTGAAAGAAAACATTTTATATGAATATATTTTGTATGGATTTGGCATGATATTTGATTATCAATATTATAATTGACAATAATACATTCTATAATTAATTTTTCTTTAATATATTCAATAATTTTAATGTGTCAGATTATATTAAGCTCATTTGTGTGAGAGTGTATAAGCTTAAGTGGATGTTCGTAATATAGTTGGCTGCTTCGGAAGGATTGGAAATAAATTTTCCAATGTAGTATAGTTATTGCTGTTAGGTATATTAAATTTGATTGTAATATATTAAGGCATGATATTGTAACCAGAATATGTGTCTTGCAGGTATCCGATCTAGTGTTCTGTCAACACTGTGACAAGTACGTGAGTCGTTGGACAATATCCAGACAAGAGGAATGCTGTACACTGGGAATACAGTGTTTTTTTTTCCTTTATGAAATTAATAATTTCAAATTATAATTATCTTTCCATGTTATTATTGTTGGACAGTGACCATTTGTGTGGAAGGTGAATAAAGAAAAATGTAAAGAATTAAAATGTGTTTTTTTATATCCGCGTGAAATTCAACCATATATGTGATACTCCCCAATTCTAAGTTAATTGAATGTAAAAATATAAACGTTATATTCCTGACACGAATATCACTGGTATTAATATGACTTGGTTTCTTGTTGGTTTCCATTTATGGATATGTGAATACATGAATAATGATTCAAGTAGAAAACCATGTTACTCAGTTTCAGTGAACGGATACCAAGTGGATACCAGATATTCAACTTTATATTCGCATTGAAACTAAACCCTCTCTAACATCTAATAACGTAGGTCAAAATAAGAAATGGATTCTAGTTGGAAACCAAGTTACTTAGTTTCAGTGAATTGATACCAAGTGGATACTCAAATTACCCAGTTTCATGTTGGTTTCCAGGTTTCAGGAAACCAAGTCTTTTCTAACGTTATAGTTTCATGTTGGTATCTATTCAATGAAACCATAAACTATAAATTCCAGAACTGGAAACCAAGTGGATACCATCGTTCATATTTTCTTGTTGGTTTCCGTGTATGGAAATCGACAAATCAATGAATCCAAAATGGATTCTAGTTGGAAACCAAGTTACTTAGTTTCAGTGAACGGAAACCAAGTGGATACTCGAATTACCCAGTTTCATGTTGGTTTCCAGGTTTCTGGAAACCAAGTCATTTCTGTAGTGAAAAGGCACATCTACACATGATGATTGTTCCACACACCAAGTTTCGTTGAGATATGTCTTATAGTTTTCGAGTTCTGATCCGGAAACGAAATTCTAAGTTACATTTCCATGGAAACGGTCCAAAAAAAATAACTCGAAGAAGGTGAAAGTCCCAAAAGGCACATCTACACATGATGATTGTTCCACACACCAAGTTTCGTTGAGATATGTCTTATAGTTTTGAAGTTTGTGGCCGGAATGGAAAAGCCCGGACGCACAGACGGACAGACGGACGGATGGAGCTCATTTCTATATCCCCCGCCAACTTCGTGCGATTCAGACTAACCAATTTGTCCAGAATGAAGAAGAGGCTTGAAATCTAGTAACACTGTCATGACCACCTTGCCAGCAGGAAAACAGGAAATAGAATGACATCACCAGCTAAGGAAAGTTAACTCTTCCTGGACCTGACCAGAGGGGCCCTCTCAAGGATATAGATTGCTCTTTTCTTTTCTTTTTAGTCTTAACCCTTACGTTGTGTATTTCTATTTTACCAATTTTAGCCCCTGTGGCGAAGTTTACAGACCCTCCAGCTCGCAGCAGTATTTTGGCTTAGGCACTTATTAGCTCTGCTGGCGGAATATTCCAGGCGTCCATTTTTACGATTTTTACGAAATATATTGTATCTACATCGCGAAAACGGACTATATACGGGCGTTCAATACAAATTTAAGTCACAACACCCGTACACAAAGGGCTAATTCATACCCCCGACTTTTACAATTTTTCCTTTTCATTCTATTCCTTTCGAAAGATTGTCTTTAATTCGGGCCTCATAATATCATAAATACGAAACGAAAAAATTCCATTTATATACGGAATTGAAGACAAGACATCTGGCTTTACAATGATATAATAAGTATTAGAATGCGAGTTTTGGTTATAATTCTATAGCTATTGCCCCTTCTTCTCCAGTTCCAAAAGGTCTAGAGAGCTGAAAAGTTGTGCAGACTCCTTGGCTAATGTCAGCTCTCTAGAGTCATTGGTTCTGGAGAAGAAGTCGAAAAAGCGAAAAGTTTACAGACGGATGGATGGACGGACGGGCGGCCGGACACCGGACGCCATGCCATAAGCCCATCGGGCCTTTCAGGCCTGATGAGCTAAAAATTAAGTGTACCGTATTCATCCTAATAAACGCCCTCTCCTAATAAACGCCCCCCTAAGCCATTTTTAACTCGCGGAAAATGACCAAAGTCGCAATAAAGGGGCACCTCCAAATAGTCTATGGCCATCCTGGATAATGCTTGGACCCGCAAGTTAAGGGTTAAGTTCAACAACAATTATTATGAATTAATATTGATGAAGTAACATCATTTTTGATAAACGTAAGTGAAAGTGTGAAAATAAATCATCGCTCATTTAATGATTAGTATGTCTTGTGACAAATGTGATCAAGTTGAAACATTTCCCAAAAAATTTTGTAATAAAAATTCCCGCTTTTTCTCATATCAATCTTAGTGAATAAATCACAAGATGATTATAAATAGATGACTGTAAATAATATGAATTCCAAATTTGGAATGTGGTCAAACTTTTGTTTCGTCAATACTGAACTGTCAGATGATCTTACTTGGGCATAGGGGAGAGCGGGGATGGTTCAGACAGCGGGATGGTTCGGACACCCCCGCTAACTCCCAAACCGAAAATGTAACAGATGTTTTCATTGTTTGAGAAAATTCGTGCCACTTCAACAACCATACCATATTTGTCAAAACTTGGGTAAGCGGGAAGTTTAATCAGCCAAGACAATTTTTGTTTTTTACCAAATCCCATGTAATTAGTTACAAACAGAACGTAAGCGCTCACTGCCATTAAAGGCATAGTATTTTGAAGAATAGAATTTTGCCTTGCAGTGGTAAACACAACTCATGTATGGACAGTTTCATTCTCGTATAATATCTCTTGTCAATTTATATTTATCTAAAAAAAGGTAGTTGGGTAGCTTCGTCCACATGGACGAACCTACCCCATACATGTCCCTTATTATGTGTGAGATTGTTTTAACCTTTCACAGACATGCTTTTGAGCTTTTTTGGAATTTTATTCAATGCATATTTACTATCTGCTTCGGTATTACACCATTAATGCCTATTCATTGAAAACTGGTTGCTTATTTTCCAAAGTCCAATGAGTAATGGTCTAAAGTGCACTTTCCTAAACGTTACTTTGTTGACATACTTGGAGTTAGAAGCGAATAGACTTTAAACACGTTTGGTCAAACACGGCAAAGACGCATATTTGACAGACACATACAGATTTTGACACCTTTATAAACATTATAAACGTGCCGTCAACGTATGATTGGTTAAGATTGTTTTCCACAACCATGCCTTCTCTTGAATGTCATTAATAAAATATAGAAACATTTTGTTAAACCTCATTATAAATCTTTAAACGGTTTTATTGAATTTCCGGAACGTGTAACTACTTTTGTTCTTCTTTTATAAGTTGATTGATTTGTAAGATTATATAGTGCTGTAAGGATAAAATATCCTGGATTTCAATTTTGATTACTTATCTTGTTGTTTTGTCATGTAAGTTGTGGTTAAAGAACAGCAGAACAAATGCAGTAGTAATTTATAGTTATACTTGATGTTGGTTCATATTCATTTCATTTTCATGTTTACTCCATTGCTATAAACTGATTTTCAGCAAAAGCAGTGTGTGTCCGGATGTATCCCATCCCTTGTCCAAAGTATCCCTACATGTGGGGTAACTTCGAACAATGTTGACATCTTTCAAAAACTGATACACGTATTTTACTATGAGAGGTAACACTCTCAATCAAGGCATATACATATAAAAGATATGAAGTTTTATTGAGGCATGTATCATGGCTTTCATATCTTAGTATTTAATTTTTTTTTTTTTTTTTTTTTTTTTTGTTTAATTTCCGTTTTTGCTTTACAGGCATACATCATACAAAATGTCAGCAATATACAGTACAGTTCATAAATGGAAAACGGTGTACAATACAATACTCTTATTTATCTAACTTAGCAACAGGTGTAAGGTAGACCAAAACTTAAAGGTGCATCCATTGTGTTTCATAAAATTTTATTTGGCTTTTATACGTTCCAACTCACCACATGTGATGTGTACAATACAGATAAATTCACTAAGCTTACATATTTATCCCCAATCGACAAATATATCATAATAACTAGTTTCCAATCAAAATTGAGTAACATCATTATGCATGTGCAGAAACTGAAACTGCACGTCTAATTTACATGCACAGTAGTTATGTGACCTATTACACATTATCAACTCAATATTGTATGTTTGTCTGTTATAAATAAGATTCCAAAATTACGTTTGACTCATTGGCGCGCGCCACACGCTGTGTATTGTCCGGTTTTCGATCAGAAATCACTACTTTTACCTTCATATCGTCAAACGCTAAGTCTACTATCATCAAAATGGTGGTTTTCGGTATCAGTCGTTACTTCTCGATGAAGTAACACTATTTATAAAGTTTGCAATATGTGACCCCCAACAACACAATGGATGTACCTTTAACAAAACTTTGCTCGGTTCCATTTGATAAGTGAAGGCATCTTGTGATATCATAGTATTTAGTGATTTCATTTTTTACAAAACTGATATTAGGTACATAATTTCCATGAGCACATTTTAATATGTGTTGTTTTATCAAGAGGATGATTACATTTATAGGATTATTATTATCATTTCTAAATCCAAACAAATCATTTTCAATAGAAAACTTAATTGTTATTTGTACGGTATAGTATTTAATAGTCCAGGAAGGTTTGCCTGAAATTGTCTGAACCATCCCCGCTCTCCCCTTCTTATAGAGGGGATGAAGTAAAAGAAGAATAACGGTAGTATAAATGGAATGAAGTATGCACTTACAGCTTATCACTTGGGGGCTCTAGATCATCATCTTCAACTTCAAAGAAGTTAAGAACATCATCACATCGTGAGATTGACGCCGGGAGAATGATTAGGGCCTGCAATAAAGTAGCAAACACCTCATGATCATCAAGCATCCTTCTTCAGGGTCACCAAATCTCAATTTAGATATACAGAATCCAGGTGTACAACGTTACTTTCACAGTTTTAGATTTTTAACTTGGAACATAGAGGGGCTCCTCTCTAAAATCGATAATCCTGATTTCATTGAGTATATAAAGAACTTTGATTTCATTTGTCTGGTGGAAACATTTAACAACAATTTAACATCAATCACCCATTTCTCTGCTTACGATATGTTCTTATCTAAAGCTCATAAAATAGCAAATGCTGGAAGATTATTGGGCAGAGTGGTCGTTCTGATAAAACACACTCTAGCGAATAAGTGCCATCGTATTGTAATAGATATTGACAATGTTGTCTGTATCAAATTAGATATAAATTATTAAAATCTAAATATTTTAGATATTTAAAAATACTTACCCTACCTCTAGTTAGTGCATTACCTATGCTCATTCGATACAAGATTGGAAAACGTGTTAGCGATGTTATCCTCCATAGAAGAAGTGAGATGTGAGGGTGACTAGCTGCTAATACGTGGCTGGTAGACGGAAGTACTGCCCCCCAATCCCGTCACGTGACCACGTGAGCTAGTCACAATTCCTGAATCCAAGTCCGAGTAGAGGCCGCCAAGAGGGGAGGAAGAGATCCAACGATGGGGGGGAAATATACCCTAGAGGTAGGGTAAGTATTTTTAAATATCTAAAATATTTAGATTTTAATAAATTTTTAATACTTACCCTACCTCTAGTTAGTGCATGTTGATCCGACAGTAGGAAGGTGGGTCGGACTCAGATGAGGACCACTGTGGCCTTGCCTTACTTCCTGGAAGAAGAAAGCATGGGACAATGTACCACACCAGTCAGCAGGGGAACACCACAACAAAGAGTGGGTTAGCCCTAACCAAAAGCCTCCGAGGTAGGGATAATTACCTAGTGAGAAGAGGGACGGGTGAGTTGCTGGGCAACTACCAAGGGTCCGAAGGACTGCAAGCCCTGGACATCCTCCACTGCTAGATCGCGCAATTAGTGGCTTGCGAAGACAGAAGTGGATCTCCAGAAGCAGCCCTCCATGATCGATGGTACCGAACAGTTCCTGTGAAGGGCCATCGTAGACGCCAAGGCCCGAATCTCATGAGGGTTGTTGGCAGCAGGGTGAGGTAAACCGGCTGCGTCGTAGGCCGCCAGGATGGCCGTACGAAGCCACAACGCAATGGTATTCCTGTTTACCTCATCCTTGACTGCCGCAGACAGGGGAATGAAGAGCCTCTTGCGAGACCTTCTCCTAGCTGAAGATCTGGCGATGAACTCCTTGATGGCTCTCACAGGGCACAAAGAGAGTTCCTCAGCGTCTGCACTCCCAACGATCGAAGACAGAGGGGGAATGATGAACACTCTGTCCGGCTGACCTGGAAGTTGATTCTTGGCTACGAAGTCCCACAGAAGACCCAGGTGAACTGCGCCATGGCGGGACTGTTCGAAGCGAATTCTGGTGACGTCAATGGCGTGAATCTCGCTAACCCTAGCAGCAGTAGCCAGGGCCAAGAGGAACACGGTCTTGTACGAGAGGTCCTGGAAGGAAGCCTGAGATAACGGCTCGTACGGAGGACCTCTCAGGTGTCGAAGAACCACGTTCAAGTCCCAAGCAGGAGGACGAAACTTAGCTTTCTGGTCTTCAACCTTAAAGGCTTGCAGCATGGCCACCAGCTCCGGAACCTTGGAGATCTTCTGATCGTTCTTGACGGCCAAGACAGAGTTGAGAGCTGAAAGGTACGTAGAGATGGTGCCTCCTTTAAGGTGTCGATCAGTGCGAAGATACAGGAGAAACTCCGCGATGAATTGAGGAGAGGCTGAAACAGGACTCTTGTTATGCTTCTTGCAGAAACCCTCAAAAGACAACCACTTGTCGTCGTTAAGAGACCTTGTGGAGATCCTGTGAGCCTGAGCAATGGTGCTTGCCGAGTAGCCCTTCTATCTCAATGCCCTCTGTAAATGGTCCAAACGCACAGATGGAAGCGATCTGGGTCCGGATGAGTTTGGCGACTGTGGGGGTGCCGCAGAAGATGATGCCACTGAGGAAGTGGGTCTGGTTCTCTTCCGGCGAGACGACGCAGTTCTGGAAACCAAGTCCTCGCCGGCCAAAAGGGCGCGACCAAAAGCAGACTGATCACTCTGGTCTCCTTGAGTTTGGCAAGGACCTTGGGCAGAAGCACAGGTGGAGGAAAAGCGTAAGCATCTAGATTTTCCCACGAGAGTGAAAGAGCGTCCACTGCCCACGCAGCTGGGTCCGGCAGAGGGGAGACGTACACTGGGAGCTGAGAGTTGAACTTGGTGGCAAACAGGTCTACCAGCGGACGATGATGAAGACTGCAGATGAGGGCGAACGCCTCCGGGTGGAGCATCCACTCCGTGGGAGAGGGCTTGTCTGGCCTTGACAAGGCGTCCGCCAACACATTCTTGCAACCCGGAATGTGCCTTGCTCTGACTTGAATGTCGTTCTCGTTGAGGAGACGCAACAAGTCCAGGGTCTGATCGAGCAGTTGACGAGATCCTGTCGTGCCCTGATTCTTGATCAACCACACGACAGTTGAGTTGTCCGAAGCAATCAGGAGACGTGAGCCGCGTAGCGTCGGAAGCCAGGCTGTCACTGCCAGGATGACGGCTTGTAGTTCGAGACTGTTGCTGTGCCAAGACGCGTGAGCATCGGACCACAGCCCCGACGTAGTGAGGTGGTCCAGATGGGCTCCCCAGCCCTGAAGAGAGGCGTCGACGAACATCTCGTTTGAGTGATGGAACTCTGTCAAAGAGACTCCTTCGCAAACATTCGATGGGCTCAACCACCACCTCAGAAAGGGATGAAGATGAAGTGGAAGACTGTATCTGGCCTTCAGGTCCTCCTGGCGAATGAAAGGTGACAGGAACACCTGAAGGGGTCTCAGCATCAAGCGCCCCCTCTGGGTCAACGCTTGAGCAGACGAGAGGAGGCCGAGCAGGGACTGCCACTCCCTGAGCGCCAGAGCTCGATGAAGTCCACCCTGAACCAGTCGCAAAATCTTGGTCCATCTGTCCGGAGGAACCTTGACCAGGTCTAAGTCCGTGAGGAACAGTCCTCCGATGAAGGTTAGACGCTGAGACGGGACCAGGTGGGACTTCTCTTCGTTTAACAACCAACCCAGTTGGTGAAGAAGCTTGCGAACAAACTGGGTTTGCTTGTGTAGCTGCCACGGCGCCGCGTGGCTCATCAGGCAGTCGTCGATGTATTGGCAGATTGTAACCTGATCGAAGGATGTTCAAGACGAAGGGGTCTTCTAGAATTGTCCAATTGGGCCAGAAGACCCCTAATCTCCCGCCTACGGGAATATCGCGGATATGGACGACTGGGGGCGGGAGGGCCCAGTCGTGACAGTCCTGGCCCTAAACGGCGCTTGTACACTGGTTTGCCTGAGGCAGGGGGGTCCTGGTCCTTGCAGGGGCGCTGGTTACCAGTGTTGGTCTTGCCACCTCGGCCAGACCCGAGAGAGGCTTGAGAATACGGCGTAACTCAGTGTGAATCGCTAAGAGCTTCGAGTCCGTAACCTTGTACTGAGCCTGCGACGCAACCGACAGGCGTCTAGCAGAGTCATCTTGGGCAGGACCATTATCGTAGATGGAAAACGAGTGAATCTTAAAGCCCGCAGAAGTATTCTTAGCGGCGCGGAGCGAGGGGTTGAGAGACAACCGCTGGAAGTCCTCATCCAGGGAGGCTAAGGCATCCAGTACCATAGGGTGAGGGGGGATCATCACCTCAGGGTCATCCCAAATAGCAGCAGCCCGGTTAGCTTCCGTCGATGGCAAAGGGCATGAGGTCAACCTATCTGCTATCCAAGAGTAGACCAATGGCAAAGTCAGGTGGTTCTGATCCGGGTCCTCTACTTCCTCCTGGTAATCTGGAAGAAACTCATGTTCCTCCCTAAACGAACGGGACCTAGAGCGTCGGGAACCGGATGTCACAGTGGAAGGAGACTGGCGACGAAGAGGAGACCTAGAGCGCCTCCTGGAAGGAGAGTCAGCCGCCCGGTGACGTCTGTCCTCAGAGAGCATACTATCCTCCGAAGCCCGACGTTGAGATGTGGCAGACGGATCTGTATGTCTAGGAGAAGAGCGCCGATACTCGCGAACACGAGAGGGAGAGCTGCGCTTATCATAGTCCCGACGATCTTCATAAACCTGGATCCTAGAGCGATTGTCCTCAGTCCAAGAACGGTGATCCCTGCGCTTTGCAGGAGAGTGGCGGTCCCTAGGGGAGGGAGAGCGAGAGTGCCGACGCTTGGACGAAGAGGGCGAGGAGCGCCAATCCTGGTAGTCCTTAGGCGATGAGCGCCGGTCCCTGTGTGCCGGGGAGCGCCGGTCCCTGTGCGCCGGGGAGCGCCGGTCCCTGTGCGCCGGGGAGCGCCGGTCTTTGGGCGCCGAGGAGCGACGGTCTCTGGGCGCCGGGGAGCGACGGTCCCTGGGCGCAGGCGAGCGACGATCCTCAGGAGAAGACGAGCGCCGATTGCTAGGTGCCGGCGAACGTCGGTCTCTGGGCGCTGGCGAACGATTGCCCTTCGTAGCAGGGGAGCGTCTGTCCTTGGGCGCTGGAGAGCGATGATCGTCCCTAGCCGGGGACCGAGCACGCTTGCTCTGAGAGGCAGAAGGAGAGGAGCGACGATCCCTGGGCGCCGGCGAACCACGATCCTTCCTAGGAGAGGTGGGACGCTCAGGCGGGGGACGCTGATCCAACTGGTCCAACTTGCTGGGGTCCTCCATAATTCCAAGGAGAAAACTAGCGAAGCGGGGGTCTCGAAGGATAGGCGGAGCTCCAGGGTTGAAGGCAGCGTCAAACTGTTGAGACGAGAGGGAGGTCCTCTGCACCTGCGCTGATGTCTGAAGAGAGCTGGAAGGTTCCTTCGGCAGGGGAGGGTGAGAGGTCTGCGGAGGGTCACCCTCAGGCAAAGGAGGGTTCGAAGGAGGAGCAGAGGCGTCCGGGTGCGAGTCCGAAGACGACATCCTGGAGCGACGTTGAGTAAACCTCTTCCTCCGAGCGATGAGAAAGGCCTTGAAAGCGATGTCAGAGAGGCCCTTGCACAGATGACACCTTCTGGCCCAATCACACTCGTCGGCACGTAGACAGTCGGGGCACAAGAGGTGCGGATCTTTGGCCGACTTATGAGATTTACAATTATGACAGAAGACCCTTGTCATAAAAACTCACAAACAAACTGCAGCACAAAACAAAAACAAGATTAAAGCGCAAGCAAAAAATCATGCAATGCACGAATAAACTCAGCATGAATAAATTCAAAAATATTAAAATTTGAAAACAATTACAAATTTACTAAGTTAAATTATGAATAATCACAATGAATAATTATAATATAAACAATGTCAAAACACAAACAGTAAAACAACAAAGTCAGTGGAGTTAATTAAAACTCTACCAAAGGAGACTGGTAGCAAGTCTGTCAAGTGTAAACAAACCCAAAGGGACGTGAGCGCTACCACCCACGTGCGTCAAACGGGTGGCTTGCAGATAAACAAAATAGTACCAAGAGACAAAAAGGAAACCGAAGGTTAACAAACCCAAAAAAGGGAAGAAACATATTTCCTTGGAAAAGGGAAGGTACAGGGAAGGTAAAAAACAAAGTTAAGGAAGTAATTACGAGAAATTACAAAAAAAACTACGCCTCGTGACAAGACAAGACGAAGGTGAAAAAAGTACCAACGGGAGAAGCCATAATGGATACCATGGTAATCCTATGACGAAAAAACCAGATATATAGTGAAAATAGGTGTAAAAAGCAAGAAATTACTTGATAATAGGGAGGGTAAGGGACCCAAGCAGGGGAGGGGAAACCCAAACCTCGCCGAAACCAGGTCAAAGGGCGACAAGACGAAAATTTGCACAAAGCAAACTACTGCAAGGAAACCATGGTGAGTACAATTTTTTTTTTATTGACAGTACATCTCACGGGAGGAAAAAGGAAAACGTAATACATACCAAACACAACACAAAGGGGTAGGGAATTTGGAAATATAACGAATTCTCATACAAAAACCATCAAAAACACGTCCGTTCAGGACACGATGAAAGGAATTGTGACTAGCTCACGTGGTCACGTGACGGGATTGGGGGGCAGTACTTCCGTCTACCAGCCACGTATTAGCAGCTAGTCACCCTCACATCTCACTTCTTCTATGGAGGATAACATCGCTAACACGTTTTCCAATCTTGTGTCGAATGAGCATAGGTAATGCACTAACTAGAGGTAGGGTAAGTATTAAAAATTATAGTTGGCAACATTAAAGATGTACTTGTATTTGCAACATATGTACCACCTATTGGCTCAACGTTCTATGTTGCAGCTGACGGGACAACCGCTATCGAGCAGATTGATCAG
The DNA here is from genome assembly GCA_936450465.1 of Gibbula magus. NCBI lineage: Eukaryota > Metazoa > Mollusca > Gastropoda > Trochida > Trochidae > Gibbula > Gibbula magus. The sequence continues at coordinate 30,862,028 of OW388303.1, forward strand.
TGGCTGATAGATCACGCGGATCATGGATGTGACGTCATCATCTGTGGAGATTTGAACGCTCGTGTAGGTGGGGGTAACAACCCACCAGAGACACTTGACAATCATGGTATAGATGAAACTGTGTTTCCAGAGGAAGCCTCTGTGCCAGTTAGCGAGAGACAATCATGTGACAATTTTATTAATCACTTTGGTGGCAAATTGATCAATTTATGTTTTAGTCATAACTTATATATTTTCAATGGTAGAACCCCTAGCGACAATACTGGAGAGTTTACATATATATCTCCACAGGGTTGTAGTTCAGTTGACTACTTCATTGGTACCGCTGACCTATTCTATTTGCATCATGATCTAAAAGTAGATTCTAGAGTCGAATCAAAACATATGCCTGTGACTCTTTGTTTCGATTTAGAAACAACATATCGTGTTTGATTTATCGCAAAAACAAAAGTCGGACATGAATACTGATAATTTCTTTCATAAATGGAATGATGATATGGCCTCAGTTTTTTTAATATCTCTAAACAGTTCCTACCGTATCTTCCAGGATATGATTGATGGAGTCGAAGAGAACGTCAATAACAGTCTACATTTGTTTGTAGATACTATTCTTTCTGCATGTCAATGTATGAAAACAACGTTCAAAACAGGATCAGTAAGTCCTTACAGATGATTTAATGATTTTAAATGTAAAAAGGCAAAAAAAGAAGCACGTCAGCATTTGAGACGATTTAGATGGAATAAATCAAATGCAAACAAACGTACATACTGCATGATGAGAAATAAATATAAAAATGTTTGTCGAAAATCAAAATTTGACTACCAAAATAGGAAAAGAAAATTTCTTAGAGATAATATTAATAATTCTTCTAAATTCTGGAAAGAGTTGAGGAATATTTCATATCAAGAAAAGAGAAGATGCAATATACAACCTGATTGCTGGTTGAGCCACTTCAAACATGTTTTTAAAAGCATAGACTTAAAGCCTCACAACAGTGATAATTCTTTTCAAGATGATAAATTATTTGATGATTTTGATGCATATATTTTGAAATCGCCGATTACCAATAATGAAATTCATGATGCAATTAGCCATTTGAAGAATGGAAAATCCCCGGGAAATGATCATATAATAATTGAAATGTTAAAATGTTCAGAAGCTGTCATAGCCCCGTTTCTGAGAGTATTATTTAATAAATTGTTTGATGATGCTATATTCCTGGACCAGTGGTCAAAGGCAATTATTATACCTTTACATAAGAAGGGAAATAAAGATAATCCTGACAATTATAGAGGAATATCTATACTATACACTTTGAGCAAAGTTTATACTAGTATACTAAATAGAAGACTCACAAAATGGGCTAATATACGAGACACATTTTCAGAAACCCAAGCTCGATTTAGAAGCGGGTATTCCGCAGTAGATCATATTTTTACACTATATGCTATTATTCAAAAAACTTTAATGAAGAAAAAAAAGAAATTGTATGTTGCCTTTGTGGACTTCAAGGCATTTGACTCAATAGACCGTAATAAACTATGGCAGTGGTATATGCATCTGGTATGAATGGTAAGATGCTTAGAGCTCTTAAAAGTATTTACAGTTCTGTTAAAGCTTGTGTGAAAAGTAATAATATTTTAACAGATTATTTTGAATGTCCTTTGGGATTACGACAGGGCTGCATTTTGAGTCCCTTATTATTCTCGTTTTTTATAAACGAACTATCATTTGAAATAGCAAAACGTGGGAAGTTTGGAGTTCAGTTATTTCCTGACATGCTCGAAATTTTATTATTATTATTTGCTGATGATGTGATTTTAGTTTCCGATGTAATATCTGGTCTCCAAAGACTATCAAAGCTATCAATTTTAGAAATGTATGCAGACAAATGGGGGTTAACGGTGAATCTAGATAAAACAAATATTGTTGTTTTTAGAAGAGGTGGACCTTTATCTAAGAATGAAAAATGGTTTTATAAAGGAGAATGTGTTTTGACAGTCGATTCATATAGATATCTTGGTATACCTTTTTCATCTTCTTGTAAATTTACTAAATGTTTCTTGGATTTATCATCTCGGGGTAAAAGGGCACTATTAGAAGTAATTCACCATTTATATACATTAACCCTTAATTATCGCCTAAGTGTCTGCACTGCCCCGGGGTGAGATAGGCCCGTACATGCTTATCTGTCTCGCGTCCCGCCACATGGGCAGATAGCCTCTAATTACGGGAAGATATTGCGATAAACTACCTTTCTCTAGCACTTCGTATCATATGAACCACGTCGTTGTTTTCATTTTTCTTAATACCAAAATAAAGAGGAAAGAATGGCCTTTATTCCCATATAAAAATCGCAGAAATCGCACAGAGATAGGCGACTTTCGCACTTTTTATTTTTTAGACATGTGGCCCATTTACCCCAACATTTACCCTCGGCGCTCTATTTCTAAGAAACAACTTGGGATATTTTCATAATTCTTTTATCAGTATATAGATAAAAGAATTGTCATCAATTCCATATAAAATACGTGTATTTTCGGCAATAACTTTTGATGCGCCAAGTGTCGCGCAGAAGGTGATATTCGGCTTTGAATAAGTGGCGCTCTTAGCATATATCATAATTACGGGCTTTATTACTTTTGAACCGCAAGTCCGATTTTTATAATTTTTACATCATTGTAAAGAGGAAAACATTGTCTTCAATTCCATGTATAATGTGCATCTTTTTGGCAAGAACTCTGCATGCGCGAAGCGCCGCGCCAAAAGGTATAATTTTCGCACTTCATAACTTTTGAACCGCAAGTCCGATTTTTATAATTTGTACATCATTGTAAAGAGGAAAAGATTGTCTTTAATTCCATATATAATGGGCATATTTTTGGGAAGAACTATGCATGCGCGAAGTGCCGCAATATTGATGTACGCAAAAGTGAAGAAGTATGATAAGAAATAACTAAAATACTGTTCTTTTGATACGCAAATATAGAGCTTTATAAATGATGAACAACTGTCATGACGGAAAAAATATAACATAAAAACGAAAATATATTTGAGTACGGGACCCGCCGCTCGGGGAAAAGCCTTTTCGTCGGAATATTTTCAGGAAAATATTTCACTTTTCGGAGTTTCTAAAAATGCGTGAACATTTTTGTTACTGATGCCATTTGCGAAAGGTTTGCATTTCTAAAATTCAAATGCGAGGGCGCACCCTTCCAAAACATTTGAATTGAATTTATTATTTTATTTTTTACATTATTGAATAAAAGGCGTTTCATTCAATAAGATTTGAACAATTATTTATAAGTGTAGCAGACTGAAGTGAGCAGATGGAGAATTTGATTCCTCACCACTTTTATTACCAAAGTTTTTTTGTATCGCAATTACTTTTTTTAGGTATTAGTTTTTTCGTGAGCAGGGGAATTTCCGACGGGATTCGTCATGACATAATGAGAAAAAATTCCCATGAACATGGGCGTGGTCCGTCATCTTCGGGACCGACCAACAACTATAAATATCTACCGGGGGGTGCGCGGACCCCCCCGCTTTTGGTCGCCACCCCCCAACCTTTTTGTACAAATTATTTTTTTTGTTCTACTTTGAAATAAATTCCGAGGTATAAAGGTTTCTGCTATGTATGTCGAGAGGGCATGGGAAGCCATTCCCAATAGAATCCGGGGTTCGTCCCACAGGATTGTACCTTGGAGCCTCTCGTTCTCAAAAGAGAACATGGGAAACCTGTCCCGCGATTGAATCCGGGGTCCGCCGCGGAAGACGGGTACGGGAATTCCCGGAGAGCATGGGACCATGTTCCCATGGGTCCGGGCTCCGCCTCGAGAGACTGCTCCTTGGATGCTCTGCTTCTCGAAAAGAGAAGTCATTCGGCAACTGACAACCCGAGCTTCCCTGATGTAGTAGTATATTTTCCGGGCCTCGCGGCCGGTGCTACACGTCGCCAAGGAAATCAGAAAATGGTCCGTTTGACATATGCGTCAGCAAAATCGGCGCGATGTCAGAAGCCGTCGGCGCTTGCGGCGCAGTCGTCCTAGATGCGCCAGGAGTTTCTGGAAATGGCAAATGAACGTCCTTGAAGCTCACATTCATTATCTCTGTATGTTTAATGTCTCTAATCACATGTTATATCTTGCATACATCTAACGCATTTTCAATCATTTACAGGATGAAGCAGAATGCTGCGCGGATGTGGACGCAAGGCCCTGCGACGGCCTAGGGCGTTGCATACTAGGACACGCAGCTTTGAAGCCGTTTCAAGCGACGACGACTTCATCAACGAGATCCATGCTGATGAAGCCTCTGATATGGAGTCAACTGACAGTGATGGCAGCAGTGGTTTAGACAGTGATGATGCATATGATCGGGAGACTGTCATAGATAGTGAACATGGTGACACAGATGGTCTGAGTGATATAGAGACAGAGATTGCCATAAACATTCTAGCCGCCGGTAATTCCACCGAAGAAGACGTTAGTGGTTTTGAGGAGGAGTTTGCCGACATACCACAATATAATCAAGATAATTCACAGACGTTTGATGAGTGGGTGGATGGTCCGTGGCCATGTGTAAATTTGCCTTTCACTGGTCAAACTGGGTTGCGCCAGTTCATAGAACTTCCTGAGAACCCTCAACCTATTGACTTTTTCGATTTGTTTATACATGAAGATGACTATCAGGATATGGCAACGGAAGACAATAGATATTTTAAACAAGCAATGGAGGACAAAATTCTAAGACCCCGTTCAAGAATGCAACAGTGGCAAGACACAAATGCAGAAGAGATGAAGGTATTTGTAGCCATGACAATAGCCATGTCATTAGTTGTGCAGAGAAACTTTGCTGAGTACTGGTCAACAAGTGATGTTACCTCAACGCCTTTCTTCGCCAAGTGCATGCCCCGAGACAGGTTTTGGCTTCTTATAACCTACCTACATTTGTCAGACAACATGAAGATGCCGGGCCTTAACACCCCAAACTTTTCACCAATAAATAAACTGGGACACTTGTATAACCGGATAGTTCACCGTTTTTCAAGAGTGTATAAACTGCATCAAAACATTTCAGTTGACGAGGGCATGGTGCCCTGGAAAGGCAACTTATCTTTCAAAGTTTATCTTCCCGACAAGCCTAAGAAGTATGGGATAAAGGCTTTCATGTTGTGTGTCTCGCACAACGGATACGTTTGCAAGTTCAAACTCTACACTGGAAAAACGAATGAACCGGTTTCTGAAGGTGGCAAAACTTATGATGTAGTCATGGACTTGGTGAACGACTACGTTGGACAGGGGCATCACATCTTTATGGACAACTATTATTCGTCCACAAATCTGTACATAAACTTGTGGGAGCGGGGAATCGGTGCCACAGGGACGTTGAGAACCAATCGAAAGGGCCTTCCTGATTCTGTCAAGAAGCCTAAAAAGTAAGCAAAGCAAGGGGACATGACAGTTTCTCACAACCATAACCTACTCGTTGTTTGCTACGAAGATAGAAAATCAGTCCTTCTCATGTCTACTGTTGAAGATACACAACTTGAACAAACAGGGAAGAAGAACCGGGCAACAGGGGAACCAGTTCTCAAGCCGTGCATTGTAACAGCGTACAACAAGTACATGGGAGGTGTTGATCGGGGCCGACCAGATGTTGTCGTACACGCCGTTCCGAGTGAAGACCCTGAAGTGGTGGAAAGGGTTTGGTTTCACTTTCTTAACGTTGCCTTGTTGAACTCTTATATCATTTATAAAGAATATAGCCAAGATAAACCTCTAAAAACAAGTCAGGAATACAGGAAGGCTTTGGCGCAACATATAGTAACATTTGCGGACAAGGAACAAGTTCCATCGCTGTGCAGACGTCCTCGTGGTCGGCAGAGCACGAGCGACGAGAGTGTCACTCGTCTTCATGGACGTTACTTTCCGACGAAGAGTCAGGCTGTCGGAAGAAAGAAAAACGTCACAAGGATGTGTGTGGTATGCTCTAGGCAAAACGCACGGTCCTCGCAAAACAGATAGAAGAAGGCAATGCGCCAGCAAGGAAGAAAAAACGAGTAGTCTTCTTATGAATGTACGTATTGTAATGTTTCTCTGTGCGCCGCACCATGCTTCAAACAGTATCACACCGCCACTGACTACTCCAGGGCTTACATCACTGCCACGGAACAAGAAAGAAATGAAGAAGGGAATGAAGAAGAGGAAAATTGAAAGAGAGCCGAAGTGTGGACGAGTATATAATCATTATATACAGACCTTGCTAGGTCCCTAAAGCTGTTCTGCGCACTACCGCAGGTAAATATGTGTGTATATTTGTACATAAATGGAATGGAATTTTATTGTAATACATGTCATTGCAAATAAAATATTTTTTATTTTGTCAAAGAGACAGAGAAAGTGAATGCGAGCTTTCATTGGAAGTTCAGCCAGAATCGCATCATAAATACCACCCATAAATGCTGAACCGTGAGGCCTATTTTCATAAAACTTACATGGGGTAAAGAGGAAAGATTTGGCTTTGATTCCATATAAAATTTACACATGCGCACGAAAAACTAAAGTTGCGGCACGTGCCCCGAGATGCGCGACACTCAAAAAGTTGCCTCAAAGTACCGAGGGTACCTTCCTTTCAAACGCTATAGCTTCCGAACGAAGTTGCGCATTTTTTTCTTTTTACATCATCGTAAAGATCAATAAATTGTCTTCAATTCCATGCATCATATGTATATGCGCAGCGAAAAATAAACATGCGGCAAGTGATGTGCCAGATGTCGCAAAAAGTTAGTTTTTCAAAAATGAATTCTCTAAGTACTGGGGGTGCCTTCTTTCCCTCTCCATATATTGCGAACCATTTGACGTATTCCAATAATATTTATATCATTGTAAAGAGGAATAAATTGTCTTCAAGTACATACGTGTTTCGCATGCGCGCGAAAAGTATTCAAGATTTTATAAAGCTGGAAAAAAAGACAAACTTTACACCGCGCAACATGTATTGCATTCGCCGCAGTGATAAGTGTATGCTGTGCTCATTAGTACCCATTAGTTCCACTCGCGCTCGGCTCTGGCACCCTCGAGGAGGTCTCGAGGAGGTAACGGTACTGTAATTAGCCCAGTCCCGGGGGGACCAAGCGGTGCCACTAACTTGGTGTGCGTCGGGACGCATTCACGTGGTACTGTCGGGGTAGAGTCACTCTCCTTTCTTAGGTTATATTTTCTGAACCATAGGTCGTATTCTAATAATTTTTATGTCATTGTAAAGAGGAATAAATTGTCTACAAGTACATATAAAATTCGCAATATCCACGCTCAGGAGTTTTGATTTGATAAAGCTGGAAATAAAGACAAACTTTAGATGACAATAGAATTATAACCAAAGGTCGCATTCTAATAATTTTTATATCATTGTAAAGACAAACATCTCGTCTTCAAATCCATATATAAATTTCGCAGCAGAGCTTAATTAGTGCCTATGCCAAACTGCTGCTGCGAGCTGCGAGTCTGTAAATTCCGCCACAGGGGCTAAAATGGGTAAAATATAAATACGCAACTTGAGGGTTAAGATTATTCCGTTTTTTTCAAGATCTCTGATGCCCAAATCCAACCTATTCTTTTGTATGAGGCTGAAGTGTGGGGTTGTTTTAACTTTCATAAAATTGAACATGTACATATGATAGCTTGTAAGAAATTTTTAAATGTTGGTCCTCAAACACCAAATGCAATTGTTTATGGTGAATGCGGACGTTACCCACTGTACATAAATGCACAATGTCGTTTTATTAAATAATGGCTTAAACTTGTAAATATGTTCCAGCAAAAACTATGCTTCATCTGTACGTAATTTATTGTTTTCATATGGTTTTGGTTATGTTTGGTTATTTCAAGGTGTCGGGAGTGAATCATTGTTTCTTTAGAGGTTTAAACAAGTTGCAGGTGATATGTATATACAGACATGGAATAGTACAATTAAAGAAAGTTCAAGATATAGATTGTATAGACAATACAAAGGCCTACTTGTACCAGAGAAATATCTTACATTGCTTACTAATAAAAAACATAGAAATATTTTTGTTAGGATTAGAGCGGGTATTTTAAAGTTAAAGGTAAATGAGGGGAGATGGCTAGGAATTGACTATCAAGAACGTAAATGCCCTATGTGTAACACAGGAATTGAAGACGAGTTCCATTTTATATTGAAATGTAATTTTTATGACAATTTAAGATCCCATTATATACCACATTTCTATTATGATAACCCATCAATTTGTAAATTCAATCAATTAATGTCCTCTACATCTATAAAGTTATTGAATAATGTATGCCAATATTTATGTCTAAGTTTTGAAATAAGACATAATCATCTTAATAGATAGTTACTATGTGTCTTATAATGCCCTACATGTCAATAGTTATATTATTATATATTTATATGCTATGTATCTACTACTGTATATATGTATCCTTGTATATGGGCCGATGACCTTCGTGCGAATAAAAGACTAGACACTGACTGGGGAAGTGTGCTGTGCGCATGTGCGAGGACAACTTTGTATGAGCGGAGGGACTTCCGTGTCTGTGTCTATAAAATATGATCTAGGATGCGTGCTCGACACAGTAACAATGGAAGCAGGCCAATAAGGGTGTTAGCTCAGCTCAGCTCAGCTCAGCACAGTATAGCGCTCTTTCGGTTCGTTCACACACTCACTCGAACTCAGGTATATTTATAAACATTGTCAGTCACGTTAGAATAGCCATAATACATTTTGTCATGATTTAAATATATATTTATGAACTTGTGTTGCTAGTTCTTATATCGTATCATAATATCCAGTCATATATGTTTTTTACATAAGCCACATGTTTTGTGTGACCTTTGGAGGCAGCCATTTTGAATACGTTGAATATTCATGACTTTTCTGTCTTCGGACTGCATTTATAAGACGTCTCTATGATTGTACATTCACACAGTTATTCACTACAGACCACTGAATTATGTATTGAATAAACTTATGTGAAGGATTTATTTGTTTGAGTTTTCCTCGATGTTATTATTTTTGTGCTACGAAATATGACTGCCTGAAACCTGATATAACATGAGTTCCACACACACAGACTATTTATAAAACTTGTAAGTGAGCACAGAGATTCATAGAATTTCTGGGGCGGGTAAAAATCGAGCTCAAGTTTGTATTATTAATGCAAATAATGTGTTACATAAGGCAACAGTTCTTGTAATTCATGTATGCTAGGCTTTAACTCATTAACGCCGAGCACCGATCTTCAGCTGAACGCCTGGCCTTCACGCCTCAGGGTTAGCCTACCACAGCGACACGCTAATTAGCCTGGCACCTCTGATTCAGCGAGAGGAATTTCTTGTTATCAAACGGTATTTATCGTTAAGCGCTTCTGTCCATTGTGTAGAATGAACTGATTGTATATTCACGGCAAGATGACATTGAAAGCCAAAAATGTGAATAGATTGCATCATTCTACATAACTGCACGTGCACGACTCTTTGTCGTCTTATCAATTATGTAATCCCGTTACATATATCTCTGATATTTGTTTCTGCTTTACCTTTCAAGATCAAACCTTAATATGCTGTGATTATATGTTATTGACATCAAATAATTATTTATCCTTTCATACGTTATATAAGTCATATTACAAAATAAAAATCAATTAGTAGTTCGAAACTAGCAAGTAGCATATTCATAAGTCTCAGTTTTTTATCACTTGAGTTTGGCTGAAAAGTTCCATGCATTAAACATTTATAAACAATAGCAAACTTTTTTGGATATTACATTTCTTTATTCTGTAGAGGCAATGTTTCGAAATAGACACTAACGTCGTGTCGTTGACAAGCAAGTGATACTGTGATGGAGAGGAAGATAACATATACAAACATTATTGTTACGCAATTTTGTTCACCAATCGTATAAGATATCCGTCAATGTAAGGGCTCGTGATGGGCGTGGCCAAAATCTCTAATCAGTACGTTTGAGTTTTCGCTGAACAGCTTGGTCAGTTGATTGGTCTAACAATAACCAATCGATACTGTGGCTCGTGATGGGCGTGGCCTAAATCTCTAAACAGCACGTTTGATATTTTGCAGGTTCACAACCTGAAATGAATTATAACAATTATGTTACTTACGTATAATGTAAGATTGTATTTAGTAACCTGAAGGTGTATAGAAATATTGAAAGGAATTACCAAGTATGTTCTCATGAATAAAACTAACGTAGGCGTGGCTACAATAATCAAGCTCCATCATGTTATAACACATGTCACGGGAGAAACGTCAGAATGTAGCCGAAATTACCAGTATGTTATTCCAAGTTAAATTATCTTCATCTTGATTGATTGAATATTCACACGCATAATTGCCGTAACGCAAATTCTAATCTGTTTTGAACATACACATATGTCGACATAAACACACAATTACACGGGCGTGACAACGAATCGTGTTGTCTATCTATGGCAGGTGTTTATTCTAGCAGGTGTCACGGATCAAACAGGAGTGCCGAATTACCCCAAGGGATTTACATTTCATGGTCAATTGAGTTTCTCAAATATTGTGTTACCATAGTCTGATTGAATGGTTATTTGCAAGAACATATGTGTATTTACTATAATTGTATTGACGACGGACCACAAGAGACCGGATCCATTGATATATATGACAATGGCATTGGATTATACCAGAGTGTGTCAACGTGTTTAGCTAATTTTTGAATGAAAGCATTTTATATTCATGAAAGTACCTAATAACTGTAAAGGATTACCGAATCATTGTTGTACGTGTAGAATATCAATACGAATATTTCAATACCCTTGCATGAAATATCATTGAAATGAATTAGATGCAAATTATGACACACAATGTAACAAGTACAATAAGTATCGGTAACCATGTACAATGGATAGGTTTTTGCAGACTAGTTAGGTAAATTACATTGTATATCTTATCAATAACAACAATGACATGAATGTTTACTGTGGACAACAATATTAACCCAGGAAAGTGTTATAGTACAGAAGTTATAGATAAATGAAAATACTTCAACACTCTTCTATTGGCTTAGATGTGCGTTGCGTCTTTGAAATAGTTACATAATCGTATGAAAACATGCAAAACAATAGGTATTGTAATATTTTAATTATTCTTTCTATACGCTCACTGCATAATACATATTCAGGCATTGCCTTTGTTTACACAAAGTAAAACAGACACAAAATATTCAACGGATATATAGAAAAAGTGATTACTCTATATTCTCAAGACATATTCATTGTTCTGATTATTTTCTTAACCATTCCCAATGAGGAGGTAGCTGTGTTTACCTCTGTAAATAATTCTGATAATCTCTTTACTCACCGGAATGAGTTCATTTACGGTACTGCAGGTAAGCCTTTGATACCTATTTCTGACTGCTATCAAAACACCTTAAATACTTCCGGCCATCAACTCTATATGTAGCAACTCTCTAAAAAAACATGCATCTCGCACGATAGATACCTAATTGTTTTAAATTATGTGTGTTTGTGATTCAATAGGCAGCACCCCTAAAACGCGTCTCTCGCTGTGAGAAGCTGTTAATCAGCTACCCCTAATACACGTCTCTCGCTGTGAGGAACTTGCAATTAGCTGACCCCTATAATCGTCTCTCGCTGTGAGCGAGAGATTAACGGCCCGCCTATACGCGTCTCTCGGCGTTAATGAGTTAATAGATCTACATTACAAACAACATTTCAGGAAATTGCTTAATTTGGTATTATTTGGTATAAAGATTTATTTCGAATCTTATTAAGTCATTCATTCAATAGCAATTCATGTCAATATCGCTTCAACAATTGACACCCCTTTATGACACCGTGTGTGAAAGCTTTTCGTCAATATAAGGTCCACATAAAAGTAAAATGTTTCTGTTATAGGTCAGTTTGCATTTGTTAAAAGAGATGAAAGCAAAAACTAGAGCAGAAATAATTATTGTCAAGACATTAGGCAGATATTCACAAAACAAAACAAATTTATACACGAGAAATTTTAATTTCTCTAGACCTTTCATTAGATCTAACACCACAGAGCAAAATCAAAATGTTACCATATAACCAAAAATAATGCACAGCATTATTAGTCAGGTCAAAATACAGTTTAACCCCTAAAAAATTGCTACAAATATTTTCTCAACTGATTCTGGTAAGGTTTAGTGCACTTCATAACATACTAAAAGTTTACCAAAGTTGGACCCCCAGAAAAGTGGTTTTTTCAAGATGGCGTCAAAGATGGCCGCCGAAACCTCTTAATGATCGTAACTCTGTAACTATCAACTCAAATGTGATGATCTTGGTGTCTATCCCTAGGTTTTTGGGGGCAACAAACACATTTAGATCATAAAAAATGGTATTTGTCTATCATGGAACACAACTTTCAAATATGGGGTCAAAAATGGCCACCGACACCTCCAAATGACCGCAAATCCATAACTATTCACGTAAATTTGATGACCTAGGTGTCCATCACCAGTTTTGGGAGGCAAGGAACACATTAAGACAGTTTTGAATATCACTAAGCTGTTTAACCCTTACGTTGCGTATTTCTATTTTACCCATTTTAGCCCCTGTGGCGGAATTTACAGACCCTCCAGCTCGCAGCAGTATTTTGGCTTAGGCACTAATTAGCTCTGCTGGCGGAATATTCCAGGCGGCGATTCCGGTACCATTTTTACGAAATATATCTCATCTACATTGCGAAAACGGACTATATTGGGCATTCAATACAAATTCAAATCGCAGCACCCATACACAAATGGCTAATTCATACCTGCGACTTTGAATGAATTTTCTACGATTTTTCGTTTTTATCCTATTACTTTCGAAAGATTGTCTTTAATTCGGGCCTCATAACATCATAAATACGAAAGGAAAAATATTCCATTTATATACGGAATTGAAGACAAGATGTCTGGCTTCACAATGATATAAATATTATTAGAATGCGACCTTTCGTTAAAATTCTATAGCCATGTAAAGTTTGTCTTTATTTCCACCTATAAATTCGTAAATGCTTACAACATGTATGCGGCATTGCAAACGGTTGTTCATCGCACTTTTCCAAGAAATCATAATCTCGAACCAGTTGACAAATAAGCACATGTCAATTATATTATCCACATCTCAGTTAAAATTTTGCCAACTAAGTTAAAATTAAGTTCTATTTTGTACTTAAATTCATCTTAGAGGGCTATATCAATAGACACTTGTTCAAATGGTGAATAGATACTACATGAGGTACGTATTTGCCAACGAAATGTTGATTAGCAACGCATGTGACTAATGACTTTCCTATTTGAAAAGAAAATAATATAAAAAAATTTCTATACCATCATATTTCCATCACAAATTCTCCGTTACCAAGGACAATACTCTGTGACATTATGAAATATGTCTGTTTAGTTTAACACACATCCTTGTGATGAAAATCTACAGGTTATCTTGCAGGACATTCACTTTATGTTCTTCTATTGTTGTATGTTATTATTACCACTGATTAACTAATATTTCTCATGAAAATGCCTTTAATTACAGTTTCGGATTTGATTACAGCTATATCCATAAGATTTGCTTTTCAAGGAGAAACAAATGAATAAAGATAACATTGTGTTTTGAAGTGGCAAGTTATAAGCTAAAATATCAGAAACTAAAGCTATTATTTTCATTTCATCATGTCACATTGCAAACACCCAGTACAATAATGCAAAGACTCTGTGACAATTGACAGAGACTTTGTTACATACCACAAGGACTCACTGCAACCAAGTTCCCTACCAGTGACCCAGGGTCACCAAATCTAGAATCCCTATTGGCTAAATAGTCTGTACAAAAAGGTGATATTGTTCTGGAGAAGAAGATGAAAATAGGTTTTTAGGTTATGGCCCATGAGGCCCTAATTTGGGGCCCCAGGGTCAGCAAATCTACAATTTAGAATCCTCATTGGCTAATGGCCTGATGAGCTAAAAATGAGAAAAGATTACAGGAGACGTTCCATGCCATCAGCCTATGGGCCTTTTAGGACTGATGAACTTAAAAAGCCAAAGAAGATTGTTCACATACAAAGTTTCATTGAGCTTGGTATTAAATTTTTTCTGGTCCAGAAACGAAATTGTACATTATGTTTCAGTTTCAAATTTAAAATCCGAAGAATTTAGTTAACTCAAAAGGCTCAGCTACAAAAGATTATGGTTCCACCTACAAAGTTTCATTGAGCTAGGGCTTACAGTTTTTTTTTATTTCGGGTCCAGAAGCAGATGTACAAGTGGATGGATGGATGGACATGCCATATTATAAAGCCCATCTGGCCTAAAAGCTCAGATGAGCGAAAAATCAACAGTCAACAAGAAAAGAAAATTAGCAAAGTTTGAAGTTACTTTGTGAATGGTCCGTTTTTACCAAATTTACCTTGCAGTATGTTTCAATTGGCTTCAGCCGCTTGACTGCAACTTCACGGACATGACTCCTTCCAAACAGTATTTTACCTGCAACATTGAACATACATTATTCATTTAAGTAATATATCCTAAGCAAATATTTTCCAATCATTTCAATCAAATCTATTTATAAATGACATACTCAAATTATAAAAATAGAGCCATGGGCTCTGTAGCTCATCAGGATTTCATTGATTTAATATCTAAGGTTAAATATTTAAGTTATCTCAAGTAATACATTGTTTACAAGCAAAAGATAGGTTCTTAGATCATGACCCATGACCTAGATTGGGGTCAAAGGGTACCAAATCTACAAATCTACTCTGCACACATAATTTCAGCTAACTAGACGAAGAAGATGAAAATAGGTTGTTAAAGTTGTGACCCCTGTGACGCCATTTGGGGTCTTGGGGTCACAAAATCTACAATTTAGAATCCCCATTGGCCAAGGAGTCTGCACACAACTTTTCAGCTCTCTAGACCTTTTGGAACTGGAGAAGAAGATGAAAATAGGTTTTTAAGGATGTGACCCCTGTGACCCCATTTGGGGTCATGGGGTCACTAAATCTACAATTTAGAATCCCCATTGGCCAAGGAGTCTGCACACAACTTTTCAGCTCTCTAGACCTTTTGGAACTGGAGAAGAAGATGAAAATAGGTTTTTAAGGATGTGACCCCTGTGACCCCATTTGGGGTCATGGGGTCACAAAATCTACAATTTAGAATCCCCATTGGCCAAGGAGTCTGCACACTACTTTTCAGCTCTCTAGACCTTTTGGAACTGGAGAAGAAGATGAAAATAGGTTTTTAAGGATGTGACCCCTGTGACCCCATTTGGGGTCATGGGGTCACGAAATCTACAATTTAGAATCCCCATTGGCCAAGAAGTTTGCACATTAAATTTCAGCTCTGTGGAGTCATTGGTTCTGGAGAAGAAGTCGAAAAAGCGAAAAGATTACGGACGGACGGACGGACGGCGGACGGACGGACGGATGCCGGACGCCATGCCATGCCATAAGCCCATAGGGCCTTTCAGGCCTGATGAACTAAAAAAGTGTACAAAAACTGATAGCATCCTTTGACTAACTTGGTGCTGCTAATGACCAGATGAATAGACAGTTGGAACAATGTCCAGATGAATAGACAGATAGTTTAACACTGACCAGACGAATAGACACAGTCCAAGAGGAATAAATTGTCACTTACCAGGCAGAATGGGCAGAATTCGCTGTGTTGGATCAATAGTTCCTGCCTCAATAGGGAACTTGTCCAACAATGTACTCTAAAACATAAAACTATACATGTAATTTCAACCACTCTTAACCCTTAACATGCGGGTCCCGGAATTATCCGGGCGGGCTATAAGCGATTCCGAGGTGTCTGTATACGGATCCCGGATCGCTTACTTAGAATAATTCACGGCTGTCTATGTACTGTGCTATCTGCCATACCGGGTCCCGAGTCGATTGTTTCCGCGACTCGCTGCATGAGAATGGCTGTATTTATGCCTCGCAGCCCGCAATGAGAATAAAACTTTCTTCAGTGTCTGGTCAGAACGTCCAGCAAAATTCACACCAATTTGCGTGTGCATTGTTGACCCGTAACGCATCGATAATTAGCTTTACAAAAGGCCAATTTTGTCCTGCTTCGCTCCGATGGCTACACTGCCCGGCGGCTAATTAGCACCTAAGTGTCTGCACTGCCCCGGGGTGAGATAGGCCCGTACAGGCTTATCTGTCTCGCATCCCGCCACATGGGCAGATAGCCTATGCTTATCTGTCTCGCATCTCGCCACATGGGCAGATAGCTTCTAATTACGGGAAGATATTGCGATAAGCTACCTTTCTCTCGCACTTCGTATCATATGAACCAATTGGTTGTTTTCATTTTTTTTTATACCAAAATAAAGAGGAAAGAATGGCCTTTATTCCCATATAAAAATCGCAATTGCGCTAACATAACTGAAAATACAGCAATCGCACAGAGATAGCCGACTTTCGCACTTTTGAATTTTGATACATGTGGCGCATTTACCCCAACATGCCTCGGCGCTCTATTTCTAAGAAACTACTTGGGATATTTTCATAATTTTTTTATCAGTATATAGATAAAAGAATTGTCTTCAATTCCATATAAAATACGTGTATTTTCGGCAATAACTTTTGATGCGCCAGGTGTCGCGCAGAAGGTGATATTCGGCTTTGAATAAGTGGCGCTCTTAGCATATACCATCATTACGGGCTTTATAACTTGTGAACCGCAAGTCCGATTTTTATAATTTTTACATCATTGTAAAGAGAAAAACATTGTCTTCAATTCCATGTATAATGCGCATGTTTTCGGGAAGAACTCTGCATGCGCAAAGCGCCGCGCCAAAAGGTATAATTTTCGCACTTCATAACTTTTGAACCGCAAGTCCGATTTTTATAATTTTTACATCATTGTAAAGAGAAAAACATTGTCTTTAATTCCAGATATAATGCGCATGTTTTTGGGAAG
This sequence comes from Gibbula magus, assembly GCA_936450465.1. Classification (NCBI taxonomy): domain Eukaryota; kingdom Metazoa; phylum Mollusca; class Gastropoda; order Trochida; family Trochidae; genus Gibbula; species Gibbula magus. Next base: position 30,879,025 of record OW388303.1, read on the forward strand.
AACTATGCATGCGCGAAGAGCCGCAATATTGATGTACGCATAAGTGAAGAAGTATGATAATATATAACTAAAATACTGTTCTTTTGATACGCAAATATAGAGCTTTATAAACGATGAACAACTGTCATGACGGAATTTTGTTTCCAGTTTTGGAAAAAAAAATATAACATAAAAGTGAAAATATATTTGAGTACGGGACCCGCCGCTCGGGGAAAAGCCTTTTCGTGGGAATATTTTCTCAGGAAAATATTTCACTTTTCGGAGTTTCTAAAAATGCGTGAACATTTTTGTTACTGATGCCATTTGCGAAAGGTTTTTATTTCTAAAATTCAAATGCAAGGGCGCACCTTTCCAAACCATTTGAATTGAATTTATTATTTTATCTTTTACATTATTGAATAAAAGACGTTTCATTCAATAAGATTTGAAGAATTATTTATATGTGTAGCGGGCTGAACTGAGCAGATGGATAATTTGATTCCTCACCACTTTTATTACCAAAGTTCTTTTGTATCACAATTACTTTTTTAGGTATTAGTTTTTTCGTGAGCAGGGGAATTTCCGACGGGATTCGCCATGACATAATGAGAAAAAATTCCCATGAATATGGGCGTGGTCCGTCATCTTCGGGACCGACCCACAAGTATAAATATCTACCGGGGAGTGCGCGGACCCCCCCCCGCTTTTGGTCGCCACCCCCCAAACTTTTTGTGCAAATTATTATTTTTGTTCTACTTTGAAATAAAGGTTCGTGTCATTCCGAGGTATGAAGGTTTCTGCTATATATGTCGAGAGGGCATGGGAACCCATTCCCAATAGAATCCGGGGTTCGTCCCATAGGATTGTTCCTCGGAGTCTCTCGTTCTCAAAAGAGAACATGGGAAACCTGTCCCGCGATTGAATCCGGGGTCCGCCGCGGAAGACGGGGACGGGAATTCCCGGAGAGCATGGGAGTATGCTCCCATGGGTCCGGGCTCCGCCTCGAGAGACCGCTCCTTGGATGCTCTGCTTCTCGAAAAGAGAAGTCATTCGGCAACTGACAACCCGAGCTTCCCTGACATAGTAGTTTATTTTCCGGGCCTCGCGCCCGGTGCTACACGTCGCCGAGGAAATCAGAAAATGGTCCGTTTGACATATGCGTCGGAAAAATCGGCGCGATGTCAGAAGCCGTCGGCGCCGTCGGCGCTTGCGGCGCAGTCGTCCTAGATGCGCCGGGAGGTTCTGAAACTGGCAAATGAACGTCCATGAAGCTCACATTCATTATCTCTGTATGTTTATTGTCTCTAATCACATGTTATATGTTGCATACATCTAACGCATTTTCAATCATTTACAGGTTGAAGCAGAATGCTGCGCGGACGTGGACGCAAGGCCCTGCGACGGCCTAGGACGTTGCATACTAGGACACGCAGCTTTGAAGCCGTTTCAAGCGACGACGACTTCATCAACGAGATCCATGCTGATGAAGCCTCTGATATGGAGTCAACTGACAGTGATGGTAGCAGTGGTTTAGACAGTGATGATGCATATGATCGGGACACTGTAATAGATAGTGAACATGGTGACACAGATGCTCTGAGTGATATAGAGACAGAGATTGCCAGAAAGATTCTAGCCGCCGGTAATTCCACCGAAGAAGACTTTAGTGGTTTTGAGGAGGAGTTTGCCGAAATACCACAATATAATCATGATCATTCACAGACGTTTGATGAGTGGGTGGATGGTCCGCGGCCACGTGTAAACTTGCCTTTCACTGGTCAAACTGGGTTGCGCCAGTTCATAGAACTTCCTGAGAACCCTGAACCTATTGACTTTTTCAATTTGTTTATACATAATGATGACTATGAGGATATGGCAACGGAAACCAATAGATATTTCAAACAAGCAATGGAGGACAAAATTCTAAGACCCCGTTCAAGAATGCAACAGTGGCAAGACACTAATGCAGAAGAGATGAAGGTATTTGTAGCCATGACAATTGCCATGTCATTGGTTGTGCAGAGAAACTTTGCTGATTACTGGTCAACAAGTGATGTTACCTCAACGCCTTTCTTCGCCAAGTGCATGCCCCGAGACAGGTTTTGGCTTCTTATAACCTACCTACACTTGGCTGACAACAGGAGGATGCCGGGCCGTAACACCCCGTGCTTTTCACCAATAAATAAACTGGGACACTTGTATAACCGGATAGTTCACCGTTTTTCAAGAGTGTATAAACCGCATCAAAACATTTCAGTCGACGAGGGCATGGTGCCCTGGAAAGGTAACTTATCTTTCAAAGTTTATCTTCCCGACAAGCCTAAGAAGTATGGGATAAAGGCTTTCATGTTGTGTGACTCGCACAACGGATACGTTTGCAAGTTCAAACTCTACACTGGAAAAACGAATGAACCGGTTTCTGAAGGTGGCAAAACTTATGATGTAGTCATGGACTTGGTGAACGACTACGTTGGACAGGGGCATCACATCTTTATGGACAACTACTATTCGTCCACAAATCTGAACATAAATTTGTGGGAGCGGGGAATAGGTGCCACGGGGACGTTGAGAGCCAATCGAAAGGGACTTCCTGATTCAGTCAAGAAACCTAAAAAGAAAGCCAAGCAAGGGGACATGACAGTTTCTCACAACCATGGCCTACTCGTTCTTCGCTACGAAGATAGAAAATCAGTGCTTCTCATGTCTACTGTTGAAGATACACAACTTGAACAAACAGGGAAGAAGAACCGGGCAACAGGGGAACCAGTTCTCAAGCCGCGCATTGTAACAACGTACAACAAGTACATGGGAGGTGTTGATCGGGCCGACCAGATGTTGTCGTACACGCCGTTCCGAGTAAAGACCCTGAAGTGGTGGAAACGGGTTTGGTTTCACGTTCTCAACGTTGCCATGTTGAACTCTTACATCGTTTATAAAGAATACAGCAAAGATAAACCTCTAAAAACAAGTCGGGAATACAGGAAGGCTTTGGCGCAACATATAGTAACATTTGCGGACAAGGAACAAGTTCCATCACTTTGCAGACGTCCCCGTGGTCGGCCGAGCACGAGCGACGAGAGTGTCACTCGTCTTCATGGACGTCACTTTCCGACGAAGATTGAGCCTGTCGGAAGGAAGAAAAACGTCACAAGGATGTGTGTGGTATGCTCTAAGGCAAAACGCGCCGTCCTCGCAAAACAGATTGAAGAAGGCAATGGGCCAGCAAGGAAGAAAAAACGAGTAGGCAGAGAGTCTTCTTATGAATGTACAGATTGTAATGTTTCTCTGTGCGCCGCACCATGCTTCAAACTGTACCACACCGCCACTGACTATTCCAGGGCTTACATCACTGCCACGGAAAAAGAAAGAAATGAAGAAGGGAATGAAGAAGAAGAAAATTGAAAGTAAAGAGAGCCGAAGTGTGGACAACCAGTATATACACATTATATACATACCTTGTTAGGTCCCTTAAGCTGTTCTGCGCACAACCGCAGGTAAATATTGTGTATATTTGTACGTAAATGCATTGTAATTTCATTGTAATACATGTCATTGCAAATAAAATATTTTTTATTTTATCAAAGAGACAGAGAAAGTGAATGCGAGCTTTCATTGGAACTTCAGCCAGAACCGCATCATAAAAAACACCCATAAATGCTGAACCGGGTGGCCGATTTTCATAAAACTTACATGGGGTAAAGAGGAAAGATTCGGCTTTGATTCAATATAAAATTTATACATGCGCACGAAAAACTAAAGTTGCGGCACGTGCCCCGATATGCGCGATAGTCAAAAAGTTGCCTCAAAGTACCGAGGGTACCTTCATTTGGCCCGCTATAGCTTCCGAACGAAGTTGCGCATTTTTTTTCTTTTTACATCATCGTAAAGAGCAATAAATTGTCTTCAATTCCATGTATCATATGTATATGCGCAGCGAAAAATAAACATGCGGCAAATGATGCGCCAGATGTCGCAAAAAGTTAGTTTTTCAAAAATGAATTTTCTAAGTACTGGGGGTGCCTTCCTTACGCTCTTCATATATTGCGAACCATTTGACGTATTCCAATAATTTTTATATCATTGTAAAGAGGAATAAATTGTCTTCAAGTACATACGTGTTTCGTATGCGCGCGAAATAATTTACGATTTTATAAAGCTGGAAATAAAGACAAACTTTACACCGCGCAACATGTATTGCGTTCGCCGCGGTGATTAGTGTATGCTGTGCTCATTAGTACCCATTAGTTCCACGCGCGCTCGGCTCTGGCACCCTCGAGGAGGTCTCGAGGAGGTCTCGAGGAGGTAACGGTACTGTAATTAGCACAGTCCCGGGGGGACCAAGCAGTGCCAGTAACTTGGTGCGCGTCGGGACCATTCACGTGGTACTGTCGGGGTAGCGTCACTCTCCTTTGGTTGGTTATATTTTCTGAACCATAAGTCGTATTCTAATAATTTTTACGTCATTGTTAAGAGGAATAAACTATCTACAAGCACATATAAATTTCGCAATATGCGCGCTCAGGAGTTTTGATTTCATGAAGCTGGAAATAAAGACAAACTTTAGATGACAATAGAATTATAACCATAGGTCGCATTCTAATATTTTTTATATCATTGTAAAGACAAACATCTGGTCTTCAAGTCCATATAAAAATTCATGATGTTATAAGGCCCGAATTAAAGACAATCTTTACAAAGTAATAGAAAAGTAAAGAAAAATCGTAAAAAAATAATTCAAAGATGCGGGTATAAAGCAACCATTTGTGTACGGGTACCGCGACTTGAATTTGTATTCAACGCCCGTATATAGCCCGTATTCGCCATGTAGATGCGGTATATTTCGTAAAAACGGTACCGGAATCGCCGCCTGGAAATTCCGCCAGCAGAGCTCGTTAGTGCCTAAGCTCAAACTACTGCTGCGAGCTGCGAGCCTGTAAATTCCGCCACAGGGGCTAAAAAGGGTAAAATATATATACGCAACGTAAGGGTTAATGAATTTTCATCATTATATATATCAGAAAATTAGTTTGCTCAAAAGATAATCATTTCCGTGTTTTTTTAAGACTAAATTTACAGGCTTTGAATTGGGTTCATTTGAAAAGAAATTTGTAATTTCACATCAATAATCGTAAAAGAATCAGTTGCTAAATTGAGTTTTAGTTGCTTTTTGACATAACCTAATGCAGGTCCCGGTTTATTCAGGGACAGAAATAGTTACAGGGGGTTGCATATATCTTTATCCGTACTGACGGAAGTAAGACTGCAGTCGTATTGCACTCGGACTAGTCAGAATGAACCCTGATCATGAACCCTACCAGAAGAAGAACTCTTTGAAACTGAATTGGTTTCTTACAATCAATGTAATAATGAATGTCAGTTATAGTACCAGTTGTCTGTCTGTTCATTTTGTTTTAATGGAGAATTACGAAATCCGTACTTTCTTGACAACGGGCACAATTAGTGTTGCCCACTCACTTGTGTACACACATGATAGTATACGGTTACTTCGAGATGCTCCAATTATACTTCCACTTTTTGGCGTAAGGCGTACAGCAACAGTCACGGCTTGCCGAATTTAGGTAGAGCGTTGTCGTTAGGTCTGAGCTTTGCCTGTTTCAACTTTAACCCTTCTAAATGGCCTTCAAAAACCCCATTGCAATATTATATATTATCACTTTTAGCCCCCATGGCGAAATATTTAGAACCTCCTGCTCGCAGCTGAAATTTACCTAAATTTGTGAATTTGCTCACCAAAATCTACAATTTACATTCCCCTATGGCCAAATGATCATTGGGACTGGAGAAGAAGATGAAAATAGCTTTTTAGGTCGTGACCTCTGTGACCCATATTTGGGGTTACCAAATCTACAATTTAGAATCCCCATTGGCCATGGAGTCTGTACACAAAATATCAGCTTTCTAGAGCTTTTCATACTGGAGAAGATGATTAAAATATGTTTTTAAGGTTGTGACCCCTGTGACCCTATTTGGAGTCCTTGGGTCACCAAATTTACAATTTAGAATCCCCATTGACCAAGGAGTCTGCACACGAAATTTAAGTTCCCTAGACCAAGTGGATCTTGAGTAAAAGTTTACAGATTGATGGACGGATGGACGGACAGACAGAATTGATTCAGAAAGACCTTACAAAAAAACAATGAACATTTTATCATCACCGAAATTTACCAGAACTCACAGTAATGTTTACATTTTCTGCTTTCATCCATTTCCCCAATTATACTTTAAACTGCATATGCTTATTTCAAATGTTATAACTAATATTATTTCCTAAAATTGATATGGTATTTAACATTATATCCTAAATATAGGTAACAAGATATTTCATGCTTCACTGATTCATTTCAATAAGACAATTCATTAGAATTTGACTAAACTTATCTTCATGAAAATCCATAATAATAAGAAACTAGGATTGACGCATCAATACTTAGGTCTCCAAAACTTCTGCTTGACCCTCAGCTCCATGTTTGATCGAGGATCGTTAATTATTACTTTTGGGCAGCGGGGGCGATCATACCCCGGTCCTTACAGATTTTAAAAAACATGCATGACAGGCCCGCACCTCTCGCCGTCTCCTATTTTCGTGCTGTGTCTTTCATAGCGTAATCTCGTCGTTTCACGCTCTCATTCTGGCAACATGGCGGCACCCTTTAAGCCTGATAATTGCGTTTTTTCCTCTGTTTGAATTTTTATTCCAGATGTTGCAAAGTACCTAAAAAATATTGGATAGGATGTATCGCTAGCCCAATAAACATTCTTTTATTAGGTTTATTTTGCGATTGAATATTCCTTTAACTAACTAAGATAATGTAACTGTATTTACACTATCGGTTGCACAATTTCAAGAGCAATAACTTTTCTGTTGAACCCTTTCATCAAAACATTGATAGTTAAGCTCCGAACATAGTGAAAGATGTCTAGGGATCCATTTTCTTGAATATTCAGAACAACATAACGCAATACTTATGTACGCAATCTTAATGATGATTACATCAACTTAAGTGGAAATTAAAGCACACCTTTTTCTATGTACACTTTATTATGTAAATATTAACCGTTTTGTCTTAATCGTGAGAAAGATCATGTGGGGGTCCATTAATAAGCAATTGTTCCATTTTCAGAGGGTCATTGTCTTTGGAGATTTTTTGTAAAAAAAAATACTGAAGATAGAGACATGTTTGATAGCTCATTTTAAAGCAGAGAAACTGATGAATAACCGGGAGTCCAAGATGGAAGTCTTGAAGACCCAAGTATTGCCTGTGGCAATCCTAGTTCATATTATATAACTATTTTCAAGTATTTTGGGAAACACTTGTAAAGTGAAACTTGATAACCAGGATTATTCGAACAGTATACAGCAGAACATCGGTGTGACATTTTAGCAAAGCGTAGATATAACAGATTGACTGACCAATTCCCCAGTGTTTGCCATTGCTAATAATAAGCGAATGTTTACAACACATCCCTTCATGTACGTCACCTCCGGTTACCCTCCAAGACCCGCCTCATTTTTTGTCTGTCGCTGGCCATTTTTTAGGAATGTTTAAGTCGCTCTAGTTTAATATAGGAAGCATTCAACGCATTTACGAGGGAAAATCTACAAAACAACTTAAAAAGTGAGTACTTTAGTGAACATGCCTCCGAAAACACGTTCAGACGATATGGAGGAAATTATTGTTAAATCTGAAAAATGACTCTCTTCGCTGATCACAGAACTTCGTAGTGAATTACAAAATGTTAAAATTTACATTCAAAGTGAAATACAAAAAATGTCTACACGCGTAGACGAGGTCGAAAACGCAATGTCCATACAACAGGATGAAGTCAATGAATTACGTCAACAAATCACAGAATTGAAGACTAAAATGTCGGAGCAAGCGAAGTCCTTTGAGACTAATCTCACTCTAAAAGAAATCCATGACCAAATCTATTGGTGTATGGTCTAAAGAAAGAACCCCAAGAAAATTCCGAGAGAGTCATCAGCAACTTTTAGATTAATATGCTTAATTTCTCTGAGCAAACAGTAGATAATATCTACTTCAAGACCGTTGATCACTTACCAAGAAAGCCGTTTGAGAACAACCCAACACTGGACGCGCCTCCACCTATTATTGCTTCTTTTCTGTACATCCCTGATAGAGGCGCAGTCCTGGGAGAGGGAAAAAAGCTGAGAGGCACAGGAGTGTCAGTGCGAACAGATCTACCAACGAAACTGAAGAAATAGCGAGCAATCCTGTACAGGAAGAGTCGTGAACTGTACAACCGAGAGAGCTGCTAAACCCCCGTGAGATTGGTTGGTGTGACCAACGTACTGGAGACCCGGGACCCCGGAGAACCGCACTCACCCTGGATTGTCTACACCAAATAAATATATTCACGTTGAATTAACGTTGCCATTTTAACGTTTAATCCTATATGTTAATTCAACGTCCAATAGACGTCTAAAGTTCGACCAGCACATTTTCATATTTTGTGATGTGTTATTGTGTATTTCAGATTGAAGTGTTGTTTCCTTCAATATGTGTGACTTATCTATTATTAATTGAGTAAAATCGAAAAAGGTATGTTGTTTTTAATGCTTTTCCAATATATTTTGTAGATTTGAAAAAATATTTTATATTATAAATCGTTTAAACTTTGAAGAAACATTGAAATTACGTAAAAAGCATGCTCAAAGTATTAATTTATTCTTTTAAAAATATGTAAAAGTAATTATTTATTCTAAAAATAATTATAAAAATATTCCCTTGTTGAAGGGATTTGAACTCCAATCCGGTTCGATAATCGTCTGTGTAGTGCAGAGTTGCGGTTTCTACACCTCTAGATGTCGCTGTGTATGTTCACGCATGCACTGTAAATCACAACTTGCGTCGTCTGCAATAAAACGAGTGCTGTCAGAATCATTGAACCGGGTGACAAACATCGAACAAACTTGTCAACAACTCTCATCGAGGAGGAAAACAAGCCCAAGGATCGTCTGTTAGCAAAGTTCAAAGGATATGAAACAGCCCTGATGAAGAAGAATTGTCTGTGTGACGCCGTTTTCTCGACAACATTTACCGGTATGTAACCGTATATTGATTATATGAAACGAAATCAAACGTTGACTTTGCCCTATGAAATACAAGACTAGGCCTACTGTAGTTAATAATAAAATGCCACTTATCGAAATAACAATCTGCACGCCTGCCCGAGGCAGTCAACATTTCCTCCCCAGCCCGACTGTCTGGCACATTTCGGACAGTCCTCAAATAAGATAAAACTTTATTTTGAATATTATCAGCCATATCTTCGAGATGTTCCAATAAACCCATCCAACTTCGAAAGATACCGAGAAATATTCATATTGTGCATCATGACTAGTAAATCGTGTGTTCAGTTACTGTGACTGGTAAAAAAATAAATATCATTGACAATGGCAGTTTAAATTACAGTCATATTATTGGCAAACATATGCAAGCCTCTTAAATAGTGTCATTCATATATATTTAAGAATGATCGGCATTTAAATAATTACATTGAAACTGGCATGGGATCTTCCGATCTATTTTTAGAATTTAAGCTTACTGAATATTTCAACAAAATTCAAAGGCAATATCCCTTTGCAATGACAATATTTGTTACTAAAAGATAATATGAAAATCAATCTGTAGTCAGACAGATTATGGAGAGTTACCTCCCTTCCCTTGTGGGACCTCTCTAGTCAATAAAGGTTGACTAGTTGTTCTTGTTTGGTGCTACGTCTGCCGACATGCCCGAAAAAGCTACCGAAGAAAATTGTAAATTTTCTGAAATACTCGAAGCTCTGAGGGATTTAAAAGTGCAGAATAACGAGACGAAAGAGAGGCTGGATCGTCAAGACCACAAAGTTTGTGTTGTTCATAGAGGGTTGGCGAATGATTGTGATGTTTATGAGGGTCGACCTGGACAGCATGGCTCATTGAACTATCACCCTACAGGACGGTCGCGAGATAGGAGTAGCAATAGTGCTGCCGAAGCTGAGAATAAGTCGAGGGACATAATTAATTATGAGGGGATTCCGCACGATTGTGCCCAGGGTGCCACTTTCATACCAAGTGCAGCTCTGGATATTCAGGGAGAGTATCAAACAGTACGGGACACAGTCAGTAATGTGAAACTCCCTGCAGACTTAACAGTCCCTGATTCTAAGCAAGGAATTAAACGTGAGGATCAACAGCATGCAGCAGTTGTAGCAAAATGTGCACATTATGGTGAAACAACATTGAAGCTTTTGTTTCAAGTGGCTAATCCAAGCAACGTTTCACAAGACACATTAATTAAGCTGTATCAGGTTCAGATAGCACAGATTCGTTACTTACAGGAGGAGCAGTCTTCACTGATAGTTCAAGGCCAGTTTGACCACAATACTGCCAGAATTTATAGGATATTGCAGAGAAATACATGATCATTTAATGAGGAATCCTTGAATACGTTATGCAACGCAACAACCATTGCAGCTGCTTACAGACCACCCAGGAGCACATGGTTCAATCGAGGCCGAGGTTATGCCAGAGGTTACCAAGGTTCAGCTGGGAGGTTTCCATTCGGTCGCCGAGACGGACCACATTTTCAAAACAATTTCCCTAGACCTGATCAGGAACAGTGATGACTCAGCTGAATTTGGCCAGAGTTGGCTAGATATTGGAAGCCCAGACTTTATATTGTCATGGATAAAGAATGGTGTTAGTTTACCATTACATAGTTCTCCATCTCTGAGAGTACAAAACAATCATCAATTGACAGTCTCTCAGACAAGCTTTGTATCCTTAACACTAATACAAGTGTCCTCAAATATATTGTTTAAAATTTTGTTAATTATCCACTGACAACAACTAAATAGATGTGTTCAAAATGTAACGTATACTGACATTAAGATACATGTAGTTCTTTGACCAGCTAGTAACTGTACACAAAGAAAGCTAGGAACAGTACAGTAATTTTACTTCTGCAACTAGCGACCGTACATCAACTATCAATAGAAAAACGTCCATTGCCGACTAATTGAAAAACTTTACTAATGCTTTCTGTTATGAATGAATTTAGAAAGCTTTGGAAACAAAACATACATTAATAATGCAATATATTCACTGTATTTCTTAATATTTGATGTAAACACGGGCAGATCGCCGATTCCAGCGAAGGCCTGAATGAGCAATTTACTCGCACATAAATAATAGTTCATTAGTTAACGTACATTGTTTGTGAAACATGTAAACACACAGTTTACTAAGCATTGGGGCTTAAATCATCGAGAGGATATGGATTATTTTAGAGTTGAGAAGTAATACATACCTCTACTTTCGATATCGGCTCCTCGCTAGGAACAATTTGCCGCCGTACACCTCACTATTTCCGCTGTACGGTTATACACAGTGGTTATACAGCACCTTTACAGATTGGGGATAAAGCTCCTTGTTTACATGGAAGATATTATTATTGAAGCTAGGAAAGAGCTCATTTCCAAACACATTGACACTGTCATTTCAGTTCTAGAGTCACTATGATGGAAGATTAATTACGAAAAATCTTCACTTACTCCCTCTACAAAAAAAGAATTTCTTGGTTTCTTAGTGGACTATGTCGGACCTGACGGTGTGCCCGTTCTAAAGGTTCCAAGGCATAAGGTGAGAAAGTTGAAGAAAGACATACGGAGACCTATCTCTGTTCCGTGGATTAGAGCTACTCGGTAGGCGTTTAGCGCGCTTGGTTGGCCAGTGTAACTCTGTCTGCAGGGCCATATTCCCAGGAAAACTAAAACTCAGGTCAGTGTATAGACTTCTTGCGTGCAAAGAATCCTGGGAATCAACGTTAATTTGGACTGATGATGGTATTTCTGATCTAGAATGGTGGATAAGCTCCTTGGATTCCTGGAACGGTACCACAATGCGTGTGAGGACCTTCGATGGTCAGCCCAAAACAGATGCGTCAGACACCAGCTGGGGGGCTGTTTTCAAGGGTCTCTCAGCACAGGGTGTATGGACAGTAGAGGATTCGTTTCAGTCAATAAACTTTTGCGAAATGCCTGGCGTATTATGGGCTCTCAAGTCATTCTCGAGTCACCTGAAAGAACAGAAAATCCAATTGCTGTCGGACAACGTGACAACTGTTGCTTACCTCAATCACTAGGAGGTCTGATCAAGGAACTTACTCAGCTTGCAGCAACAATATGGGAGCTTTGTTTTCAACAACACATTATGCTAGTGGCTCGTCATCTCCCAGGCGTCGAGAATGTCGAGGCAGATTTGCTCTCCCGCCAGTTCGACCGGTACAAGTGGAAGTTACATCCACGCGTCTTCAACATGCTAAATCACATGTGGGGACCTCATACGATTGACAGGTTTGCGTCATATCAAACAAGTCAGCTGCCAGAGAACAACAGCCGAACATACGATCCATACACACAAGGTATAGACAGGCTTGCTCAGGAGGATTGGAGTTCACACAACAACTTTGTCAATCCCCCCTTCAGATTGATTCCAGATATTCTCTAGAAGGTTGTGTCGACGAATTCTTTTGCCACAGTGATAGCTCCATGGTGGCCGGCAGACTTGGTTCAGGCACCTTCAAAAGTTGTCGATTTGCCCTTCTTTGAAGCTTCCTCATCAACGACTTTGTTGCCTCCCTCTGTTGGCGAAACCAGAACCAATGTCAAACCCGAAATGGAAACTGTACGCTTGGAGGATCTATTGAGGGAACGGTTAATTCGTTTCGGGTGGACCATCCACACAGACTTTGCCGACACACATGTCAAACGTACCATTTTCTGTCTTCCTTGGCGACGTGTAGCACCAACTAACTGGCGCGGAACTATACTACGTCAGGGAAGCTCGGGTTGTCAGTTGCCAAATGGCTTCTCTTTCGAGAAGCAGAGCATCCACGGAGCAGTCTCTCGAGGCAGAGCCCGGACCCATGGGAAAGTACTCCTATACTCTCTGGGAAATCCCGTCCCAGTCTTCAGAGGCGGACCCCGGATTATTTGCGAGACTGTTTCCCATTTTCTCTTTTGAGAACGAGAGGCTCCATGGAACAATCCTATGGGACAAAGCCTGGTCTTAATAACGAAGATATCATTCACTTTCTATTCATTTCTAAGTGTTTCTTTTACGTCAATGATTATGATGTTCAAACTGTTTTATTTGGAAATTATTCCTTTTTGGACGATATAATCAACAAAAACATTGTAGAGTATGTTCATAACTATTTTACCCTAACAAACCACTTTTCTAGTTAAAGGTTAAGGTTACACTAAAAAGTGCCAATTTTCTTGTTAATTATCAAAACCATATTAAAACAGTTGAGATAGGGTCTAAAACACGTTTACAATATATTCCAGTCATTAAAATATTTTATGAAAAAAAATTGGAACCAAGAAACATAATCACAATCCGACCGGTACAAAACGTTCGATCCTTGAGGAAAACGGGCCATGACTTATCTCCCCTTGAATATGACGTCATCGATGACACAACGTCATGGCTTCCCCCGCCAATTCCGCCCGTCATCACAAGAGGATACCTGTATGTTTGATGCATGTCCAGTTGTCGAGCCTTATGCTGGGGAACCAACAAAATCGTCGTTCCCGAAGTTTCAACTAGTCAGCTGTTTCAGTAGTTCTTCGGAGGACGGGATTACCGAACAGGGTTGTCGACCACAATGGTAGGAAATGAACATTTTTCTGTTTAAATTTCACGCAATAATGATCAACATGCATTGAAACAACATGGAATCAGTCGGCTAACTCGTTGGATGCACATCACGCAAATGCAAATAAACCAAAAAAATCAGTCAGAGTAGCCTCCCTTTGCGTTGTGAGTAACACACAATTAACCAGTTTCGTAGTGTATTTGAGTCCGTGACTGATTATTTTCATACGTAGATTTAGATACTGTTTAGTTTTTCATCAATGCTCTAGTCGTAACTTTATATTCCCACGTATGTTTTATTTATTTTAAAAACCAAATCGTTTTCATTAGGGCCTATCATAATCGTTTCAAAACGCCGACAGAGTGAATAAAATCTACACTTTTCTACTCCTCACTTTCTCAGTAGTTCTAGAATATTTCTAAAACGAATGACCTAATTTACTACTGTAGATACGAGAGTCATTTTCAAATCCCGAAATCAATGTTGTTCAAAATATTGAAAAATACTGATGTTAGTTAGCGATTATATCCAGTGGTTTAGCCAATAGCTTGCCTCCTCCCCTCAGTATCATCGAATGGATGTGGAAAAGCGTTTTTTTGGCGAAGCAAATGCATCTAATCTCAGATTCATGAGAAAGTGCGAATACAAATGTCATTTTAATTTATTTGCACAGTGGCAGTCTCAAGACATTTCTGCTAGATTTCCTCATATATGTAAAATAGATGTAGGTTTATTAAAATATATTTTATCAAAGGCATGAAAGGCAGAAGAAATGAGACTTTCTTAAAAGAATTGTTTTTTTTTATCATTATGGACAAACTGTTCCAGTAACACTCTTAATTTTTTTCAAACATTTGAAATTGACTCATTTACCTGCCACCATAACACAACTTTTTCAAATATTCAATTAGTATATATCATGATGTAACTTATAATGGAATATTTATTATGATTTAATAAAATCAGTGGACACTTTAACCAAGAAAGAATAATGTGTCATCTAATAGGCTTACATAGGTTTTTTTTGTAAAAGAAAAGACAATTCATCATGGTTCAATATACACTTTATTTTGTTAATACAGCAAAAGATTATATCTGTAATTAATTTAAGTTGTTGCCAAATAGAGATATGTTTGAAAAAAATAATTACACCACTAACATCACATATTGAGACCAGTATCAATATTATAACAATAGTTATCCTGGCTATCTTATCAACAAGGTAATGTCTCACTTCATTGTTATACCAAAATCAATCCATACAAACATACATTGGGAATTGTATGTACATACTCACAATATTATGATACATACATACATACATACATACATACATACATACTGTACATACATACATACAAACATATACATCGGCACATACATACATACAATCGACATGTATACATACATCAGATTCTATACATAAAACCTGTAAATGTACCCATAAACCCCAAAATCACATGTGTCAACGCAATGCGATTTATTCATATGCAAGCAAATACAAAAACAAACATACCAGTACCGCATACAACTATTTAATTATGAACAATCACAATTATTGTTAGTAATTATAAGTAAACATACCTCTAGATTGAGTTTGCCTACATCTCCAAGTCTGGAGAGGTTATACAGAGTAAAAGAATAAAAATAAAATTTTATTGTGGTGTGTGTGTGTTGTTCTTTCCCTGAGTTATCTCCCCTGGCTGAAGTTATCTTCCCCTGTCAACCGGATGTTTACCTCATTCTATTCGAAGTATAATTTGGATGACGGGGAGGAGGGTGGGAGTACATCCTCAATCTAGAGGTATGTTTACTTATAATTACTAACAATAATTGTGATTGTTCATAATTATTGCGTAAACTATCCCTCTAGATTGAGTTTGCCAGAATAACACATAAGGCTGGAGGGAGTCCAAATTCCTAAACCACTCCAAACCTAGTCCCAATCCTAAGGACTTGATAAGACAAACTCATATCCATGGAGGAATAAAGGGAGATAACTCTTCCAAAAGATCATACTTTTGTTCCAAATTCCATAAAATATCCTATTTTGGTAGTAGATCGTATTTCCAGCATTGAATATCTTCCTATTTAATGCTTAAAAGACCGTATTTTTCCCTATTTAGGGGTTAAAATAAGGTCTAATTTGGTATAAATATGCTATTTTACGTAATATTCCGAGGTAATCGGACATAATTTACCGTTATTCCTTGACTCAGAAAGGGAATTCAGGCTTAAACTGACTTTTGATAATATTTCCGGGAATTTCCTCAAATTTACCGTTATATTCACGAAAATAGCCGATAATACCCAGGAATTTACCGTTATTCCTACACTTGGATCGGTAAAAGCATAAACCAGACACGTCTCACTTAGGGGGAAATACGATTCGCTGCCGTATCTCACCAACCTTAGCTCACTGAGAGACTGATAATACTTCCCCTAACGGGATATTTGGTACAATAATAACTAGGTCTTTGAATATGCCCACCTTCTAATGGAATAGAAGTCACCACTTTCCGAGGACAGCTAGAGGCTGGACACTATCCCTGGGTCACTCCCCCCCCCTTTTTTTCCCTGGGGAGGGGGTCAGGCAGAGAGGTGCTGAGCCGCCACCAAGGGCCCCAGGGACGATAGGCCCCCAATCATTGGGGCTACGTCTCTTAGGTAAGCTCTGGTGAAAGCTGAGGAGGACTTCCACTGGCACGAAGCAACGACCTGGTCAACTGACACTGACTTCCAGGCGGCCAGGGAGGTAGAGAGAGCTCGAATTTCGTGAGGAGAGTAAGTAGATTCTGCTTCAGAGAACTCCGCATTGGAATACGCTAGCACAATAGTCTTCCTCAACCATGAAGCGATAGTGTTCTTGGATATTTCTGACTCCATAGCTTGCTTGCAGGATAGAAATAGTCTTCTTCGCTTTTTCCTGAAAGTTTGTGTTCTCTCTAGATACCAGCGTAAGGCTCTAACTGGGCACAAAAGGCGATTCTTGTCTAGTTTCCCATTGGGTCTTGGGAGCGCTGGGATGGAGTATACCCTGGTACCCAGGGGGCCTGCTGCTGTTGATTGGTTTTTGGCAAGGAACTCTGGGATTGCTCTAAAAGATGCAGACTTGTAATGCTCGGAGAAGGCAACAGATGACACGTCTATGGCATGTAACTCAGACACTCTTGCGGCAGACGCAAAGGCTATAAGAAATGCAGTTTTCCAGGATAAAAACTTTAGTGATGTAGAGTTCAGAGGTTCGTAAGGAGGTTGCTGAAGCGATTTGAGAACCAGAACTAAATCCCACTTGGGGAAAACTGACGGAGATCTGATGTCTTGCAACTTGAAAGATCTGATCAACTTGGTTAGGGGAACGTCTGAGCCAACAGAGAGACCCTCTAGATCCGTGACAGAGGCGATAGCAGATCTGTAGCCTTCTATGGTACCTGCCTTGAGGTTACAGTCCTTGCGAAGATGATTTAGAAAATCTGCAATTATGGGGATGGAGAGGGGGACGAGGGATAACTGGTGCTCTCGTCTCCAGAGCTGGAATCTATCCCATTTGTTGTCGTATAGTGCAGAAGTTGATGGTCTGATAGATCTGGTAATAGCTGAGCTAGTGTCCTTGGCGAACCCTTTCTGCTGTAGGGACTGCTCGATATGCGCCAAACGTGAAGGTTGAATGCTTGCAAGTTGACGTTGTGGGGTTGCCAAAGTGGCTGTTGCAGAAGATTGGGCCACAGTGGAAGACGTAGTGGGGGATCTGACGCTAGATCCAGAAGCGACGGGAACCATGGTCTCTTTGGCCAGAAGGGGGCTACCAAGAATAGGGTACATTGATGTCTCCTGATCTTGCTTAACACGTCCGGGATTAACTTGAACGGGGGGAAGGCATAAGCTAAGAGATTGTCCAACGGGTAAGATAGAGCATCCACTGCTAGAGCTTGAGGGTCGGGAACTGGACTGATGTACTTCGGAAGTCGATAGTTGAGAGCTGTCGCGAAAAGATCTATCTGTGGACGTTCCCATCTGTCCTCTATGAGATCTATGACACTCTGATGCACAGTCCATTCCGAGGACACTACTTGATTCGTTCTGGAAAGTGAATCTGCCAGAAAATTCAGCTTGCCCGGAATATGTCTCGCTTGAATAGACATCTGAAGAGAATCGACTAGGTGGTAAAGATCTCTCGTGCTCTGCATTAGAGAAGGGGATCTGGTGCCCCCTTGTTTGTTGATATAGGCTACCACTGTCGAGTTGTCTGTGGCAACCACTACGCTGTTGTGAGACAGAAGGGACCTCCAATGGGTAAGAGCCCGTATCACTGCTAGAAGCTCTAGATGGTTGATATGAAACTCTGATTCCAACTGAGTCCAAGTGCCCTTGACTTGAAGGTCGTTGCAGTGAGCACCCCAGCCCAGGTTGGAGGCGTCGGTATAAATGGTCTGAGTTGGTGTCGGCAACACGAACGGGCAGCCTGTCATGACATGTGTTCTGAGTGTCCACCATTGTATCTCGTACAGCACTTGTTGAGTGGGGGAGATCAAATGCGAAAGGTCTAGATTCCGATGATCGTTTATCCAGGACTGAAGGTGTCTCAGATTCAGCCTTCCTCTCTGAGTAAAGTCCTGCATTGACATAAGAGAGCCCGCTGAGACATCCACTTCCTGAGCGTGTGGGGTTTCCCGTCTGTTAGCTGAGCAATCAATGACTGTGCTCCTGTCCATCGATCTTCTGTTGGCCAGGTCAATGACATAGAGGAGTCCAGCATGGCGCCTAGGAACCTTATGCGATGTGTAGGCGTGAGTTCTGATTTCTCTGGATGAATGACCCAACCCAAGTGGCTGAATACGTGAGCCACGAAGTCTAGGTGGAGTCTCAATACCTCTGGTAGCTGATGACGCAGTAGAAAGTCGTCGAGATAGCCGTGAATGAACACTTGTTTCAGATGCAGAAACTGTAGCACGGGAGCCATGATCATAGTGAATAGCCAGTGGGCGACGGAAATACCAAACGGTAGCACTTTGAATTGGAACCGGCGGCCGTTCACACTGAATCTGAGAAACTTCCTGGAGTTCTGATGAATCGGAACATGGAGATAAGCGTCCTTTAAATCCAGGCTTGCAAACAGAGAATGAGGCTGAATCAGCTTGCGAATAGCCCTGAGAGAGTCCATCGGAAACTTGGGTGGTCTTTTGAGAAATGACTTGTTGAGCACCTTTAAGTCTATTATCATCCTCATATCTTTGCAGTCCTTCTTGGGTACCAGGAAGACTGGTGAGTAGAACCCCTCCGAGCTGTCTAAAGGGTCTAGCTCTGTGACGGCGCCTTTTTCTAAGAGTAGATCTATAGCAACGAGAGCGGCATCTAGTTTGGGTCCCTTTAGGAAGAAGCGTTTCCCTTGTGGAATTGCCGTAAGTGGAGGTACAATGTTCCACTGGAGACGATAACCCTCCGATATCACCGAGAGAATCCATGGATCCTGTGTGATGGTTCCCCAGTTGCGGTGGTATGACATCAGGCGGCCTCCCACTGGGGAGGGGGAGGTCGGTTGGGGGAACTCGCACTTCAAAATCATGTCGGAGGACGGAAGCGGCCGTAAGGGGGGAGACAGAACGGGAGGGACGGACGAGTCACCGTCGCTGCTGACCTTTGTGGAAGCGACCCCTAGACTGACCCCTGGTCTGCTGTTGTCTAGCTTGGTCTCTGTTGGGTCCCGGCTGGTTGTCCCGTTTGCTTTGAAAGTAGTTCTTGGTAGGCGCTGGCGGTGCCGACGGCTTGGCATACGACTGCTTGGGGGGAGCCCTGGGCCCCCCGTTACCCCTGCGGGACTCGTTAAACTTGCCCTTGTTCAACAGTGCTTGCGAAAGTTTAAGGTTCAAGCTCTTAGTAGTCATGGTCTCCTGCGTGACACTCGCTTCTATGCAGGCTCCATTAAACAAGGTGGGGGATTGCACTGGCTGAGACATCAAAGAATCTCTCACATCTTGTGGTAAGTCTCGAACACGAGAAAGTTGGAAGTCCCTTTCGTGGAGAACAGATTTGGCAATCGTGTTAGCAGATGCACTTGCTAAATCTTGGGAAGCTAAAAAGATGCTGTCCAGGAAACCATGAGCCATCGCGGCGTCGTCAGCCCTCATGGTCACTAGCGTATCTGGAGAAATGCCCTCATAGGAAGCAAACTTGGGAGGGAGTAACTCTCTAATTCCAGCACAGAACCAGTTGATGTACGAGAGAGTGTCCATGGAAAATCTGGCATTCGCATCCATTTCCAAAATGTCAGACCTAGACATCGGTTTGCTATTCACACTGGCTGGTCGAGGGTTAAGTCTATCGAATTCTTGGTCCAAGGCGGGAAGACTGGTAGACATGTATCTGTTGTGAATAACATAAGGTAACCTTGACTTAGACTTGGCTAAATGCGAAGGAAGGTTGGGAGTGATCCTCTCATTTACTGATAAAAAGGCTGTCTTCACAACAGTAGAATGAGGCAGAGATAATTTAGGAAGCTTAGGGGTTGGAAGCAGTCCCGAATTCCCAAGTTCGTCCGGTTTAGTAACTTCCAATTGCTCCGTTGGAATTGGCATAGTTGACGGTTTGAGGTGATGTACAGAGTCCAACTTGTCTACAAAAGACCATTCCGGAACTAAGTCGGCAGCTTGAAAATCCGATTTAATAATCAAATGGCCTTCATGATCAAGGACTGACACATCCACAGAGTCCGTACTGGTAGACACATGTAGGGGCTGAGTCAGGATAGGGATGAATGGTGGCCTGTTGACATCAACCAAGTCAGCTGAACCGTTAGGTAGCTGGCTTTGGCCCCAGTCTCCATCAGCTAGGTCACCCGTGCCGCCCGTGCTAACGTTTGGCTTAACGGGATCGACCTGCTGGGGCACGTGAGTACTCCCGCCTCGGTCGGCCAGAGGCTCAACAGACTGAGTGGCCTCGTCCGTGTCGCCCGTGCTAACGGGACGCGTAACGGTATGAGCCGACCCAGCTGTCTTGCCACGGTTAGCCCCCGCGTCCGTGGACACCGTGGCTTCCCCTCTGGCCCGGGAACCCCGTGCTCCGACCTGAGCGTTGGGTTCCCCGCCACCCAGGCCAGGATTGGTCGGGGGTGTCCGTGTCCCGTGAGAGACCGTGACACCGTCCCTGACCGAGACGCCTGGCTGGGTGGTGATGACCGTGGTTGGGTTTTGGGTCTTAATGCGCTCCCCGCGGCCCGAACCAAAGGCAGGCAGTCCCCCTTCCTTGTCCACTGCGCCCAAGGCCAAGGATTTTGGAGGTGGGGGACTGGACCCAACGGTCCCAAGAAGACCAGAACCGCGGCCTGCTACCGACGGCTCTGCCAACTTGGCCTCTATCTCCTCAAACTTCTTCTCATTCGTCTCCTTGATAGATGATACAGAAGTAGATAAAGCCACTAACATAGCTTTCAATTCTGATAGTTCAGAGGAGGGTTTATCAAGAGTGGGGGTGACAGATCTCGATCTCTTGCTAGCAGACGAATCTGACTCCTTCTTCCTCTTAGGGGTCTTAGGCTTAGATCTAAGTTTGTTCATCTCAATCCAGTCTTTATCAGGCATGCCTTTACACAACAAACATCGAGAGTCAAACATGCATGGTAGATCCTTAAAACAAGCATAGCAGGATGAATGGAGATCCCCCTTATGTAAATACTTCTGACACGATAGACACTTGTTTTGATTGGCAGACATCTTGGATGAATGAAAAATGGCGGGAAAGTTGAAGGAAAATTTTTTCACACACAAGGAAAAATCAAAAACGATCTCACCCAGTTGAATCCACTTGAAATCCAAAGCAGAATGTCACAAGGATGAAAATTTCATCAGAAGCTCTTCAAGTGGAATCCCAAAGGGAGACTCAAGAAGACAGAAACATTTTTACTCTCTCACTCAGTGAACCTCTACCCAGTCCATACAGAGAATAGAATGAGGTAAACATCCGGTTGACAGGGGAAGATAACTTCAGCCAGGGGAGATAACTCAGGGAAAGAACAACACACACACACCACAATCAAATTTTATTTTTATTCTTTTACTCTGTATAACCTCTCCAGACTTGGAGATGTAGGCAAACTCAATCTAGAGGGATAGTTTACGCAATAATTAGTGCAAGTATTGTACTTTAATCTAAAACTTAAATGAATTCACTTTAATATGTTGATTATAGATAATTTTTTAAGATAATATTGTGAGTTCATTATAACTTTAAAAAAAAAAAAAAAAAAAATTGGATTATATTTTTCTTGTTATCTACATATTGACCAATGTTTAAAAAATTAATTAATCATTTCATCTTTCCTCAGAGTAATTTAAAAAGTAATTACCGTAATGAGATGACTTGGGTCTGTAGCCACAGAATATTTGGTCACTGCCTGTTTCACTTTCTCTTCAACTTTTGGTACCACAACAATAGGGCCTGCCTGTAAAAAAAAAGAAGTGCGAATGTAAACTAGGTTCTAAACCTAAATAAAATGATCCATTCAACGGGTATTTGTCAACATTGCATACGTTAGCAGAACATTAATTAAGAAACATTGCCTTGGAACGTAGATCATTCGATAACGATGATAGATTGAATATGATACAAAATGCGTCGAACTTCGAACGTAGTTACCATAATTAAGGAGGAAAACAAATAGTGTCAAAAGTATCATTTACCTGAAAGATACATATTCCTTTACTATACAGTACAGTAGTGGTAGGAACATTACTCGTGTAACAAACATGGGACGGGTATTTGTACCGGTAATTCAATTATACTTACCGGACAGATCAGTGTTGTTGTTGACATCGACGTGTTGAAATGCGAGTGCTCTCCCTTGGAACTACTATCGACTAGACTTGGTTGCGGCTCGGCGTCTGGTTTAAGTCTAGGTGCCTTGTGAAAGTCGGCTAAAATCGGATTTTGTTCAAAACAACATGGCGAAAAGTGATCCGAGCATACTCTAGAAGATTGCTTTATCTCCTTAATTTGTTTACAAATAACAGTCCATCTCCGTTTTCTTGAAGGAGAACTAGGAAAACGAAACAAATTAGCACGCTTGTTCATGCTGCTGTTCTTGCATTTTGGTATGCAACAAAACACCATCTTCAATTGTCAGGAACGCTGCTTTGATCTATCCCTTTGATCTTCCAATTACCTGAGCAGGTACTCGATGGTGATTGGTTGCTAATGAGTCTCTGTTGCTACGGTCATCGATGACGTCATAAATCAAGGGCAGATAAGTCATGGGTCGTTTTCGTTTGAAATGGAACGTTTTCAAACGTGGAATTTTTATTTGTCAAAATCACATTTAAGATAATATTTTTATGAAAAATAACAAGTACCTCATTTGTTTATGTACTATATAGGATATAAATTTTGGCTTTATATGTACACAAAAGTAGTTTCTTTTTTGTGTAACCTTAACCTTTAATGTATAATTGTTTATCACAAAGTCTATTAAACTTGTCAGTGATGATGAATTAACATGAATTGTATAAATATATTTGTTTGTATGGGCGAGGTTTAAGATAGGCTGCTAGCCTTTTTACCAATCCCTTTCTTTTGAAATAAATATTGTTTAAATCATAAACTAAATAAATTTCAAAATGTAAATTTTCCAGGAGAATTTGTTACATGTATAACAAATTTCAAGTACTCAGAAAGGCCCTTTCGATTTGCTCTCAACGTCCCTGTGGCACCGATTCCCCGCTCCCACAAGTTTATGTACAGATTTGTGGACGAATAAAAGTTGTCCAACTTAGTCCTTCACCAAGTCCACTATGTCAGAACTTTTTTCACCTTCAGAAACCGGTTCATTCATTTTTCCAGTATAGAGTTTGAACTTGCAAACGTAACCATTGTACGAGTCACACAACATGTAAGCCTTTATCCCATACTTGTTAGCCCTTACGTTGTGTATTTTTATTTTACCAATTTTAGCCCTGTGGCGGAATTTACAGATCCTCCAGCTCGCAGCAGTATTTTGGCTTCGGCACTAATTAGCTCTCAATGATTATGATGTTCAAACTGTTTTATTTGGAAATTATTCCTTTTCGGACGATATCAACAAAAACATTGTAGAGTATGATCATAACTAGTTTACCCTGACAAACCACTTTTCTAGTTTATGTATAATAGAATTTACAGGTATAACAAATTTCAAGTACTTAAGTACTAGGGAAGAATATAGGTATTTTAGGCTGTGACCCCTGTGATCCATGTTTGGGGTTACAGAGTCACCAATTCTACAATAATTGTAATTATTGAGCATCCCAATTGGCTAAGGATGCTGTATACAACACTTCAGCTTTCTATTTTTTCAAAATAAATCAAAATAAAGATAATGAATACAGTTATATAAAAAACATAGGTCATGACCCCTGTGACCAATACACTGGAAAAGAAGATGAAAATGAAAAGAAGATGAAAATAGGTTTTTAAGGTCCAGTCCAGAGATGAAAATACAGTGTTGCAAACTGTTCAGGGGTCACAAGCCAGTATCTTAACGCTTATAAACGGCTTTAAGAAAAGTTAAGCCCCAAGGTAAGGGTTAAATGGAAAAAAGTTTTTGAAGCATGTCTATATAGAAGTTGAAGTGAAGGAATTATGATGATTACCTGGAGATCAAAGAAACGACTATATCGTCGGTAGATGACATACTGTCCACCATCTGACCAGCGCACAAAAATCACGTATACCTGCAACAAACCAAATAAAGAGGGTCCAAAACACTCATCAACAGGAATAAAGCAATAATAAGTCTTACCATTGCAGGCAAAATTATGCCAGTGTAATCTCTGAGATTAAACCCCCTTCAAAGTATACCTGGTCAGATTCTGAGAGATCCCAGATTCTACAGGTATATGTTGAAGCGCTGGTATATTTTGAATGTTTACATCAGGTATGCTTTGAAGGGGGGTTATAATCTGGGAACTTACATTCTGAAAATATGTAAATGTAAAGTCTGAAATTATACCCAGTATAAAGTCCTAAAATCTTCTCCATTTAAATTATAACTTAGAGCAACTATGGGTTCTCAAAAAAAAAAACACTAAAAAGCGAGAATTCAGTAAGGTCGCAGCGGGCCGGAAATCTCAATTAGCGTTTAAGGACAACGGACAACAGACACCATGCCATGCCATAAGCCTATCGGGCGTTTGAGGCCTGTTGAGCTTAAAATAAAGCCTTGGGCTCTGCAGCTCATCAGGACATCAGTGATTTATTATTAAAGGTTAGATGAAATGACATATGGTCACTTTCGTATTCGTTGAAAAGGGGTTTAAATTTGACAATTGCTCAAATTTAAATTTCTGAAATCGACCTATAAATTACTTATATACGGCTTTTTAAAAAAGTGCCTAATTAAGCCCTGGCGATTAGAATGAAAGTGAGCGGGCGGTGGTCACTGAAGCGTATCATGCTGTGACGTACATGGAGGAGTCTCATTATGGCCGCTAATCTTAATTTAACGCGTTTTACCAACTTTTAAACTGCTCATATACCACAGAAAATTTTCAATAAACGGATTACTTAACTATTCAACTAGTGATTTCATATGGTTACCACGACTGAGGCCTGCTTAATAAGAGTGCATTCTGCGCTTATGTATAGTATGTTTGTAGCAATTATAACCGCGGAACTAGAAGGGAAGGTACATTCATTTACACGAAGTATGTCTTTCAGCGATTCAGAAAATGACATATCACTTTCCATGGAGTGTTTGTCTTCAAGCTCAAATTCCATCATTTCAAGTGACGTGACTGATACCTTGCCTTACCTGTATGAACCAAATGACAGTTCAAGTGACATTGAAACAAAGGAAGAAGACTCTCACAGGAATCGGGTGAAGAGAGATTAAGATATGTTGAATAATCGGCATGTTAATTTTGTTTTGTATGAATTAATAAATAAAGATATATGGTAGGTATAATTTCATATACACGATTGGCTGTTCAAACAAGTGAGACAACATTGCAGATTTATAAATAACATTGCGTATTTAATATAAAAGATTACTGTATTTGAAGTTTGTCAATTAAAATATTCTATATGGTGTAATGCAATGCAAACCATTTTGCTTCACTTTAATGAATAAATACATGAACTGGATTGGTCAACAAGCTCAATGAAATTTACATGAAGATTGCTCTATTGTACACGCAAACATATACATTATGATTACACAGATTGATATAGACAACGAACATTATCGAATGAAAGAATTATGTTACCAGTAGCATCTTAAATGAAAACGAAATGGTTCAAAATATAGTCTGATAGCCTTTATGTGTCATTTCAGCACACCAACACACAATTCTCAGTTTAGCGGACCATATAGATGTTTCTTTCAGATCAAAGGGGGGACTTGTTGTTACAGCAAATTAGTTTACGCAATTAAGAAGCTGAGAAGGAAGGAGTGTAATTATGTTTGCACAAATACAAGTTTACTGGACCGATTCAATTATTTCTTACCCAAGCGGGCACAGATATGCTGGGTATTAAAGTTTTCATAATGGTCATGGGAATTACAGTTTTTCTAAATATAACTTGTGTTTTGATTGGTTGACGGAACTACTATGCGCTCATGCGCTATGCGAAGTGCATAGATATCCTGTTTAAGCTAAATCACATAACTGAACAATTTCGAGCATACCTATTTGAAGTTACACGTCAGTAAAACATATTACATATAAAATCATGTTCAATCTAAGCTTCCGAGACCGTAATTACAGTACTAGACTTACAAGGCGAAGCAGCATGAAAGAGTCGCCGCCTGCACTGCCGTGAAGTTATTGATTTGTGACGTCATTAACCATGACGTCATTTGGTGACGTAATTACACTCCTATCTTGCATTCCAAAAGTACGATTGTTAGTTCAAGTTTTCACTAAATTTCTCTCATTCTGCGACATAGTTTACAATATAAACGAGTTGTTTACTGTGTCAGTAAACCGTTTTGGCAATAAAATTCAACAGTTACTTTAGAATAGTTCTGAAAAAATAGAGCAAGTTGGAAATTATTTAGATATGCGCATCTTGAAGGTGAACGAGATTATGAATGGCGTATGACCTCAATTTGTATTTTACAGTCTAATCAAAGATCGTGAATTGGGGTCTTGTTTTTCGATTTTTACGCATTAAAATTATCTTGGACCACAGTGGGTCATTCTCTAAAAATGGAGCAAAAATGGTAACAAGGAATTATTTTCATAATTTTACAAATTTTAACCCCAATTGGAATTTCTCCAGTTGTGTAATACATGCTTTCAAGGATTAGACTTAAAAAGTATTTCATATATGCAATATTTGGTGCTTTTTCGAATCTTTGTATTATAAATTTTGTAAGTTTCTGAACTAACAATGGTCACAGGTCACTATTTGCACCTATAGATATTAAACTCCCCATGACAAAAAAGAAATTCCATGAGTTAAGTTTAAGAACAGTTGTTTATTTTTTTCAAGTACGAGCCCTACATTCATGTTAGTCTATTGATTATGAAAATATTTCAGTTAGAACATGGTAACACAGATTTTCGTCAGTGATGTTACCTTGTACAAGTTTAACTGATCCAAGAGTTAGCTCTCCTTGATTAAGTGAAAATAATGATTTCTCCATTTGAAGCACTTTGTGTTCTAACTGACACATGTTGAATTAGTGGTGTCAAAATGAAATAAAGTCAAGCAGACATTTATGAAATGACTGCACTTGACGAGTATGACTTTTCAGTGTCAGTGATGTTACCAAATTATCTGAAATGTATCATATTCTTTGAACATGTTTGTCAAAAGGGAACTTGCCTCCATGAGCCTCTAGCTAATGTTACTTTCACTTTTTGCTTAGGGAGTAATCATTGTTCATACTCAGTCCTTTACTTGAAAATTGTCAGTGATGTTACCGTCAGTGATGTTATCATTAAATTAGAAACATCACTGACAGAGAATGGTAACATCACTGACAAAGCATAAGTTATATTGTGATATGTCTAACATAAGTACATTTCTCATCCTTAGTATCATGCCATAAGATAGCGATATGTCTTACAGTTTGTACAAAATATTACAACAAAGAAATGTCACTTTAACTAAAAGGTACAATGGGCTCTTATATATCAATTATGGTAACATCACTGACATAAAAAGTAACATCACTGACAAATCAATTATATTAATTGTTGAAAATGAACAAATATTACTTTAGATATACAAATGCCATGCTTATTATTGTTTTGAACCAGTTTTACTTCCTTTCAGTCTGATTGATAGTATTCATACGATAAATATTTATTTAATAAAATCTCCAAAATCCAACTCAGCTACTGTGGAGATATGGAACACTGGATGAAGCAAAGAATATGCAAGGTAATAAAATCTGAGACTGGATAGAGAAGATAAAGGTAACACAGCCCCCCCCCCCCCCCCCCCCCCCCCCCGGAAATATTTTTTCAAGATGGATATTATTTTTGGCACCAAAATTGAGATTTAAACCCAAATTGGATAACATAATGATTGATCCAACAGTTTTCAGCTGAAGAAAATTTTATTTGTAAGAACCCAAAATATGATTGTTGATAGAAAATGACAGTGACTCAGTTTCTTTATATCTCCAGTTATCCAAGATCAAATTTAGAAAACCTACACTTGTGTAGTATGATTATGCTGCAGCCAAGGGCTGGGACATTCTTTGTGAGGAAATAACATTGTTCAGGACAAAAAAATATGAACTTGATTTAAAGTCATTTGCTTAACTACAGCAATATTCAATGCTCAAATGTTAACATATGACTCTTTAATATACGTGGGTCGATTTCTACAGCCCCTACCCAAACGTCTGGACTGTAACTGGGATGATGTGAAATCTTTAGCATGGAAAAAAAACGAAAGGTCGAAATGGTCATTGTCAATATGTCCGGTTTACACACACTTTCATTTTAGTTTAAACATTTTGCACTTCAGTGAAGATTAAAATCGATAACTTGTACAAAAACCGATGACAGTTTTCAGCCAAGCAAATCAAAGAACACTATTAATTTGGTAATGAAAAAAGCCTTTCTTAACTCATCTTCTTTCCGTGGTGTAATGATTAGATCACTTGACCAGAAACCATTCGGTTGCAGGTTCGATCCCACATTTCATCAAAAGTATTTGCGATTTGCTTATGTTGAGAAATGCTATTCTACGAATTATCATCACATGGATTTGAAAGATAGAAATTTGAACAAAAGTGGATTTACAAATAAGAAGTTTACTCATATCAGGTGTTCACAGCTATATCAGGTGTTCATGATGAACACCCGGTTTACGCGATGGACACCTCTGTGCGTGCATTTCAATGGACAACTTAAGTTAGTATGAAATATGAACACCCAAATAAAACACAGGAGCCAGTATGTAAGAGCAATGATACTTCATCACTAGTGGATCAGTGCGTTGTGTGGAAAGCTGGGAAAGTATTTCAGATTAGCTTCACTGATATGCATAGTTCATTCTTTATTGAAAGTTGTTTCAAATTAAAGTTACCTATTAATTCAGTCATATAGACTGTTAGTAAGAACTTTGCCAATATTCTGTCATTGAGAGATGCAACTTGACAATGTACTGTACATCAGTTGTTATTAATATACATTTCTTTTGTGACACATCAATGAGAACTTGTATTTTTAGTCCACAAGTTGCAATGGTCATTAACCGTCTGTCCTGTTGTTGATAAAATCATTTCAGTTTTTATGCTCTACCATACGGTGCAGGTAATTCCTGTTGGCACAGAATACTTGATTTATTCTTTTTAAAGACATGAACATCAGATAATATGTCCTTTATACAAATGAATAGAAAGTAAACAAACACATTATCTGTGCTAGGAAGGTGAGTTCTGTTATTTAGTATCATTTAATGTCAGTGATGTAACCTTTCAAATCTGTGATATCTTTTGTGGTGAAGTTATAATTTCTTGTAAAATACCAACATAAATCCATCTTTGAGCACCTGACCATAAACCTTTTATATGAATGGTATCAACACTGCCTTATCTTTAACAGAATTCTTATCAGTGTTCACTGTTACCAATTATGTCAGTGATGTTACCCTTTATTAATGATGCATGAAATTATTATTAATTAACCATTTAAAGTTTATCAATTAACATTTGACAATCTAAACATTATATTAACATACGAAAAATTGGCAATACCCAGTCTTTCACAGTATCATTTTTATTTTAAAAACATTTATTGCAATGTAATGTCAGTGAAGTTACTTATTTGTCAGTGATGTTACCTTATTTTTTGCAAAACTATGATTTCTAGCATATTTGACAACGTTGGGACTTAAGACAGTCTGGCTTTTAACACTAAATAATGAACTGTTCCAACAATGCTTCAATTTTTACAGTACATTTAATGATAATCAGTTTTAATGCTCATGAT
Source organism: Gibbula magus (assembly GCA_936450465.1). NCBI lineage: Eukaryota > Metazoa > Mollusca > Gastropoda > Trochida > Trochidae > Gibbula > Gibbula magus. Next base: position 30,909,111 of record OW388303.1, read on the forward strand.
GTCAGTAATGTTACCTTCCTGTCAGTGCCGTTACTAGTTATCAGTGACATTACCACCAACAAAATCCTTTTTTTTAAAAGAAACAATAGGGAGAAATACATGTCACCTGCTCCTGTATTACAAGTGGACCTGGTCAACCCCCTAAAGTGTATTTAGTATTTAATGAACTTAATTTGTTCTCTGTACAAATATCGTTGTACCCTGTTAAATTTAGAGTTTCACAATTCATAAGTACCTTCATGAAATTACAAATTAAAAAATTACTTTATTATTAATTTTACTTCTGAAAACTCTCAATACACCATACATGTTTTGTTCAAGCAGAATTATGTACTAAAATAACAAGAGAATTAGTGAGCACAGCTCACTCATGATACCCCCGCTTTTAACATTGGTCAAAGAGAAATGTTTGAAAATAGCAAAAGGGCATCAATGTTTAAACTTTTGTATGAACAGACCATTATATATAAGTATTATTATAGCAGAGTAAGTATTACACTTGTAAGCATGTTTTAGAAGTAAAAGTAGAAAAATTTGAAAAATGGCATTAAATATGCAAATGAGGGTATGAAACATATAAATATGCAAATGAGGGTAAGATAATATAAAAATGACACATGTACACATCAGTGGTTTCGTAACATTTGAACAATTAGTGTCTGAGTTATGAGTGGAACAAAAAGTGTAAATGGTTAAGTCGAAAACGGAGATAATTTGCATAAATTATGCAAATGAGGGTATGAAACATTCAAAAGGCAGATGTACACATCGTGATGATTATATGTATCAAGTTACAAGACATTTGAACAATTAGTATTTGAGTTATGAGTGGAACAAAAACTGTGAATGGCAAAGTAAAAAAACGGAGAAAATTTGCATAAATTATGCAAATGAGGGTATGAAACATACAAAAGGCAGATGTTCACATCGTGATGATTATATGTATCAAGTTACAGGACATTTGAACAGTTAATATTTGAGTTATGAGTGGAACAAAAACTGTGAATGGTTAAGTCGAAAAACAGAGAAAATTTGCATAAATTATGCAAATGAGGGTATGAAACATACAAAAGGCAGATGTACACATCATGGTGATTGTACATATCAAGTTTCGTAAAATTTGAACAATTATTATTTGAGTTATGAGTGGAACAAAAACTGTGAATGGCAAAGTCGAAAAACAGAGAAAATTTGCATAAATTATGCAAATGAGGGTATGAAACATACAAAAGGCAGATGTACACATCATGGTGATTCGTAGCGGGGGTATAATCAATCAGTTATTAAGGAAAACTTAAAAATGCATTGGCAACATCACTTACGTAAATTCTTTACTCAGTATGTTTAAAAGTAAATTATTTTTTTGTAAAAAGAGATTAAGATTGCATAATCTGTATTTAATTTCCAATGGATGTCTTGTTCAAACTGTAAAATTTTTAATTGTAACGGAGAATGATTTTATTTTTGTTATCACATCCACCAAATTGCTCCATTTTCTGAGAATGACCCGGGTAAGAAAAAGAATAACCAACTCGGTGCTTGGAATTACAAATTATCTGTCCCTCTTGAATTGTTATGTCAAACTCCTCGCTAAAGCTCAGAGTTTATCACAATAATTAACTCGGGACAGATAATCCGTAATTCCTCGCAACTCGTTGATTATTCATTTAATAACAAATGGCATGTCGGTGACCAGCATGTCATATATGTTTATTGTCAAACGTCCTGTCTTGGTGACACAAAGGAAATACGAAATAAACATTAAAGCGACATTCAGTCTAGAAATTGCCAGCCAATAAAAGTAAAGAACATATCTCTATCAAGTTATCCAATTAAAACTCTGGATTAAATACCAAAGTACCAATGAAATTATTTTTAGTGTAAAATCATCATAACTATTTGGTTTTCTATCTTGCCATTTGCGAAAAAACTTTTGCTGAAAAGGGTTAGTATTTGACCATCTTCTGTTTCCAAGTACTGTCATTGATGGATTTATAGGTTTACAATTTGTGTCTAATGTGCATTTGGATATTCATATCGTCCGTTTGGATGTGTTTATAAGGTAAGTTTCTTACATTAATTGACACTTTTGCTGAAATGTCGATTTAATACGATGTTTATTTGATTTGATTTGATTTGATTTGATTAACCACAAATTTTACTGAAAAAATCATTTTATTATCTATTAGATTCTGAATGTGTTAATAAGTGATAACTAAATCGTGAAATGTAACATTGGGATGCGGTGTTTTAAAATATGTGGTGAGTTTCTTTGATTGTTGCAATATACTGTAAGTAAATTAGGTTGTCGGTAGATTAACAACGTTAAAAAATCAGGATGTTATGATGTCCTTTGACTGTCGATGGCTTACCGTAGGGCCTACTTCGCTCGCTTCTGCTAATCTCACGTTTGTTGTTTTATTTTATACACAAACATTCTCCAACAAAAGATGACAACAACACCGAATATCTGATTTCGTTGTCTCAACTTTACTTCGTTCATATTATCATATCTTGGTTTCATTTTGTCATCGTATATCTCATTAGCATTGATTTATTCTATGTCTACGAACGTCTATGAATCCACGGTCTTTCACTATTCATATCAATTATATTTTATATATAAATCTATATTTTGGGACACTTGTAAAGTGAAACTTGATAACTAACATTACTCGAACAGTTTACAGCAGAACAGCGATGTGGCATTATTGCAAAGCGTAGATATAACAGATTAACTGACCGATTCCACAGTGTTTGCCATTGTAAATAGTAAGCGAATGTTTTCACCCCGTCCCTTCACATATGTCATTTCCGGTATCTTCCAACTCTCTAAGCCCCGCCCCTCTTTTCGTTTGATGCTCGCCGGTGAAAAGCAGACAAGTTTTTAGGCAAAGTTTAAGTCGCTCTAGTTTAATATAGGAACAACATATGGATTTTTTATGGGTCTCGTTTTTCACACAATAGTCTAATGAACCAATTGCAGTAAAGAATTAAATAGAAAATAATTTATTTCGGCCTTCCTTTAAGGTTGAAGATCTAAGCAATCTCAAGTAATACATTGTTAACAAGAAAAAGATACGTTGTAGGTCATGACAAGGTCACCAAATCACAATTTTGAATCACCATTGGCCAAGGAGTCTATGCACAACATGTCAGCTTTCTAGAGCTTTTCGTACTGGAGAAGAATATAAAGTAGGTTTTTAAGGTTGTGACCCCTATGACTCTATTTGGGGTCATGGGGTCACCAAATCTACAATTTAGAATCCCCACTGGCCAAGGAGTCTGTGCACAACATTTCAGCTATCTTGACCTTTTGGAACTGGAGCAGAAGATGAAAAAAGGTTTTTAAGGTTGTGACCCCTTTGACCTTATTTTGGGTCACAGGGTCACCAATTTTACTATTTAGAATCCCCATTGGCCAATGAGTCTGTACACAACTTTTCAGCTCTCTAGATCTTTTGGAACTGGAGAAGATAAAAAATAGGTTTTTAAGAATGTGACCCCTGTGACCTCATTTGGGGTCACGGGGTGACGAAATCTACAATTTAGAATCCCCATTGGCCAATATTTTAGGTCCCTAGACCAAGTGGTTCTGGAGAAGAAGATGAAAATGCAAAAAGTTTACAGACAGACGGACGCCGGACACCATGCCATGCCATAAGCTCATCTGGCCTTTCTGGCCGGATGAGCTAAAAGTATAATGAAAGCTTCATCTGTTATTTTGAATCCCCATTGGCCAAGGAGTCTGCACATAAAATTCCAGCTCTCTAAGGTCTTTAAATGGTTAATAATAGGATATAGTTACTAGAATTTATTTCAATAGAGTTCTTGCCTTCACCCTCCACACTGCAGCAGAATTGCAAGATACAGGCTTCAGGTAGCTGTGCTCAAGGTTTTTGAAAAACATGATAAAATTATAATAACACATGTTTATTATAACATTTGAAGATCCCATATGTCTAATCAACCAAAATAATCCCCCCAAAACGAACCAGAAAACAATTACAGGGTAATCTTTAGAGGTACCGTCTGAGTTTGAAAAGTTTTAAAAAGTTTAAAGAAAGTGACATCAGTGCACCAATTATTTTGCTAAATGAATATTTTAAGATACATTAAAACCACAAATACAATCACCCCAGCAGGCACACAACGTTGTTACGACGTCACAATTTGGTTGAATAAGGTCGCGACGTCGATAAAATTACGTCGTGTCAACGTTGTTATTTTCGACGTCAAAACTATATTCGATATCAGACGTTATTTCAACGTTGGTATTTTCGACGTCGGTGTAATGTCAATATTTGACATCACTTCAACGTTGTAATTTTCGAATATCTCGACATCTTAATAATAATAATAAACTAGGACTGCCGCAGCAGTACTTAGGTCTTCAAGACTTCTGCTTGACCTTGAACTCCATGCTGGACTCTACGTTATTCACCAGTTTCTCTGCTTTAAAATGAGCTATCAAACGTGTCTCTATCTTCAGTAGTTATTTTACAAAAAATCTCCAAAGAAGGTACCCCTCTCAAAATGGAACAATCACACATTAATGGACCCCTACATTACATTTCTCATGATTAACACAAAACGGTTAATATTTTCATACTAAGGTGCAACATAGATAATGTTGTGCTTTGATTTCCACATAAGTAGATGTCCTCATTATCTAGATTACATGCATAGTTAATGCGTTACCTTCCTTTGAATATTCAAGAAAATACTAAAAAAATGCTAATTTTCGGACCCCTAGAGAACATTTCCTATGTTTGAAACTTAACTATGAACTTTTTGATGAAAGGGTTCAACATAAAAGTTATTGCAGGTGAAATTATGCATACGTAGATGTCAATAAAGTTGAATTTGCACAATTAGTGAAGCTGTAATGAACCTTTGAAGATGGATGGAAATTGCGATTTTCGAAAAATGACAATGTTCTATGACAGACCACACATAAACTATGACAGATACATGCTTCAAAATTATTGTTCTTATTAAATGATGTTTCTACTTCAAAAGGAGCTATAAAACGTTGTGCTATCGTTTATGGTTTACGCTCGAAAATTCTCTAAAGACTATACCCCTCGAAAACCGTCAAAATCACGAAATTTCAAATATCTGCGGAAATGCGCAAATTGTGCCCAAGTTATCAACTTTTATATGATAACGATATGTTATGGAATTGTTAAACTAGTTATAACAAATAGAGAGCAATAATTAACTTTGACATAACTTTATTTCTAACAGAGATATGTCCCTTTGAAAGCGAGCCGTAAAAATAAGTTTTTCAAAAAGTTCAATTTTCAAATTGCTGTACTTCGTTAACCGTTCAAAATAGACCAAGGGTTTGGGGGGTTCCTTTAAACTTCATCCTTTCAGCTTTCAAATGAGCTATTGCATGATGCTGTGTCTATTGCCCTGATTTTAGAGAAGATTTTTGAAGACGCGTATCCTCAAAATCACGAAAGTTTCAGTTTTTATTAAATAGAAAAAATCTATTATTACGGCCGAGAACCGCTATAGGCCTTATCAATTGGGAATAGTGTTGCCCACATGAAAATGAAAATATCTTTATAAGTTTTCGAGCTATTGAGGTTTGAAGTTTAAAATTCAAGGGGAGATAACTCAAGAAAGAAGTCGAAAATCCAAAATCGGGCTCCGTTATGATCTAAGTTGGGTCACAGAGTATAAGCTCTGAAAGTTTCAGAAAAATCGTTCCAGCCATAACTTCAGAACTCGTTGGACAAAATCGGTACAAATAATAATAATAAAAATCACGACGATAACAATAGGTCTTCAGACTTTCGTCTTGAAGACCTAATAATAATATACATTCTAGCGCCTAATATCCAGTGCAAGCACTGCTCAATGGCGGTACAATTATTACCCTGAAGGAATTGTACTTTCGGTGCCGCTACTAAACGCTCCGCGCGACCATTTAGGTCCGTACCTCCCGTGTTCAGGTACCCATTTAAACAGCTGGGTGGACTGAGTGCAATGTGGATGAAGTGCCTTGCCCAGGGGCACAACACAGTATAAGACCCAGGTCACAAATGTTTGGTGTCTCCACCAGGATTCGAACCCGGGCCGTTGGCGTGAGAGGCAAGCATGCTAACCACTACACCACTGTGCTCCACAAGCGTCGTCGGACCTATAAGAAATTACCATAATTTGCGTAATGAATAATGTTATTTAAAAAAATAGAGCCATTGGCTCTGAAGCTCATCAGGAATTATGTTATTAATTATCTCTAAGGTAAAGATTAAGATATCACATAATAAGTCATTGCCCAGTCATCAAATTTAAAAGTTATTATCAAAATAAGTTACACATTAATCCACATTCATTATAAATAATGTAGACCTTTGCATTTTGTTTTACTACTTATTTTTATTCTAGAATTATCAACATTTATTACATAATGCAAAAGAGCCCCTATTTGTTTCTAAAAATCCTGTTTCTCATAGGCACATAGTTTCATAGGATCCTTTTCAATATTTAATTAATAAATTCTATTGAGCATCTGAGTATAAGACTAAATCAGTAACACAGCAGAGAAGTAACCTGAAACCTCCGTGTATTAGCTAGCTGCTGTTGCATCTCTGCCAGAGAGTGGGCACTCCCCAGGTCAACACCTGCAATTATGCAACATGCAAACTCATGTAGCTAGTTTTAATAGTCTTATCTTACTTCATCACCAGTCATATTTAGTTCACATATCTAATGTAAAAAAAACATTTCTTAACCCTTTTAAAAAAAATTCCTATGCATCCTGTCACAATATTCAGTTCACAGGCTATTCAATAGTTCTAATTTCACATTGATTACATCAAACATGTCCATAATGTAGTATTACTCTTAAGCTGACATATGAAGTGCACATAAAATCTCATTATCTTCACAGTTCATTAACACAGCTGTTTTAAGTGATTACCCCTGTGATCCATATTTGGGGTCACAAGATCACCAAATCTACAATTCAGAATCCCCATTGGCCAAAGAGTCTGTACATACGACCTTCTAGGTCTTTTCGTTCTGGAGAGGAAGATGAAAATAATCTTATCTTATCATTTCATCACCAGTCATATGCAGTTCATATATCTCATGTAAAATAATAGAATTCTTAACTCCTCTTCAATTTAGTCCTTTATGACTTGTCAAAATTTTCAGTTCATAGGCTATTCAATAGTTCTCATTTCACATTGATGACATCAATTTGACAAACATGTCCACAATGTAGATTGTTATCTCAAGTCGACTTATATTTCAAATAAAGTGATTGAAGTAGTCATAAAATATCAGTTCAAACTTCATTTTCAAAGGTTTTTTAGGCTGTGGCCCATATTTGTGGTCACAGGGTCACCAAATTTACAAGTTAGAATCCCCATTTACTAAAGAGTTTGCATAGCATATCACAGCCTTCTAGGTCTTTTTGTTCCGGAGAAAAAGATGAAAACAGGGTTTTAGGTAATGGCCTGTGAAGCCCTTATTTGGGGTCACAGGGTCACCAAATCTACAATTTAGAATCAGTACATATAATGACAATCTTCTAGATTTTTTCGTTCTGGAGAGGAAGATGAAAATAATCTTATCTTATCATTTCATCACCAGTCATATGCAGTTCATATATCTCATGTAAAATAATAGAATTCTTAACTCCTCTTCAATTTAGTCCTTTATGACTTGTCAAAATTTTCAGTTCATAGGCTATTCAATAGTTCTCATTTCACATTGATGACATCAATTTGACAAACATGTCCACAATGTAGATTGTTATCTCAAGTCGACTTATATTTCAAATAAAGTGATTGAAGTAGTCATAAAATATCAGTTCAAACTTCATTTTCAAAGGTTTTTTAGGCTGTGGCCCATATTTGTGGTCACAGGGTCACCAAATTTACAAGTTAGAATCCCCATTTACTAAAGAGTTTGCATAGCATATCACAGCCTTCTAGGTCTTTTTGTTCCGGAGAAAAAGATGAAAACAGGGTTTTAGGTAATGGCCTGTGAAGCCCTTATTTGGGGTCACAGGGTCACCAAATCTACAATTTAGAATCCCCATTAGCCAAGGAATCTGTACATATAATTTCAGCTCTCTGGAGTCATTGGTTCTGGAGAAGAAGATGAAAATAGCTTTTTAGGTTATGACCCCTGAGGCCCTTATTTGGGGTCACAGGGTCACCAAATCTACAATTTAGAATCCCCATTGGCCAAGGAGTCTGTACATAAAATTTCAGATCTCTGGAGTCATTGGTTCTGGAGAAGAAGATGAAAATAGCTTTATAGGTTAAGACCCCTGGGGCCCGTATTTGGGGTCACAGGGTCACCAAATCTACAATTTAGAATCCCCATGGGCCAAGGACTCTGTACATAAAATTTCAGTTCTCTCGATTCATTGGTTCTGGAGAAGAAGTCGAAAAAGTGAAAAGTTTACGGACGGACGGACGACATCCCATGCCATAAGCCCATCGGGCCTTTCAGGCCTGATGAGCTAAAAATATAAATGTGCATGTACACGTAGTCTACTATCAATGAAAATGTATTTATGCACATATTTCTTTATTTGATTTAATGATTTTAACGAATCTACTGTTACGATTATTTTAATAGTTAACAGAGAATTTATTTTTAAACAGATATGCAATCTGTTTTGTATGCCCATGTATTTTAATCATTTACTTATTGATCATTTTAGACTCTTTTCTAAAACGTAAAAACTACTTGTGAAGCTGTGAATGTTTTCGCGCCAGCACAAAAGCTTATGACGTCATGTGTGCAACGATTACGTCACAAACCAAGTACTTTCACCGCCATGTTTGACGTCGCCGTATGGAGGGAATCTGTTTACGTTGCGTATATTATCGACACTGGTGTCGCCACTTCTCTTTCTGGGGTAATTTATTGTTCCATATGTTTATGCACACTTTGATCATTAATATTTAATAAAGTCAACCCAATACGGACACGTCGTCCAAACCAAACCCTCCACACTAGGCCTAGCCTACCACAGTCCAGTTGGTCGGCTCAGTCGCAAAGCAAAGCGTGTAGTTTACATTTGGAAGTCGTAACACTGCTGTAGAACGAGTAGGAATTAGAATGATTGTGCTACTATTACCAAATCTATCTAACCTATCCATAAACTTTATTTTCACTCGACATTCTATTTGCAAACCAGTTTTGGTGTCGCCTGCCCGGCTTTGGAAACATGGGCAAACTCTTTACAGTGTTGCGTAGAGTGCTGCGTGACGTGTCTTTTCGCAATGATGCGCGGAGTTCGTTTGGCTACGATCAGCTGTTTGCAAGTTCACTGAGTGCAGGCTTTGCTAACTTGTTTATGTTGATTGCTATATGCGTCAACACGATTAAAAAGCATGTTAAAATGAAAAGTTGCATTATGAACATTACTGTACCACTTATATTTATATACGTTATTTTTATATGATATAGGGGCCTACAGAGTGATGCAAAAAGTATTCAGACGGTGACGTTATTTCCATACACATGCATGTTAATTTAGTCTAGGATAAATAATTTTCATAAAACTAGAAATATGTGCATGTGATGCACTGTGATGTCCCCCGCTCCAACTTTCAATCCAACCTATTCATATATGATATTACCCACTATTATTTTTCACTTATGCTAAGCACTAAGTTCAATACTGCATTAATAACGAGAAATAAAAAATTCAGAATAGCCAAAGTAGCAAAAGGCACCAATCTATCACTAGGTCTAAGCAAATACAAAGTTTGGTGAAAAAATATTGAACGGTTTTGAAGATAGAGGCTGGAAAAGCTCCCTACTCCCAATATGCACTAAGTTCAAATTGTTTCCATGGAAACCAGAAAAAAAAAAAAATTCAGAATAACCATAATAGCAAAAGGCACCACTCCACCACTAGGTGTAACCAAATACCAAGTTTCGTAAAGAAATACCTGATAGATTTTGAAATAGAGGCCGGAAAACGTCCCTACCCCCAATATGCACTAAGTTCAAATTGTTTCCATGGAAACCAGAACAAATATAAAATTCAGAATAACCAAAATAGCAAAAGACACCACTCCATCACTAGGTGTAACCACATACCAAGTTTCTTGAAAAAATATTGAACGGTTTTTGAGATATGGCCCGGAAAAAAAGCATTTCGGAATAACGGAATAACGGAATGACGGACGGAGGCAAAAACATTATGTCTCCCGAAAAAAATTTCGGGGGACATAATAAGTTCTCGTTGGACCAATGTCAAAATTTCCAGCTTTATTTGAAATCATCTCAGCTTGAAGTACATAATATTAAGGACATTTTCCGACGACAATAAAACTAATGTTATCCGATTTACCTACATGTGTACATTGAATAAACACGTTTTCCATAGATCGCCATGTTAAATTTTTCACAACTAGATATATATGTTGATTACTTTCATTTCCAAGATAGAAAACAGAAAATTAAACATAAATTATGAGGTTGTAGCCTAGATGATGCCTGACAAACTTGATAAATGTGAATAGGGTCGGCCACTATTCCTATCTATGATAATTATGTATCCCAGACTAAATTAACATGTAAGTCTATGGAAATAACGTCACCGTCCGAATACTTTTTGCATCAATCTGTAGATCTAGACATGTTAATTTAGTGCACCATAGATTTAAATAAGTTTCATAGATAAGATTTTGTCTGATAATATAGGCCTACATTTTTATTAAAATTGTGAGGAATCAATGCATCTTGGCTACAAACTCGAAATTTGTGTTTAAAATGCCATCGTTTATCAAAGAAATCACAGTAATTTGATTAATAACTATTAAGTATACATAGTTCTAAAAAAATCAACACGGTGATCGATTGAATTTTACAAACAAATATGACAGTATCTATATGATGACATGTGTTAAATTCAAATGATCTTCTCGTTGAGATGATTTCTAATCAAGCTGAAAAGTTGTATATTGATTCAACCAGAAATTATTTCATGATAATTATCTACAGGTGCATGTACATGTAATAATTATTTGACATGTATTATGCTAATATGTACCGTAAGTGATTCATATATAATTATTTATAGGACCTGTTATCGGTGAAAATTCAGTTCTTTTTTCCTTTTTCATTTGTGTAAGTTGTCTTTTTCTTTTTCCAAAAAGCTGATGAATGGTGCTGCGAAGAAACGTAGAAAGTGCTGTTGAAGACACAAAGAAGCGCGTATTGTTATTTTAAGGTAGAATAAACAATAATCTGTATCCCTAGCTGTCTGTTGTTTCTTGTTCAATTATGGTTGCTTTGACTAATCCCTTATTGCTACAGCTAACCCGGAACTGGGAAGATATAATATCTATCTTTTTGAGATAATGACTTTTAGAATTGAGATTTATTTAGAGATTGTTACTGCTCGTAAAGAACGTCCTTTATTGACATTGAAATGACGTTGTATTATGGTTGCATATGAAATTTGTTTCGACGTTGATGTATTGTCATTGAATCGACTTCTTAACAACGTAGTTGATGCAACTTCGTATCAACGCAGATGCAACGTTGAACCAACGTTCTTTCAACGTCGAATCTACGTTGATGCAACGTCGAATCTACGTTGATGCAACGTCGTAGCAACAACGTTGTTTTGACGTTGATTCAACGTCAAATTATCGCACCCCCTGGAACCCTGTACTGCAGGGATCCAGTGATAGTGATTTTGTACAGCCACAGATGCAGTGATAGTGATAAGATTAGCGAGGATAATTGCTGTAAGTGTGTACAAAATGCAGCTGTAAAGCAACATATGGGTAATACACAGTACATGATTATGACTGATGGCAAGCTGAATCTATGGCCCATTTATAAATGTATTTACTTCAACCTTTTAATGATGCATATGTTTGTGGTCATGTGGTTTATTAGTCGGGGTCGTCAAAATAAAACCTTATTGGAATATGTATGCAAATACTACGCACCATATCCACCAAATTATAGAATTAACACGAACTTTAGCCTTCAGAAACCACATTGTATCAATTTGGGAGATATGAGCTTAATCTGTAAAAAGTAATTTTTAAAATATTATACTGTACGTACTTTGCAGTGATCTTGATCGGTTCAGATCAGTGATCGTGGTTTGGATAAATGTGCAGTGATCGTGATTTTCTGTACGAAATTAGTAAATACTTTAAATTGAGCATAAGAATCGATGATTAATTGAATTTCAAAAGAGGAATTTGTAATCAATTTCCAGTCAGGCATTGTGGAAGATACTGTAGGGTGTGGATATTGTTCTGTAATGGGTACTTTCAAAGAAAGAAGTATACAATTACATAGAGAGACCAAAAATTAAGATACTGACTGTGAACTATTATGAAAGTAGAGGCAGATACCTAAATCTTCCTTCGCAGACAATGTGCCATGAAACCCTGAAACATCTAAGATGGCATTAAGTTTTACAATCGGCCAAAATAATCAATAAAAGAAAATGTATCACGTCAAATTGGCGATTTCTTTCTTTACACGTAAGAAAGATTGATTTGAAAGAACCCGAAATGGTATAAACCAAACTTTATGCTTTAAAAATCAAAATTCAAAATCAATACTTTATTTTCTCATATTCCTTCTTCTAGTTGCTCAAAGTAAAATAAAAAATCATATTTGAAATTGGTTTAATGGTCTTTTGGTCAGTGTCAACAAAACTATTTACTGAGAGATTTTGACATTTTATAGTATAGACATGTTCATTGAATGAACACATGCGATTTCATGGCATGCTTAATTTGTCACCTCCTAGCATCTTATCTGATGTCATTGCATAGGGACACATGATGGGTAGAACTGTTAATAATGTTTCTTAACTTTCAATCTTTCAACAACAATAATGTCAACTGGTCATGTTGTCAAAAGCATAATAAATGTCCTTTCTTCTCAACATGTCCAGAATAAACATCGCATTATTATTGCCACATTTACCAAAACGAAATTTGCTACACAAACCGCATTATAAAGGTTTGATAATTGCAACTGAATTTGGGAATACACAATTTAAGTGTTACAAATATTGATTTGTGAATAAATTGCTGTAGATCTTTTTGGACACTGATGTGGGAATTATTTCATTTAATAGGCACTTCTTAAGTTTAGTTTTGTTGTGTTGTTGGTAAGTGTTTGACAGTATACTATGCAGCTTGAAGTTGAATATTGTGCCACACAAATCGTCCCATGAGAACCACGTTGTTCTATCTCCATTTTTGTCAAAACTGAGTTAGGGTGTTCTGACTACTTCTGGTGGTTTATTCTATCTCCGCAGCAAGTTTCATGGCAGTATATAGCTTAGAAATTGGTTTTCTAGGTATTTTCGTGGTTCTAACTCCAGATATTTCATACAATTGCTCACATCCAAAGTGTTCTATGTATCATCACCCAATCCAATAGAAGCTTTTGATCACGTGACATGGACATAGAACGGTTTGGAACTAATGGTATCTTCAAAATTTACGGCTATTTTCCTCCTTTTTACGCTTATTTCAGGTCAAATATCGATAAACTGATATGGAAATCCCTTGTTTTGAAATTCTTTACAAACAGAATATATTAAATGTTTTGTAATCTCCATGTGTACAAAGATACCAGTTAGAACAATCTGGAACTAAACTTATTTTGAGAAAAATGAGATAAATGTTCTATGTCCAAACAGATATACAAATATTTACGAAAACGTATGTGTTTTTTCGAATATCTGTCAATTGTTTTACATTATGGATGCAATTTTACATATGCGTACAAAATGTTATTAAATTCCAATGAGTATTACAAATATTATGAACATTAGAACTTTAGAATGGCTGTAGCTCCAAAGTAACTTTTCTGGAGTTGGAACAACGTGGTTTTCATGGGACAAAATGTCAAATAGACAAATTTTCAAAAGAAGTAAATTAGTTAACAGGATGGGAAAATGGTGACAGCACTAGGATGGTATTAGTACACATGGCATTTGAGAAGTCACGCACGGTGTGACTTCTCAAATGCACTTATATGTTACATGTTTGTGACATATGGTTACAGATTGTACTTCATGCTTGTTCTTTTCAATGGAATCAACTACTTTTTCGCTTCCTTTGCTGATGAAGCTCATATTCAGGAGTTCAATGCCAGTTATTTTCATAATTTTGAATCCCTTGATGCATATAATTGTGAACCTAATTTCGATTCACAGCAACCAAAATCCACGATCACTGAAGGCATGTACAGAACATGTACAGTCAGACGATCACGATCACTTCATCAACTATTTTTCACAACTTCTCTAAAAGTAATAATAATAATATAGTCACAAGTGACGATAAAAGGATTCAGCGCATATTTGATTAATTTCCTACTAAGTACATTATATCAGCAGTCATTCTTGAAAGTTACACGAAGATCTGTAAAAGCATTAAGCTACAACAGCCTCTGCCTGTCCATCATGTAAAACGAAAGTAGGATTTACCCCCTTTGTTTACAGTGCAAAGTGAAAGTCGCAATTGATCAAAAGAAAATGGTTATAGGTCATTGGTTATGTTTATTATCAAACTCATTATGCTTTTCCCATTAAGAGCAATATTTTCCCATTCTGAGGAGGTATTAAACAACGTGCTACGATTTTGCATTGTTAAACTATGAGAAAACAAAGACACACTACAAACGCGATTTTTGATATTTTTAGAAATTGGAAGCTTAATTGTGGCCGGAAATGACTGTACGCGAGCGATTTTATTATTGATTCTTAAAGACTTTAGTCCAATCTTGCTTTCCCGAAAAAATCATAAAATTCGACTAATAGGTTTTTGAGTTATGTCCCCTTGAAGATTGCGCTTTTTGAAAAATCGCCAGATTTCAAATACCCACTGTGCAAAAAGTATAGCGAATTTGCAAAAACCGTGACGATGTTTTTGTGTCCAACACTTAAGCTACATTATGTGAAAATATTAGCTTTCTAATGCTTGTATCTTCAGAGGAGAAGATTGTCAAAGGTGCATGGGGTCGGTAAATTTTAAAAAGTGTCTAAAATCAAAATGGCGGCGAAACCACGTGACCAACGAAATCATCATGATTAACTTTTCTGCTGGCATTGTCAATGCGCATCTTTTAAAAAAAGTTGCAAGTCTCTAGCTGCATTTTTCAGTTTTTTCCCATGTTAAATTTCGAAGCTTAGATTCGAACTGCACCTTTAATGGCTTGGGCGATTGGGCCCAAAAGCTTATTTGTTCGATTCCAGGGCAAGGGCTATCAGCCTGTAAAATTTGGTTGCATTTGATTTAGCCGTTTTTGCTAAAAGCTGAGCCAAACTTTCTTGAAATAAAAATAATAATAATAATAATAATAACTAGGATTGACGCGTCAATACTTAGGTCTTCAAGACTTCTGCTTGACCCTCAGCTCCATGTTTGATCGAGGAATGTCACAAACATTGTTCTGTCAAAACTTCCATTCGTAACATTTTATAATGTACTGAGAAAACCTAAAAAAGTCATAAATTTAATTTTAAAATTAAGATGGCGCCAAAACCACGTGACCTACGAATTCGCCATGATTTACTTTTTTGCTTGCATTGTCATTGCCCATCTTTTAATAAAACTTTCAAGTCTCTATCTCAATTTTTAAAATTTTCCCCATGTTAAAATTCGAGCGATTTTATTATTGATTCCTAAAGACAATATATTGATCTAATAGCCCTGAAAATTTCATGCAATTGTAAGATCGGGAAGTTGGAGTAATGTCCCCTTGAAGTAGGTCCAATGTAACAAGTCGCCCAACTTTGAAAGATCACTGTGCAAAAAGTATTACGATTACCCTTCTACAAAATTCGAATTCTATTCACCAATGCTTCAGCTACATACAAAAATAAATGTCAGATTCGTGGTGCAAGTATCTTCAGAGAAGAAGATTGTCAAAGGTACAAGGGGTCGGACACTTTAAAAAAGTGACAAAAATCAAAATGGCGACTGAACCACATGACTGACGAATTCGCCATGATTTACTTTTTTGTTAACATTGTCATTGTGCATCTTTTAAAAAAAGTTTCAAGTCTCTAGCTCCATTTTGAATTTTTTTCCAATGTTAAAAATCGAAATTTAGAATCGAGCTGGACCTTTAATGAGGACAGCAATCAAAAATCCGTTCGACACAGATCTAGATCTCATTGAATTCTACAATCCCTGAAAGTTTCATCAAAATCGGTTAAGCCGTTAGGTCTGGGCACGACCAACAAAAATCGTGGAAATAATAATAATAATAACTAGGATTGACGCGTCAATACTTAGGTCTTCAAGACTTCTGCTTGACCCTCAACTCCATGTTTGATCGAGGAATGTCACAAACATTGTTCTGTCAAAACTTCCATTCGTAACATCTTATAATGTACTGAGAAAACCTAAAAAAAATCATAATTTTAATTTTAAATTAACATGGCGCCAAAACCACGTGACCTACGGATTCGTCATGATTGACTTTTTTGCTTGCATTGTTATTGCCCATCTTTTAAAAAAAGTTTCAAGTCTCTATCTCAATTTTAAAAATTTTCCCCATGTTAAAATTCGAAATCGTGATTTTCTGTCATTTTTTCAGCCTTAATTGTGACCGGAAATGACTGTTCGCGAGCGATTTTATTATTGATTCCTAAAGACACTACATTGATCTAGTAGCCCTGAAAATGTCATGCAATTGTGAGATCGGGAAGTTGGAGTAATGTCCCCTTGAATTAGGTCCAATGTTACAAGTCGCCCAACTTTGAAAGGTCACTGTGCGAAAAGTATTGGGAGTTCACTCCTGAAAAACAACACCATGTATTCACCAATGCTTCAGCTACATGCAAAAATAAATGTCAGCTTCGTGGTGCAAGTATCTTCAGAGAAGAAGATTGTCAAAGGTACATGGGGTCGGACACTTTTAAAATGTGACAAAATTCAAAATGGCGGCTAAACAACGTGATCTACGAATTCGTTGTGATTTACTTTTCTGCCCGCATTGTCATTGCGCATCTTTTAAAAAAAATTGCAAGTCTCTAGCTGCATTTTGAATTTTTTCCCCATGTTAAAAATCGAAATTTAAAATCGAACTGGAGCTTTAATGAGGGCAAAATTCAAAATTCCGCTTCGATAGTGCACAAGTTCACGTTGAATTGTACAATCGCTGAAAATTTCATGAACATCGCTCAAGCGGTTAATTCAAAACGCGACACACAAAATATTGCGGAAATAATAATAATAATAAGGATTCGCATAATAACAATAGGTCTTCCAGACTACATCGCTCAAGCGGTTAATTCAAAACGCGACACACAAAATATTGCGGAAATAATAATAATAATAAGGATTCGCATAATAACAATAGGTCTTCCAGACTATGTCTTGAAGACCTAATAATAAGGATTCGCATAATAACAATACGTCTTCCAGACTATGTCTTGAAGACCTAATAAAACACGCCAATAACAATAAGGATTCAGCACTTTAGTGCTGAATCCTTAATAATAATAATAATAACTCTTTATTGTCCTCAATACATTGTAAATCGGAAATTCGGTTTGTGCATTTTGCACCCGGCAGCCACTGTGCAGCGCCAGTTCAAGCGTTGTTCTATCCTTATAATGCTGAGTGTCAAGCAAGGAAGAAACAACTCCCATCTTTTAACGTATTTTGGTATGACATGACCAGGAATCGAACCCCGGTCTTCCGGGTGATGAGCGAACACTTTACCAACTGAGCTAGATCCCTGGTACGGGATTAGGTGGTATAAAATGGTTTAAATTAGACACACTATATTTTTTAGTGGTATGCATTTTATTGTTCCTTATTGTTATATAGTTCCTTATTTTTGAATAGTGTCATAATTGTTTTTGTTGGAATTATATCAATATCTTCCCATTTCTACTCATGAAAATAAACAAATATTAATTTTCAGTTTGCCTTTCTAAACGCATTTGAAAAGGTTAAACAAAAATTTACTTTTGACAAATATATTTGTGGTCTTGTTTTTACATTCTTCCATACTCATCACGAACAATGCATGGTTAATGTGATTAAAAGCATTTGTAATTTTGTTTTCACTATTATAGTCCTAATTGTAACTAGGCCCATGACCGCTAGTACTGTACAGTAGGCCTAGAGTAGTGTATAGTAACAGATTGCAACAGAGGTACCTACTAGCTGCAGAACCTTTTCCCCCAGTATCATCGTGTTTATAAAATGCGACGTCAGAGTGTCAAAGAGCCTATTTTGGCGAAGCAACTGAAGCTAAGGTACATACATAATGTTTGCTTGGCAGTCGACGTTTCTCTACATCGGAAACTTTAACACTGGTTATGGTCTTCATCGCTGCCTACACAATCACTGTTCTCTTCGGTAGTGTTCTCAAACGTTGTAATCTCAAATGATATACCGAAACATTCTCATATCGGACCCTGCCATATGCTTCAAGGAAGTTGTGAAACGAGAAACGTTGATGTTTCGTCTCTCGCCCCTCGCAAAGACTTGAAGGTGCTAGGACCCGGAAGTATGGAAGAGCATGGTCTGTGCTTGATTTGGGAATCCGGTGCACCACACGGCGTACGCCGCTGAAACCGGCGAATCCCGTAATATATGCGACATTTCATAACTATTTGTTTTATGAGATTGCGACATTTCATTACTATTTTTTGTATGAGATTGCGACATTTATTAACAATTTATATGACATTGCGTTTGACAATTAGACATCTATAATTAACTGATTTATTATCCCCTCCTGTACGTACACAACTCAAGTACTATATTCACTGGGGTACGTTGCGGTCGTTTTGCACATAGTGTGATGCACGTGCGATTAATGTCCTAATCGAACGGCCCTGTAGTGTCAGTCTCGTTTTATTCCTTATAATATCTAACATGTGCAGATGCGGAAAGGGTCAAAGCTGAGAGAAAATATAATACAATTAAACAATTTTAAACAATTAAACAATTTGGTAAATGAGAAAAAATCTATATATATATATGGCCATAGGTCAATTGTATATTTTGTTACAATTTATTGATTTCCCATTATGTTTAAATCTTATTGCACAGTTTGCATAACAAAAGTGAAAGCTAATGATTATGCTAATTCTTTAATAAAACAACAAGTTCTCTGAAAATACATACATGTATATTGACAAATTATAATCATATTCATGAAAGTGGGACTATATCTTCAATAAAATACAAGTTTCTCAGAATAAAACATCATGAAAGAGAGTTTATTAAGTTTGATTCATTTGAGCTGTCCACGTATGGTCTAAGTGGAGATAACTCTAGGCGAGGGGGCGTGGTTAGTATGCAGTTGTCAGATGTAACAAACCTACTCATGTAGCCTGGTAGTTCATCTAATATAAACTCGCCAAGGCCTTAATTGAGTTTTGGAGCAATTGTGCGAAATTATAGCCTAGTTATGTATGCTGGACTAACTCGGCGGGATTGCCCATTAAACTTAAATTTAAATTCACTAGAGGCCCAGGCCGTATCCATTCTACACCAAAACGATAGGGTAAATATTTATAATATTTACAATAAACCTAGATTACCATTTAAAATAGAGGACCTCCAGGTCCTTCAAAATTCAGCCCCGGTCGTTCCATGTACTTGGGTGACTTCAATAGCCACCACCCGAATTGGGGAGTAAACGATAAGGTCGATCTCAACGGCAAACTAATTGCCGATTGGGTCATAAATAACAATCTCGTAATCCATAACATTAAATTACCAACCAGGTACGATAGCCATAGGGACCTTATATCCGCTATCGATTTAACCATCCCTAGCCCTGACATCGCTATTATACCGAGTGGCAGGTATATGAAGATCCGTGGGGAAGTGACTATTTCCCCAGATTTATTACTCTAAATAATTTTATTTCAATAAATAACTCAAACATTCAAAATTGCCCCCCCCCCCCCCCCCCCCCCCCCCCCCCCCCCCCCCCCCAAACCCTAATTGTCATTATAACAAGGCTGACTGGGATACATTTAATGCACTTTGCAATCAACTTAACCCAGCAGACCTTTTTCAAATAATGACCCCGAAACCTTTTCCAATAATTTCGCTAATGCAAAACAATACATCACCTTTTCTGCCCCCAACATTACTAAACACTCAGTTCCATGGTGGACTGAGGAAATTAAAGTTGTAACAAACAGCGTAAAGCGGCCTTTAAGAAGGCAAAGCGCAACCTCTCAAAATTACCTCATGCTAGGCAACTAAAAAACCAAGTAAACCTACTCATAAAACAAACCAAAACACAACACTGGGAAAACTTCTGCGAGGAGCTTTACGGCAAGGCCTATTCCAAACAAGTTTGAAACAAACTCCGAGTCATTCGTGGCGGCAAACGCAGGGGTAAAATCCCACCAATAAATAATCTTAATAAACCTAAAGTCA
This sequence comes from Gibbula magus, assembly GCA_936450465.1. Lineage (NCBI taxonomy): Eukaryota > Metazoa > Mollusca > Gastropoda > Trochida > Trochidae > Gibbula > Gibbula magus. The sequence continues at coordinate 30,929,519 of OW388303.1, forward strand.
AGATAAAGCTAATGCAATCGCACCACACTTCGCTACTGCAAGCAGCAACACTAATAACTCACCGGAATTTCTAAAAATAACACCCCAAGCACTGCAAAACAACCCATATATAACAAACCTATCAACAAAGCATTCACCATGGAAGAGCTTCAAGTTGTACTAAATAATAGGAAAAAGGGAACAGCCCAAGGGCTCGACCGCACATCGAAATCAATTGAGGTGTGTAATTTCTTTTGCCTGGCAGTTAAGTTGTTTAAAAAATGAATGCGTGGTCAAAGATGAGGTCTATCTGTCTTATTGTAGTTATTGTAATATAATAGGGCCTACATGTGCAGAAAATAATAAGTTCGAGTCGGAGATAATAACATGCTAAAATGTTTGTATATGCAGGCCTGAAGGGACTCTCTAATTAGATGTAATGTTTTTAAATAATTCATGAATTAATGTTTATAGAATCCCTGGCGTAGGTGATCAACAACCTGATTTAACAAGAAGAGCAAATCTAGAGTGCATGGGGTTTGGGTCCTAGTGGTTGCTGGGTCTGCATATGGACATTAAACTGCTTTAATGTTATTTTAGAGCTGCGCTCAGAATGCAATGGCCAATACAAATTTAACTTTATTCACAGATTTTGTTTGTTTTGTCCACCAATGTGGTGACCGGACAATACGTACCACACTGTTTGATATGTTAGTATTTACCCTAAAGATACCTAGTGAACTACAGAGCCAATTTAACCTACCGGGATTTTGATTATTCGTAATCTGCAGACACTGAGTCTTGTATCTCAAAACAATTTTAACACGAATCATAATGTGAAATCATAAAATACAATAATTTTAAGTGTCTATACGATGAAATTACATGCCTCTTGTATTTCAACATTCCAATAGCGTTATAATAACCCGTGTTAAAACACAAAATGTTTTTATTATGATTCTTGTAAATCTATTTAAGCGTCGCAAGTGGGTTTTTTTTCTGGTAAATTATATTGCCATTTGTCACTGGTAAGTCAGATGTTGCTATGTTGACACAGGTACTGGTCTAATTCCCGATTATTCAATACTGGATTTTCCGTCGAGTTTTGCTGCGGGATACGGATGACCTGTCACATGATCAAATCACGTGACATGGGACACGCTTTGAGACAAAATAAGATAAGATAAGATAAGATAATTCTTTATTATCCCGAGGGAAATTTACATTACATCTAATACAGTCTCCAGTATATTAAAAAAAACACACACAAAAACAAAAAACATACAACAGCCATATGAACAATATTATAAACATTATATACACTTGTGTAAATTGATCATTAAAAATTCATTCCAAAAATGTTCCATTAAAGGCATAAATGCTATTCAGAACAAATGATTGACGAAACCTGTTTGTTCTACTCGTCGGCATACGCAGTCTGCGTCCAGAGGACAGTGAAGAATATTCCGGAAAAAGTATGTGAGTTGAGTCACTTAAAATTTTATTTGCTTTTTTTGAAAGTTGTTGATCATAAAAACTGCCGATACTTTCAATAGGATGTCCACTAATTTTTGAAGCGGTGTTAACAATTTTAGGAGTTTATTTTTATTTTGAACAGACAGGTTTCCGTACCAACTCAAACAATTAAATGTTACCACACTTTGAATAAATGTTTGGTAAAATAACCTGAAAATAGTTTGATCTATTTTAAAATGTTTCAACTTCCACAAAAATGCAACTGTTGCTGTCCTTTCTTATAAATGTTGTCAGTGTTTTCATTCCAAGAAAGTTTCGAATCTAAGACAGTACCAACATATTTATATTCCGTTACTCTTTCTATTTCATTATCATCAATAGTCACAGGATTTATTATAGACCTAGTTTTCCTGAAATCTATGACCATTATCAATGTATCGTAATGGCAACAAGCTTGGCAAATGCGTGTTAAAATATGTGCTTGCAGGGAAACCAAAATATATATTCAAGACTAGTTCAAAAACAATAAAGGTTAAGAGTGTTTTTCAAGAGATTTTCAAAACGGAACACACTTCCAGAAACACATAATCGCGGGATTCGTGCCTGTACTCGCGCCGTTGTCTTCGGCCGACACAATATGACATTACATCGTACATTTACGTCTGAATTATCGTATGCATTTACAAAATCAATATCCTTTTCGAGGATATTTGGTAACTATTTAATTTTCATATACTAAATAATAATATTTCCACTTTTTGATAGCTTGAACAAGAAAACAATGCTGAATCTGCATGATCCACTGTTTTGTCGGGTAGGCTACATCGCCGACTGAGTGAGCGAATGATGGGATAGGGTGGATTTAATGATATAATGCAGATTTAAACCTCTCATCGGTGGTTTACATATTCTCAAAGACTAACAAAATAATTATAATGTGTGTCCCTCCATGCCATTAGGTGGGATTTTCACTTTGATTTTAATATCTCAACTATCATGCTAATTTAAGCTGGATTTTTATACCCCCGACCAACGGTTGGGGGTATATAGTAATACCAACGATTCTGTCCGTCCGTCCTTCCGTCCGAAGACAATTTTTGTCCGATCGATTACAGAAAAACTATTCATCTCATCGTTTTTAAATTTGGTACATGTCTTCTTCACCCCTAGGAGAGGTGCAGTGCGAAGTTTAAAGCGAATTGGTGAATTTTTGAATTTTTGGCGATTTTTTGTATTTTTTAACTTAGTCAAATTCTGAAAATTTTTTGTCCGATCGATTACAGAAAAACTATTCATCTCATCCTTTTCAAATTTGGTACATGTCTTCTTTACCACTAGGAGAGATGCATTGCAAAATGTAACACGATTTGGTGAATTTTTTAATTTTTGGCGATTATTTATATTTTTGTAATTTATCATAGCTAGAATGAATGAAGCTACTTCTGTGTTGTGATTTGTTGACTTCATCATTTTCTTTTTCATGTAACTTTCATCAAAAGCTACTTCTGTGTTCTTGTTGATTTTACTATTTTATATTTCCACTGGTTATATTTTAGGAAAAGTTAAATTTTCTTTCCTTTCAGCCATAAAGTGCTTTATATCTCTCACTGTGCCTTCAGGGGTGTGCTTCCATGTACCTGTTGTTTAAAGTCACTCGAATGAATCATTATGATGGATTAATTTCCAGAATAAAGTTGAAATCAGTGGTAATAGCAGTAGTGTCTTATGTTACCAATACCTTTTCAAGTTACTTTTATTCCTATTTTGACTTAAACCTCCTTTTTTACATGAAGATTGAGACTTGTCCTACCATTTTCACAAACAGTTTAATCTTAGCAATTACATTTCATAGCTTATCAATCCTTAGGTGTGCAAACACGTTTCTCTTTAAGTAAAATAAAAATGTCAAACTTAAACAGTCGGGGGTATTAGTGAGCCACGCTCACTTTTTTGCTTGTTTAAAATTATTATTCCCACATGTCTTTTAACAGCTATAAGTAATTATTGGGATTTAGCAAATGATGAAAATGTGTTTGGATAGTTGATTGTATAGAATGTTTCATTCAAAACTAATCTTTGTAATACTCTCAGCGAATTACCTTTTTGTATTATAAGAACCTCGATCGATACATTAAAACGTTGGTTTACACTTTTCTTTTCGTGACTTTCACTTACTTCACAGATTTGTGGACTGGGTCAGCATCTGATATAAAAGAATAATACCAGTACCTGAACAATCAGGCTTTCTGGGAATATAGTTAATTATTGAGATGATATCAAGACGGATAAAGGCTTCGTTATATGGGGCCTGCTGGCATTTAGAGGTGTTACTCAACATCCCTCCTCCAATAATTATTGGCTTGTTTTGCACCAGAGCTGCTTTATTCATTTGAGTTTTTTTTTTATACAACCTAAATTAATCTGTCAAGTCAATACTACAAATGACATTTAAATCCACAAATATTTATCTACATTCATTGATTTAAATCCTGCAGAAAGAAATCATGGATGGTACTACTGTGATGAAATTCAAGGAAGTATTGCATCAATACCTTTCCTCATAAACAAGCAGTCTCTACTGCAGTAGTTGAAAAGTTGCTGAGACGGAATTCGAACCCCATATCTATTGATTGTAAACCGAATACACCAAAACACTCCCTCCCCACACGTTCATTGATAAATAAAGATATAAAACAACAAAGAAAAAAAATTCAGTGTTAAGAAATGCATTTATTTGATCAAGTCTGATTAAGTAAATATATGAACACTGAATGTGTTATCAAACATGGAGAGGTATGAGAAAATGTATTGTAACAAAGTCATGTTTCCAGAGCAGGAAACTCTTCAAAAGTAAAACAATAGACATATTGTCACAAAAATTGTTCAGTAAAACAAATTCACATTATTTTTCAGTAACAGATTAATAAATTTGTCTATTTATATTATGAACATGAATAAAGTAGAATATGTTTTAAAAAAAATGGAGCCATTGGTTCTGTAGCTCATCAGGATTTCATTGATTAAATATCTCAAGTTGAATATTTAAGTTATTTAAGTTATTGTTTACAAGCAAAAGATAGGTTCTTAGATCATGACCACTGTGACCCCGTTCGGGGTCACAGGATCACACAATCTACAATATAGAATCCCCATTGGCCAAGGAGTCTGCCAACAACTTTTCAGCTCTCTAGACCTTTTGCAACTGGAGAAGAAGATGAAAATAGGTTTTTAACGATGTGACCCCTGTGACCCCATTTGGAGAAGAAGATAAAAAAACGTTTTTAAGGATGTGACCCCGTGTTTTTAAGGATGTGACCCCTGTGACCCCATTTGGGGTCATGGGGTCACGAAATCTACAATTTACAATCCCCATGGGCCAAGGAGTCTGCATACAACTTTTCAGCTCTCTAGACCTTTTGGAACTGTAGAAGAAGATGAAACTAGGTTTTAAGGATGTGACCCCTGTGACCCCATTTGGGGTCAAGGGGTCACGAACTCTACAATTTAGAATCCCCATTGACCAAGGAGTCTGCCAACAACTTTTCAGCTCTCTAGACCTTTTGGAACTGGAGAAGAAGATGAAAATAGGTTTTTAAGGATGTAACACCTGTGACCCCATTTGGGGTCACTGGGTGACGAAATCTACAATTTAGAATCCCCATTGGCTAAGGAGTCCGCACAAAACTTTTCAGCTCTCTAGACCTTTGGAACTGGAGAAGAAGATGAAAATAGGTTTTTAAGGATGTGACCCCTGTGACCCCATTTGGACTCAAGGGGTCACGAAATGTACAATTTAGAATCCCCATTGGCCAAGGAGTCTGCCAACAAAGTTTCAGCTCTCTAGACCTTTTGGAACTGTAGAAGAAGATGAAAATAGGTTTTTAACGATGTGACCCCATTTGGGGTCAAGGGGTCACGAAATGTACAATTTAAAATCCCCATTGACCAAGGAGTCTGCCAACAACTTTTCAGCTCTCTAGACCTTTTGGAACTGGAAAAGAAGACGAAAATAGGTTTTTAAGGATGTAACACATGTGACCCCATTTGGGGTCACGGGGTCACCAAATCTACAATTTAGAGTCCCCATTGGCCAAGGAGTCTGCCAACAACGTTTCAGCTCTCTAGACCTTTTGGAACTGGAGAAGAAGATGAAAATAGGTTTTTAAGGATGTAACACATGTGACCCCATTTGGGGTCACGGGGTCACCAAATCTACAATTTAGAATCCCCATTGGCCAAGGAGTCTGCCAACAACGTTTCAGCTCTCTAGACCTTTTGGAACTGGAGAAAAAGATGAAAATAGGTTTTTAAGGATGTGACCCCTGTGACCCCATTTGGGGTCACGGGGTGACGAAATATACAATTTAGAATTCCCATTGGCCAAGGAGTCTGCACACAGCTTTTCAGCTCTCTAGACCTTTTGAAACTGGAGAAGAAGATGAAAAAACGTTTTTAAGGATGTGACCCCGTGTTTTTAAGGATGTGACCCCTGTGACCCCATTTGGGGTCATGGGGTCACGAAATCTACAATTTAGAATTCCCATGGGCCAAGGAGTCTGCATACAACTTTTCAGCTCTCTAGACCTTTTGGAACTGTAGAAGAAGTTGTAAATAGGTTTTTAAGGATGTGACCCCTGTGACCCCATTTGGGGTCAAGGGTCACGAACTCTACAATTTAGAATCCCCATTGACCAAGGAGTCTGCCAACAACTTTTCAGCTCTCTAGACCTTTTGAAACTGGAGAAGAAGATGAAAAAACGTTTTTAAGGATGTGACCCCGTGTTTTTAAGGATGTGACCCCTGTGACCCCATTTGGGGTGATGGGGTCACGAAATCTACAATTTAGAATTCCCATTGGCCAAGGAGTCTGCACACAGCTTTTCAGCTCTCTAGACCTTTTGAAACTGGAGAAGAAGATGAAAAAACGTTTTTAAGGATGTGACCCCGTGTTTTTAAGGATGTGACCCCTGTGACCCCATTTGGGGTCATGGGGTCACGAAATCTACAATTTAGAATTCCCATGGGCCAAGGAGTCTGCATACAACTTTTAGCTCTCTAGACCTTTTGGAACTGTAGAAGAAGTTGAAAATAGGTTTTTAAGGATGTGACCCCTTTGACCCCATTTGGGGTCAAGGGTCACGAACTCTACAATTTAGAATCCCCATTGACCAAGGAGTCTGCCAACAACTTTTCAGCTCTCTAGACCTTTTGGAACTGGAAAGGAAGATGAAAATAGGTTTTTAAGGATGTAACACATGTGACCCCACTTGGGGTCACGGGGTCACCAAATGTACAATTTAGAATCCCCATTGGCCAAGGAGTCTGCCAACAACTTTTCAGCTCTCTAGACCTTTTTGAACTGGAGGAGAAGATGAAAATAGGTTTTTAAGGATGTAACACCTGTGACCCCATTTGGGGTCACGGGGTGACGAAATATACAATTTAGAATCCCCATTGGCCAAGGAGTCTGCACACAGCTTTTCAGCTCTCTAGACCTTTTGAAACTGGAGAAGAAGATGAAAAAACGTTTTTAAGGATGTGACCCCTGTGACCCCATTTGGGGTCATGGGGTCACGAAATATACAATTTAGAATTCCCATTGGCCAAGGAGTCTGCACACAGTTTTTCAGCTCTCCAGACCTTTTGAAACTGGAGAAGAAGATGAAAAAACGTTTTTAAGGATGTGACCCCGTGGTTTTAAGGATGTGACCCCTGTGACCCCATTTGGGGTCATGGGGTCACGAAATCTACAATTTAGAATTCCCATGGGCCAAGGAGTCTGCATACAACTTTTAGCTCTCTAGACCTTTTGGAACTGTAGAAGAAGTTGAAAATAGGTTTTTAAGGATGTGACCCCTGTGACCCCATTTGGAGTCAAGGGTCACGAACTCTACAATTTAGAATCACCATTGACCAAAGAGTCTGCCAACAACTTTTCAGCTCTCTAGACCTTTTGGAACTGGAAAGGAAGATGAAAATAGGTTTTTAAGGATGTAACACATGTGACCCCACTTGGGGTCAAGGGGTCACCAAATGTACAATTTAGAATCCCCATTGGCCAAGGAGTCTGCCAACAACTTTTCAGCTCTCTAGACCTTTTTGAACTGGAGGAGAAGATGAAAATAGGTTTTTAAGGATGTAACACCTGTGACCCCATTTGGGGTCACGGGGTGACGAAATATACAATTTAGAATCCCCATTGGCCAAGGAGTCTGCACACAGCTTTTCAGCTCTCTAGACCTTTTGAAACTGGAGAAGAAGATGAAAAAACGTTTTTAAGGATGTGACCCCTGTGACCCCATTTAAGGTCATGGGGTCACGAAATCTACAATTTAGAATCCCCATGGGCCAAGGAGTCTGCATACAACTTTTCAGCTCTCTAGACCTTTTGGAACTGTAGAAGAAGATGAAAATAGGTTTTTAAGGATGTGACCCCTGTGACCCCATTTGGGGTCAAGGGGTCACGAAATGTACAATTTAGAATCCCCATTGACCAAGGAGTCTGCCAACAACTTTTCAGCTCTCTAGACCTTTTGGAACTGGAGAAGAAGATGAAAATAGGTTTTTAAGGATGTAACACCTGTGACCCCATTTGGGGTCACGGGGTGACGAAATATACAATTTAGAATCCCCATTGGCCAAGGAGTCTGCACACAGCTTTTCAGCTCTCTAGACCTTTTGAAACTGGAGAAGAAGATGAAAAAACGTTTTTAAGGATGTGACCCCGTGTTTTTAAGGATGTGACCCCTGTGACCCCATTTGGGGTCATGTGGTCACGAAATCTACAATTTAGAATTCCCATGGGCCAAGGAGTCTGCATACAACTTTTCAGCTCTCTAGACCTTTTGGAACTGTAGAAGAAGTTGAAAATAGGTTTTTAAGGATGTGACCCCTGTGACCCCATTTGGGGTCAAGGGTCACGAAATCTACAATTTAGAATCCCCATTGACCAAGGAGTCTGCCAACAACTTTTCAGCTCTCTAGACCTTTTGGAACTGGAAAGGAAGATGAAAATAGGTTTTTAAGGATGTAACACATGTGACCCCATTTGGGGTCACGGGGTCACCAAATGTACAATTTAGAATCCCCATTGGCCAAGGAGTCTGCCAACAACTTTTCAGCTCTCTAGACCTTTTGGAACTGGAGGAGAAGATGAAAATAGGTTTTTAAGGATGTAACACCTGTGACCCCATTTGGGGTCACGGGGTGACGAAATATACAATTTAGAATCCCCATTGGCCAAGGAGTCTGCACACAGCTTTTCAGCTCTCTAGAACTTTTGAAAATGGAGAAGAAGATGAAAAAACGTTTTTAAGGATGTGACCCCGTGTTTTTAAGGATGTGACCCCTGTGACCCCATTTGGGGTCATGGGGTCACGAAATCTACAATTTAGAATCCCCATGGGCCAAGGAGTCTGCATACAACTTTTCAGCTCTCTAGACCTTTTGGAACTGTAGAAGAAGATGAAAATAGGTTTTTAAGGATGTGACCCCTGTGACCCCATTTGGGGTCAAGGGGTCACGAAATCTACAATTTAGAATCCCCATAGACCAAGGAGTCTGCCAACAACTTATCAGCTCTCTAGACCTTTTGGAACTGGAGAAAAAGATGAAAATAGGTTTTTAAGGATGTAACACCTGTGACCCCATTTGGGGTCACGGGGTGACGAAATATACAATTTAGAATACCCATTGGCCAAGGAGTCTGCACACAGCTTTTCAGCTCTCTATAACTTTTGAAACTGGAGAAGAAGATGAAAAAACGTTTTTAAGGATGTGACCCCGTGTTTTTAAGGATGTGACCCCTGTGACCCCATTTGGGGTCATGGGGTCACGAAATCTACAATTTAGAATTCCCATGGGCCGAGGAGTCTGCATACAACTTTTCAGCTCTTTAGACCTTTTGGAACTGTAGAAGAAGTTGAAAATAGGTTTTTAAGGATGGTACCCCTGTGACCCCATTTGGGGTCAAGGGTCACGAAATCTACAATTTAGAATCCCCATTGACCAAGGAGTCTGCCAACAACTTTTCAGCTCTCTAGACCTTTTTCGAACTGGAAAGGAAGATGAAAATAGGTTTTTAAGGATGTAACACATGTGACCCCACTTGGGGTCACGGGGTCACCAAATGTACAATTTAGAATCCCCATTGGCCAAGGAGTCTGCCAACAACTTTTCAGCTTTCTAGACCTTTTTGAACTGGAGGAGAAGATGAAAATAGGTTTTTAAGGATGTAACACCTGTGACCCCATTTGGGGTCACGGGGTGACGAAATATACAGTTTAGAATCCCCATTGGCCAAGGAGTCTGCACACAGATTTTCAGCTCTCTAAACCTTTTGAAACTGGAGAGGATGAAAAAACGTTTTTAAGGATGTGACCCCGTGTTTTTAAGGATGTGACCCCTGTGACCCCATTTGGGGTCATGGGGTCACGAAATCTACAATTTAGAATCCCCATGGGCCAAGGAGTCTGCATAAAACTTTTCAGCTCTCTAGACCTTTTGGAACTGTGGAAGAAGATGAAAATAGGTTTTTAAGGATGTGACCCCTGTGACCCCATTTGGGGTCAAGGGGTCACGAAATCTACAATTTAGAATCCCCATTGACCAAGGAGTCTGCCAACAACTTTTCAGCTCTCTAGACCTTTTGGAACTGGAGAAGAAGATGAAAATAGGTTTTTAAGGATGTAACACCTGTGACCCCACTTGGGGTCACGGGGTCACCAAATGTACAATTTAGAATCCCCATTGGCCAAGGAGTCTGCCAACAACTTTTCAGCTCTCTAGACCTTTTTGAACTGGAGGAGAAGATGAAAATAGGTTTTTAAGGATGTAACACCTGTGACCCCATTTGGGGTCACGGGGTGACGAAATATACAATTTAGAATCCCCATTGGCTAAGGAGCCTGCACAAAACTTTTCAGCTCTCTAGACCTTTTGAAACTGGAGAAGAAGATGAAAAAACGTTTTTAAGGATGTGACCCCTGTGACCCCATTTGGGGTCATGGGGTCACGAAATATACAATTTAGAATTCCCATTGGCCAAGGAGTCTGCACACAGCTTTTCAGCTCTCCAGACCTTTTGAAACTGGAGAAGAAGATGAAAAAACGTTTTTAAGGATGTGACCCCGTGTTTTTAAGGATGTGACCCCTGTGACCCCATTTGGGGTCATGGGGTCACGAAATCTACAATTTAGAATTCCCATGGGCCAAGGAGTCTGCATACAACTTTTAGCTCTCTAGACCTTTTGGAACTGTAGAAGAAGTTGAAAATAGGTTTTTAAGGATGTGACCCCTGTGACCCCATTTGGAGTCAAGGGTCACGAACTCTACAATTTAGAATCCCCATTGACCAAGGAGTCTGCCAACAGCTTTTCAGCTCTCTAGACCTTTTGAAACTGGAGAAGAAGATGAAAAAACGTTTTTAAGGATGTGACCCCTGTGACCCCATTTAAGGTCATGGGATCACGAAATCTACAATTTAGAATCCCCATGGGCCAAGGAGTCTGCATACAACTTTCCAGCTCTCTAGACCTTTTGGAACTGTAGAAGAAGATGAAAATAGGTTTTTTAAGGATGTGACCCCTGTGACCCCATTTGGGGTCAAGGGGTCACGAAATCTACAATTTAGAATCCCCATTGACCAAGGAGTCTGCCAACAACTTTTCAGCTCTCTAGACCTTTTGGAACTGGAGAAGAAGATGAAAATAGGTTTTTAAGGATGTAACACCTGTGACCCCATTTGGGGTCACGGGGTGACGAAATATACAATTTAGAATCCCCATTGGCCAAGGAGTCTGCACACAGCTTTTCAGCTCTCTAGACCTTTTGAAACTGGAGAAGAAGATGAAAAAACGTTTTTAAGGATGTGACCCCGTGTTTTTAAGGATGTGACCCCTGTGACCCCATTTGGGGTCATGGGGTCACGAAATCTACAATTTAGAATTCCCATGGGCCAAGGAGTCCGCATACAACTTTTCAGCTCTCTAGACCTTTTGGAACTGTAGAAGAAGTTGAAAATAGGTTTTTAAGGATGTGACCCCTGTGACCCCATTTGGGGTCAAGGGTCACGAAATCTACAATTTAGAATCCCCATTGACCAAGGAGTCTGCCAACAACTTTTCAGCTCTCTAGACCTTTTGGAACTGGAAAGGAAGATGAAAATAGGTTTTTAAGGATGTAACACATGTGACCCCATTTGGGGTCACGGGGTCACCAAATGTACAATTTAGAATCCCCATTGGCCAAGGAGTCTGCCAACAACTTTTCAGCTCTCTAGACCTTTTGGAACTGGAGGAGAAGATGAAAATAGGTTTTTAAGGATGTAACACCTGTGACCCCATTTGGGGTCACGGGGTGACGAAATATACAATTTAGAATCCCCATTGGATAAGGAGTCTGCACACAGCTTTTCAGCTCTCTAGAACTTTTGAAACTGGAGAAGAAGATGAAAAAACGTTTTTAAGGATGTGACCCCGTGTTTTTAAGGATGTGACCCCTGTGACCCCATTTGGGGTCATGGGGTCACGAAATCTACAATTTAGAATCCCCATGGGCCAAGGAGTCTGCATACAACTTTTCAGCTCTCTAGACCTTTTGGAACTGGAGAAGAAGATGAAAATAGGTTTTTAAGGATGTAACACCTGTGACCCCATTTGGGGTCACGGGGTGACGAAATATACAATTTAGAATACCCATTGGCCAAGGAGTCTGCACACAGCTTTTCAGCTCTCTATAACTTTTGAAACTGGAGAAGAAGATGAAAAAACGTTTTTAAGGATGTGACCCCGTGTTTTTAAGGATGTGACCCCTGTGACCCCATTTGGGGTCATGGGGTCACGAAATCTACAATTTAGAATTCCCATGGGCCAAGGAGTCTGCATACAACTTTTCAGCTCTTTAGACCTTTTGGAACTGTAGAAGAAGTTGAAAATAGGTTTTTAAGGATGGTACCCCTGTGACCCCATTTGGGGTCAAGGGTCACGAAATCTACAATTTAGAATCCCCATTGACCAAGGAGTCTGCCAACAACTTTTCAGCTCTCTAGACCTTTTTCGAACTGGAAAGGAAGATGAAAATAGGTTTTTAAGGATGTAACACCTGTGACCCCATTTGGGGTCACGGGGTGACGAAATATACAATTTAGAATCCCCATTGGCCAAGGAGTCTGCACACAGCTTTTCAGCTCTCTAGACCTTTTGAAACTGGAGAAGAAGATGAAAAAACGTTTTTAAGGATGTGACCCCGTGTTTTTAAGGATGTGACCCCTGTGACCCCATTTGGGGTCATGGGGTCACGAAATCTACAATTTAGAATTCCCATGGGCCAAGGAGTCTGCATACAACTTTTCAGCTCTCTAGACCTTTTGGAACTGTAGAAGAAGTTGAAAATAGGTTTTTAAGGATGTGACCCCTGTGACCCCATTTGGGGTCAAGGGTCACGAAATCTACAATTTAGAATCCCCATTGACCAAGGAGTCTGCCAACAACTTTTCAGCTCTCTAGACCTTTTGGAACTGGAAAGGAAGATGAAAATAGGTTTTTAAGGATGTAACACATGTGACCCCATTTGGGGTCACGGGGTCACCAAATGTACAATTTAGAATCCCCATTGGCCAAGGAGTCTGCCAACAACTTTTCAGCTCTCTAGACCTTTTGGAACTGGAGGAGAAGATGAAAATAGGTTTTTAAGGATGTAACACCTGTGACCCCATTTGGGGTCACGGGGTGACGAAATATACAATTTAGAATCCCCATTGGCCAAGGAGTCTGCACACAGCTTTTCAGCTCTCTAGAACTTTTGAAACTGGAGAAGAAGATGAAAAAACGTTTTTAAGGATGTGACCCCGTGTTTTTAAGGATGTGACCCCTGTGACCCCATTTGGGGTCATGGGGTCACGAAATCTACAATTTAGAATCCCCATGGGCCAAGGAGTCTGCATACAACTTTTCAGCTCTCTAGACCTTTTGGAACTGTAGAAGAAGATGAAAATAGGTTTTTAAGGATGTGACCCCTGTGACCCCATTTGGGGTCAAGGGGTCACGAAATCTACAATTTAGAATCCCCATAGACCAAGGAGTCTGCCAACAACTTATCAGCTCTCTAGACCTTTTGGAACTGGAGAAGAAGATGAAAATAGGTTTTTAAGGATGTAACACCTGTGACCCCATTTGGGGTCACGGGGTGACGAAATATACAATTTAGAATCCCCATTGGCCAAGGAGTCTGCACACAGCTTTTCAGCTCTCTAGACCTTTTGAAACTGGAGAAGAAGATGAAAAAACGTTTTTAAGGATGTGACCCCGTGTTTTTAAGGATGTGACCCCTGTGACCCCATTTGGGGTCATGGGGTCACGAAATCTACAATTTAGAATTCCCATGGGCCAAGGAGTCTGCATACAACTTTTCAGCTCTCTAGACCTTTTGGAACTGTAGAAGAAGTTGAAAATAGGTTTTTAAGGATGTGACCCCTGTGACCCCATTTGGGGTCAAGGGTCACGAAATCTACAATTTAGAATCCCCATTGACCAAGGAGTCTGCCAACAACTTTTCAGCTCTCTAGACCTTTTGGAACTGGAAAGGAAGATGAAAATAGGTTTTTAAGGATGTAACACATGTGACCCCATTTGGGGTCACGGGGTCACCAAATGTACAATTTAGAATCCCCATTGGCCAAGGAGTCTGCCAACAACTTTTCAGCTCTCTAGACCTTTTGGAACTGGAGGAGAAGATGAAAATAGGTTTTTAAGGATGTAACACCTGTGACCCCATTTGGGGTCACGGGGTGACGAAATATACAATTTAGAATCCCCATTGGCCAAGGAGTCTGCACACAGCTTTTCAGCTCTCTAGAACTTTTGAAACTGGAGAAGAAGATGAAAAAACGTTTTTAAGGATGTGACCCCGTGTTTTTAAGGATGTGACCCCTGTGACCCCATTTGGGGTCATGGGGTCACGAAATCTACAATTTAGAATCCCCATGGGCCAAGGAGTCTGCATACAACTTTTCAGCTCTCTAGACCTTTTGGAACTGTAGAAGAAGATGAAAATAGGTTTTTAAGGATGTGACCCCTGTGACCCCATTTGGGGTCAAGGGGTCACGAAATCTACAATTTAGAATCCCCATAGACCAAGGAGTCTGCCAACAACTTATCAGCTCTCTAGACCTTTTGGAACTGGAGAAGAAGATGAAAATAGGTTTTTAAGGATGTAACACCTGTGACCCCATTTGGGGTCACGGGGTGACGAAATATACAATTTAGAATACCCATTGGCCAAGGAGTCTGCACACAGCTTTTCAGCTCTCTATAACTTTTGAAACTGGAGAAGAAGATGAAAAAACGTTTTTAAGGATGTGACCCCGTGTTTTTAAGGATGTGACCCCTGTGACCCCATTTGGGGTCATGGGGTCACGAAATCTACAATTTAGAATTCCCATGGGCCAAGGAGTCTGCATACAACTTTTCAGCTCTTTAGACCTTTTGGAACTGTAGAAGAAGTTGAAAATAGGTTTTTAAGGATGGTACCCCTGTGACCCCATTTGGGGTCAAGGGTCACGAAATCCACAATTTAGAATCCCCATTGACCAAGGAGTCTGCCAACAACTTTTCAGCTCTCTAGACCTTTTTCGAACTGGAAAGGAAGATGAAAATAGGTTTTTCAGGATGTAACACATGTGACCCCACTTGGGGTCACGGGGTCACCAAATGTACAATTTAGAATCCCCATTGGCCAAGGAGTCTGCCAACAACTTTTCAGCTCTCTAGACCTTTTTGAACTGGAGGAGAAGATGAAAATAGGTTTTTAAGGATGTAACACCTGTGACCCCATTTGGGGTCACGGGGTGACGAAATATACAGTTTAGAATCCCCATTGGCCAAGGAGTCTGCACACAGATTTTCAGCTCTCTAAACCTTTTGAAACTGGAGAGGATGAAAAAACGTTTTTAAGGATGTGACCCCGTGTTTTTAAGGATGTAACACCTGTGACCCCATTTGGGGTCACGGGGTGACGAAATATACAATTTAGAATCCCCATTGGCCAAGGAGTCTGCACACAGCTTTTCAGCTCTCTAGACCTTTTGAAACTGGAGAAGAAGATGAAAAAACGTTTTTAAGGATGTGACCCCGTGTTTTTAAGGATGTGACCCCTGTGACCCCATTTGGGGTCATGGGGTCACGAAATCTACAATTTAGAATCCCCATGGGCCAAGGAGTCTGCATACAACTTTTCAGCTCTCTAGACCTTTTGGAACTGTAGAAGAAGATGAAAAAAGGTTTTTAAGGATGTGACCCCTGTGACCCCATTTGGGGTCATGGGGTCACGAAATCTACAATTTAGAATCCCCATTGACCAAGGAGTCTGCCAACAACTTTTCAGCTCTCTAGACCTTTTGGAACTGGAGAAGAAGATGAAAATAGGTTTTTAAGGATGTAACACCTGTGACCCAATTTGGGGTCACGGGGTGACGAAATATACAATTTAGAATCCCCATTGGCCAAGGAGTCTGCACACAGCTTTTCAGCTCTCTAGACCTTTTGAAACTGGAGAAGAAGATGAAAAAACGTTTTTAAGGATGTGACCCCTGTGACCCCATTTAAGGTCATGGGGTCACGAAATCTACAATTTAGAATTCCCATTGGCCAAGGAGTCTGCACACAGCTTTTCAGCTCTCCAGACCTTTTGAAACTGGAGAAGAAGATGAAAAAACGTTTTTAAGGATGTGACCCCGTGTTTTTAAGGATGTGACCCCTGTGACCCCATTTGGGGTCATGGGGTCACGAAATCTACAATTTAGAATTCCCATGGGCCAAGGAGTCTGCACACAGCTTTTCAGCTCTCTAGACCTTTTGGAACTGTAGAAGAAGTTGAAAATAGGTTTTTAAGGATGTGACCCCTGTGACCCCATTTGGAGTCAAGGGTCACGAACTCTACAATTTAGAATCCCCATTGACCAAGGAGTCTGCCAACAGCTTTTCAGCTCTCTAGACCTTTTGAAACTGGAGAAGAAGATGAAAAAACGTTTTTAAGGATGTGACCCCTGTGACCCCATTTAAGGTCATGGGGTCACGAAATCTACAATTTAGAATCCCCATTGGCCAAGGAGTCTGCACACAGCTTTTCAGCTCTCTAGACCTTTTGAAACTGGAGAAGAAGATGAAAAAACGTTTTTAAGGATGTGACCCCGTGTTTTTAAGGATGTGACCCCTGTGACCCCATTTGGGGTCATGGGGTCACGAAATCTACAATTTAGAATTCCCATGGGCCAAGGAGTCTGCATACAACTTTTCAGCTCTCTAGACCTTTTGGAACTGTAGAAGAAGTTGAAAATAGGTTTTTAAGGATGTGACCCCTGTGACCCCATTTGGGGTCAAGGGTCACGAAATCTACAATTTAGAATCCCCATTGACCAAGGAGTCTGCCAACAACTTTTCAGCTCTCTAGACCTTTTGGGACTGGAAAGGAAGATGAAAATAGGTTTTTAAGGATGTAACACATGTGACCCCATTTGGGGTCACGGGGTCACCAAATGTACAATTTAGAATCCCCATTGGCCAAGGAGTCTGCCAACAACTTTTCAGCTCTCTAGACCTTTTGGAACTGGAGGAGAAGATGAAAATAGGTTTTTAAGGATGTAACACCTGTGACCCCATTTGGGGTCACGGGGTGACGAAATATACAATTTAGAATCCCCATTGGCCAAGGAGTCTGCACACAGCTTTTCAGCTCTCTAGAACTTTTGAAACTGGAGAAGAAGATGAAAAAACGTTTTTAAGGATGTGACCCCGTGTTTTTAAGGATGTGACCCCTGTGACCCCATTTGGGGTCATGGGGTCACGAAATCTACAATTTAGAATCCCCATGGGCCAAGGAGTCTGCATACAACTTTTCAGCTCTCTAGACCTTTTGGAACTGTAGAAGAAGATGAAAATAGGTTTTTAAGGATGTGACCCCTGTGACCCCATTTGGGGTCAAGGGGTCACGAAATCTACAATTTAGAATCCCCATAGACCAAGGAGTCTGCCAACAACTTATCAGCTCTCTAGACCTTTTGGAACTGGAGAAGAAGATGAAAATAGGTTTTTAAGGATGTAACACCTGTGACCCCATTTGGGGTCACGGGGTAACGAAATATACAATTTAGAATACCCATTGGCCAAGGAGTCTGCACACAGCTTTTCAGCTCTCTATAACTTTTGAAACTGGAGAAGAAGATGAAAAAACGTTTTTAAGGATGTGACCCCGTGTTTTTAAGGATGTGACCCCTGTGACCCCATTTGGGGTCATGGGGTCACGAAATCTACAATTTAGAATTCCCATGGGCCAAGGAGTCTGCATACAACTTTTCAGCTCTCTAGACCTTTTGGAACTGTAGAAGAAGTTGAAAATAGGTTTTTAAGGATGGTACCCCTGTGACCCCATTTGGGGTCAAGGGTCACGAAATCCACAATTTAGAAACCCCATTGACCAAGGAGTCTGCCAACAACTTTTCAGCTCTCTAGACCTTTTTCGAACTGGAAAGGAAGATGAAAATAGGTTTTTAAGGATGTAACACATGTGACCCCACTTGGGGTCACGGGGTCACCAAATGTACAATTTAGAATCCCCATTGGCCAAGGAGTCTGCCAACAACTTTTCAGCTCTCTAGACCTTTTTGAACTGGAGGAGAAGATGAAAATAGGTTTTTAAGGATGTAACACCTGTGACCCCATTTGGGGTCACGGGGTGACGAAATATACAGTTTAGAATCCCCATTGGCCAAGGAGTCTGTACACAGATTTTCAGCTCTCTAAACCTTTTGAAACTGGAGAGGATGAAAAAACTTTTTAAGGATGTGACCCCGTGTTCTTAAGGATGTGACCCCTGTGACCCCATTTGGGGTCACGGGGTGACGAAATCTACAATTTAGAATCCCCATGGGCCAAGGAGTCTGCATAAAACTTTTCAGCTCTCTAGACCTTTTGGAACTGTAGAAGAAGATGAAAATAGGTTTTTAAGGATGTGACCCCTGTGACCCCATTTGGGGTCAAGGGGTCACGAAATCTACAATTTAGAATCCCCATTGACCAAGGAGTCTGCCAACAACTTTTCAGCTCTCTAGACCTTTTGGAACTGGAGAAGAAGATGAAAATAGGTTTTTAAGGATGTAACACCTGTGACCCCATTTGGGGTCACGGGGTGACGAAATATACAATTTAGAATCCCCATTGGCCAAGGAGTCTGCACACAGCTTTTCAGCTCTCTAGACCTTTTGAAACTGGAGAAGAAGATGAAAAAACGTTTTTAAGGATGTGACCCCGTGTTTTTAAGGATGTGACCCCTGTGACCCCCTTTGGGGTCATGGGGTCACGAAATCTACAATTTAGAATCCCCATGGGCCAAGGAGTCTGCATACAACTTTTCAGCTCTCTAGATCTTTTGGAACTGTAGAAGAAGATGAAAAAAGGTTTTTAAGGATGTGACCCCTGTGACCCCATTTGGGGTCAAGGGTTCACGAAATCTACAATTTAGAATCCCCATTGACCAAGGAGTCTGCCAACAACTGTTCAGCTCTCTAGACCTGTTGGAAATGGAGAAGAAGATGAAAATAGGTTTTTAAGGATGTAACACCTGTGACCCCATTTGGGGTCACGGGGTGACGGAATCAACAATTTAGAATCCCCATTGGCTAAGGAGTCTGCACACAACTTTTCAGCTCTCTAGACCTTTTGGAACTGGAGAAGAAGATGAAAATAGGTTTTTAAGGATGTAACACCTGTGACCCCATTTGGGGTCACGGGGTGACGAAATATACAATTTAGAATCCCCATTGGCCAAGGAGTCTGCACACAGCTTTTCAGCTCTCTAGACCTTTTGAAACTGGAGAAGAAGATGAAAAAACGTTTTTAAGGATGTGACCCCGTGTTTTTAAGGATGTGACCCCTGTGACCCCCTTTAGGGTCATGGGGTCACGAAATCTACAATTTAGAATCCCCATGGGCCAAGGAGTCTGCATACAACTTTTCAGCTCTCTAGATCTTTTGGAACTGTAGAAGAAGATGAAAAAAGGTTTTTAAGGATGTGACCCCTGTGACCCCATTTGGGGTCAAGGGGTCACGAAATCTACAATTTAGAATCCCCATTGACCAAGGAGTCTGCCAACAACTGTTCAGCTCTCTAGACCTTTTTGAACTGGAGAAGAAGATGAAAATAGGTTTTTAAGGATGTAACACCTGTGACCCCATTTGGGGTCACGGGGTGACGAAATATACAATTTAGAATCCCCATTGGCCAAGGAGTCTGCACACAGCTTTTCAGCTCTCTAGACCTTTTGAAACTGGAGAAGAAGATGAAAAAACGTTTTTAAGGATGTGACCCCTGTGACCCAATTTGGGGTCATGGGGTCACGAAATACACAATTTAGAATTCCCATTGGCCAAGGAGTCTGCACACAGCTTTTCAGCTCTCCAGACCTTTTGAAACTGGAGAAGAAGATGAAAAAACGTTTTTAAGGATGTGACCCCGTGTTTTTAAGGATGTGACCCCTGTGACCCCATTTGGGGTCATGGGGTCACGAAATCTACAATTTAGAATTCCCATGGGCCAAGGAGTCTGCATACAACTTTTAGCTCTCTAGACCTTTTGGAACTGTAGAAGAAGTTGAAAATAGGTTTTTAAGGATGTGACCCCTGTGACCCCATTTGGAGTCAAGGGTCACGAACTCTACAATTTAGAATCCCCATTGACCAAGGAGTCTGCCAACAGCTTTTCAGCTCTCTAGACCTTTTGAAACTGGAGAAGAAGATGAAAAAAGGTTTTTAAGGATGTGACCCCTGTGACCCCATTTAAGGTCATGGGGTCACGAAATCTACAATTTAGAATCCCCATTGGCCAAGGAGTCTGCATACAACTTTCCAGCTCTCTAGACCTTTTGGAACTGTAGAAGAAGATGAAAATAGGTTTTTTAAGGATGTGACCCCTGTGACCCCATTTGGGGTCAAGGGGTCACGAAATCTACAATTTAGAATCCCCATTGACCAAGGAGTCTGCCAACAACTTTTCAGCTCTCTAGACCTTTTGGAACTGGAGAAGAAGATGAAAATAGGTTTTTTAAGGATGTAACACCTGTGACCCCATTTGGGGTCACGGGGTGACGAAATATACAATTTAGAATCCCCATTGGCCAAGGAGTCTGCACACAGCTTTTCAGCTCTCTAGACCTTTTGAAACTGGAGAAGAAGATGAAAAAACGTTTTTAAGGATGTGACCCCGTGTTTTTTAGGATGTGACCCCTGTGACCCCATTTGGGGTCATGGGGTCACGAAATCTACAATTTAGAATTCCCATGGGCCAAGGAGTCTGCATACAACTTTTCAGCTCTCTAGACCTTTTGGAACTGTAGAAGAAGATGAAAATAGGTTTTTAAGGATGTGACCCCTGTGACCCCATTTGGGGTCAAGGGTCACGAAATCTACAATTTAGAATCCCCATTGACCAAGGAGTCTGCCAACAACTTTTCAGCTCTCTAGACCTTTTGGAACTGGAAAGGAAGATGAAAATAGGTTTTTAAGGATGTAACACATGTGACCCCATTTGGGGTCACGGGGTCACCAAATGTACAATTTAGAATCCCCATTGGCCAAGGAGTCTGCCAACAACTTTTCAGCTCTCTAGACCTTTTGGAACTGGAGGAGAAGATGAAAATAGGTTTTTAAGGATGTAACACCTGTGACCCCATTTGGGGTCACGGGGTGACGAAATATACAATTTAGAATCCCCATTGACCAAGGAGTCTGCCAACAACTTTTCAGCTCTCTAGACCTTTTGGAACTGGAAAGGAAGATGAAAATAGTTTTTTAAGGATGTAACACATGTGACCCCATTTGGGGTCACGGGGTCACCAAATGTACAATTTAGAATCCCCATTGACCAAGGAGTCTGCCAACAGCTTTTCAGCTCTCTAGACCTTTTGAAACTGGAGAAGAAGATGAAAAAAGGTTTTTAAGGATGTGACCCCTGTGACCCCATTTAAGGTCATGGGGTCACGAAATCTACAATTTAGAATCCCCATGGGCCAAGGAGTCTGCATACAACTTTCCAGCTCTCTAGACCTTTTGGAACTGTAGAAGAAGATGAAAATAGGTTTTTTAAGGATGTGACCCCTGTGACCCCATTTGGGGTCAAGGGGTCACGAAATCTACAATTTAGAATCCCCATTGACCAAGGAGTCTGCCAACAACTTTTCAGCTCTCTAGACCTTTTGGAACTGGAGAAGAAGATGAAAATAGGTTTTTTAAGGATGTAACACCTGTGACCCCATTTGGGGTCACGGGGTGACGAAATATACAATTTAGAATCCCCATTGGCCAAGGAGTCTGCACACAGCTTTTCAGCTCTCTAGACCTTTTGAAACTGGAGAAGAAGATGAAAAAACGTTTTTAAGGATGTGACCCCGTGTTTTTAAGGATGTGACCCCTGTGACCCCATTTGGGGTCATGGGGTCACGAAATCTACAATTTAGAATTCCCATGGGCCAAGGAGTCTGCATACAACTTTTCAGCTCTCTAGACCTTTTGGAACTGTAGAAGAAGTTGAAAATAGGTTTTTAAGGATGTGACCCCTGTGACCCCATTTGGGGTCAAGGGTCACGAAATCTACAATTTAGAATCCCCATTGACCAAGGAGTCTGCCAACAACTTTTCAGCTCTCTAGACCTTTTGGAACTGGAAAGGAAGATGAAAATAGGTTTTTAAGGATGTAACACATGTGACCCCATTTGGGGTCACGGGGTCACCAAATGTACAATTTAGAATCCCCATTGGCCAAGGAGTCTGCCAACAACTTTTCAGCTCTCTAGACCTTTTGGAACTGGAGGAGAAGATGAAAATAGGTTTTTAAGGATGTAACACCTGTGACCCCATTTGGGGTCACGGGGTGACGAAATATACAATTTAGAATCCCCATTGGCCAAGGAGTCTGCACACAGCTTTTCAGCTCTCTAGAACTTTTGAAACTGGAGAAGAAGATGAAAAAACGTTTTTAAGGATGTGACCCCGTGTTTTTAAGGATGTGACCCCTGTGACCCCATTTGGGGTCATGGGGTCACGAAATCTACAATTTAGAATCCCCATGGGCCAAGGAGTCTGCATACAACTTTTCAGCTCTCTAGACCTTTTGGAACTGTAGAAGAAGATGAAAATAGGTTTTTAAGGATGTGAC
This sequence comes from Gibbula magus, assembly GCA_936450465.1. Taxonomy (NCBI): domain Eukaryota; kingdom Metazoa; phylum Mollusca; class Gastropoda; order Trochida; family Trochidae; genus Gibbula; species Gibbula magus. Next base: position 30,952,172 of record OW388303.1, read on the forward strand.
CCCTGTGACCCCATTTGGGGTCAAGGGGTCACGAAATCTACAATTTAGAATCCCCATAGACCAAGGAGTCTGCCAACAACTTACAGCTCTCTAGACCTTTTGGAACTGGAGAAGAAGATGAAAATAGGTTTTTAAGGATGTAACACCTGTGACCCCATTTGGGGTCACGGGGTGACGAAATATACAATTTAGAATACCCATTGGCCAAGGAGTCTGCACACAGCTTTTCAGCTCTCTATAACTTTTGAAACTGGAGAAGAAGATGAAAAAACGTTTTTAAGGATGTGACCCCGTGTTTTTAAGGATGTGACCCCTGTGACCCCATTTGGGGTCATGGGGTCACGAAATCTACAATTTAGAATTCCCATGGGCCAAGGAGTCTGCATACAACTTTTCAGCTCTTTAGACCTTTTGGAACTGTAGAAGAAGTTGAAAATAGGTTTTTAAGGATGGTACCCCTGTGACCCCATTTGGGGTCAAGGGTCACGAAATCTACAATTTAGAATCCCCATTGACCAAGGAGTCTGCCAACAACTTTTCAGCTCTCTAGACCTTTTTCGAACTGGAAAGGAAGATGAAAATAGGTTTTTTAAGGATGTAACACATGTGACCCCACTTGGGGTCACGGGGTCACCAAATGTACAATTTAGAATCCCCATTGGCCAAGGAGTCTGCCAACAACTTTTCAGCTCTCTAGACCTTTTTGAACTGGAGGAGAAGATGAAAATAGGTTTTTAAGGATGTAACACCTGTGACCCCATTTGGGGTCACGGGGTGACGAAATATACAGTTTAGAATCCCCATTGGCCAAGGAGTCTGCACACAGATTTTCAGCTCTCTAAACCTTTTGAAACTGGAGAGGATGAAAAAACGTTTTTAAGGATGTGACCCCGTGTTTTTAAGGATGTGACCCCTGTGACCCCATTTGGGGTCACGGGGTCACGAAATCTACAATTTAGAATCCCCATTGGCCAAGGAGTCTGCACACAGCTTTTCAGCTCTCTAGACCTTTTGAAACTGGAGAAGAAGATGAAAAAACGTTTTTAAGGATGTGACCCCGTGTTTTTAAGGATGTGACCCCTGTGACCCCCTTTGGGGTATGGGGTCACGAAATCTACAATTTAGAATCCCCATGGGCCAAGGAGTCTGCATACAACTTTTCGGCTCTCTAGATCTTTTGGAACTGTAGAAGAAGATGAAAAAAGGTTTTTAAGGATGTGACCCCTGTGACCCCATTTGGGGTCAAGGGGTCACGAAATCTACAATTTAGAATCCCCATTGACCAAGGAGTCTGCCAACAACTGTTCAGCTCTCTAGACCTTTTGGAAATGGAGAAGAAGATGAAAATAGGTTTTTAAGGATGTAACACCTGTGACCCCATTTGGGGTCACGGGGTGACGGAATCAACAATTTAGAATCCCCATTGGCTAAGGAGTCTGCACACAACTTTTCAGCTCTCTAGACCTTTTGGAACTGGAGAAGAAGATGAAAATAGGTTTTTAAGGATGTAACACCTGTGACCCCATTTGGGGTCACGGGGTGACGAAATATACAATTTAGAATCCCCATTGGCCAAGGAGTCTGCACACAGCTTTTCAGCTCTCTAGACCTTTTGAAACTGGAGAAGAAGATGAAAAAACGTTTTTAAGGATGTGACCCCGTGTTTTTAAGGATGTGACCCCTGTGACCCCATTTGGGGTCATGGGGTCACGAAATCTACAATTTAGAATCCCCATGGGCCAAGGAGTCTGCATACAACTTTTCAGCTCTCTAGACCTTTTGGAACTGTAGAAGAAGATGAAAAAAGGTTTTTAAGGATGTGACCCCTGTGACCCCATTTGGGGTCAAGGGGTCACGAAATCTACAATTTAGAATCCCCATTGACCAAGGAGTCTGCCAACAAGTTTTCAGCTCTCTAGACCTTTTGGAACTGGAGAAGAAGATGAAAATAGGTTTTTAAGGATGTAACACCTGTGACCCCATTTGGGGTCACGGGGTGACGAAATATACAATTTAGAATCCCCATTGGCCAAGGAGTCTGCACACAGCTTTTCAGCTCTCTAGACCATTTGAAACTGGAGAAGAAGATGAAAAAACGTTTTTAAGGATGTGACCCCGTGTTTTTAAGGATGTGACCCCTGTGACCCCATTTGGGGTCATGGGGTCACGAAATCTACAATTTAGAATCCCCATGGGCCAAGGAGTCTGCATACAACTTTTCAGCTCTCTAGACCTTTTGGAACTGTAGAAGAAGATGAAAAAAGGTTTTTAAGGATGTGACCCCTGTGACCCCATTTGGGGTCACGGGGTGACGAAATATACAATTTAGAATCCCCATTGGCCAAGGAGTCTGCACACAGCTTTTCAGCTCTCTAGACCTTTTGAAACTGGAGAAGAAGATGAAAATAGGTTTTTAAGGATGTGACCCCTGTGACCCCATTTAAGGTCATGGGGTCACGAAATCTACAATTTAGAATTCCCATTGGCCAAGGAGTCTGCACACAGCTTTTCAGCTCTCCAGACCTTTTGAAACTGGAGAAGAAGATGAAAAAACGTTTTTAAGGATGTGACCCCGTGTTTTTAAGGATGTGACCCCTGTGACCCCATTTGGGGTCATGGGGTCACGAAATCTACAATTTAGAATTCCCATGGGCGAAGGAGTCTGCACACAGCTTTTCAGCTCTCTAGACCTTTTGGAACTGTAGAAGAAGTTGAAAATAGGTTTTTAAGGATGTGACCCCGTGTTTTTAAGGATGTGACCCCTGTGACCCCATTTGGGGTCATGGGGTCACGAAATCTACAATTTAGAATTCCCATGGGCGAAGGAGTCTGCACACAGCTTTTCAGCTCTCTAGACCTTTTGGAACTGTAGAAGAAGTTGAAAATAGGTTTTTAAGGATGTGACCGCTGTGACCCCATTTGGGGTCATGGGGTCACGAAATATACACTTTAGAATTCCCATTGGCCAAGGAGTCTGCACACAGCTTTTCAGCTCTCTAGACCTTTTGAAACTGGAGAAGAAGATGAAAAAACGTTTTTAAGGATGTGACCCCGTGTTTTTAAGGATGTGACCCCTGTGACCCCATTTGGGGTCATGGGGTCACGAAATCTACAATTTAGAATTCCCATGGGCCAAGGAGTCTGCATACAACTTTTAGCTCTCTAGACCTTTTGGAACTGTAGAAGAAGTTGAAAATAGGTTTTTAAGGATGTGACCCCTGTGACCCCATTTGGAGTCAAGGGTCACGAACTCTACAATTTAGAATCCCCATTGACCAAGGAGTCTGCCAACAGCTTTTCAGCTCTCTAGACCTTTTGAAACTGGAGAAGAAGATGAAAAAACGTTTTTAAGGATGTGACCCCTGTGACCCCATTTAAGGTCATGGGGTCACGAAATCTACAATTTAGAATCCCCATGGGCCAAGGAGTCTGCATACAACTTTCCAGCTCTCTAGACCTTTTGGAACTGTAGAAGAAGATGAAAATAGGTTTTTAAGGATGTGACCCCTGTGACCCCATTTGGGGTCAAGGGGTCACGAAATCTACAATTTAGAATCCCCATTGACCAAGGAGTCTGCCAACAACTTTTCAGCTCTCTAGACCTTTTGGAACTGGAGAAGAAGATGAAAATAGGTTTTTAAGGATGTAACACCTGTGACCCCATTTGGGGTCACGGGGTGACGAAATATACAATTTAGAATCCCCATTGGCCAAGGAGTCTGCACACAGCTTTTCAGCTCTCTAGACCTTTTGAAACTGGAGAAGAAGATGAAAAAACGTTTTTAAGGATGTGACCCCGTGTTTTTAAGGATGTGACCCCTGTGACCCCATTTGGGGTCATGGGGTCACGAAATCTACAATTTAGAATTCCCATGGGCCAAGGAGTCTGCATACAACTTTTCAGCTCTCTAGACCTTTTGGACCTGTAGAAGAAGTTGAAAATAGGTTTTTAAGGATGTGACCCCTGTGACCCCATTTGGGGTCAAGGGGTCACGAAATCTACAATTTAGAATCCCCATTGACCAAGGAGTCTGCCAACAACTTTTCAGCTCTCTAGACCTTTTGGAACTGGAAAGGAAGATGAAAATAGGTTTTTAAGGATGTAACACATGTGACCCCATTTGGGGTCACGGGGTCACCAAATGTACAATTTAGAATCCCCATTGGCCAAGGAGTCTGCCAACAACTTTTCAGCTCTCTAGACCTTTTGGAACTGGAGGAGAAGATGAAAATAGGTTTTTAAGGATGTAACACCTGTGACCCCATTTGGGGTCACGGGGTGACGAAATATACAATTTAGAATCCCCATTGGCCAAGGAGTCTGCACACAGCTTTTCAGCTCTCTAGAACTTTTGAAACTGGAGAAGAAGATGAAAAAACGTTTTTAAGGATGTGACCCCGTGTTTTTAAGGATGTGACCCCTGTGACCCCATTTGGGGTCATGGGGTCACGAAATCTACAATTTAGAATCCCCATGGGCCAAGGAGTCTGCATACAACTTTTCAGCTCTCTAGACCTTTTGGAACTGTAGAAGAAGATGAAAATAGGTTTTTAAGGATGTGACCCCTGTGACCCCATTTGGGGTCAAGGGGTCACGAAATCTACAATTTAGAATCCCCATAGACCAAGGAGTCTGCCAACAACTTATCAGCTCTCTAGACCTTTTGGAACTGGAGAAGAAGATGAAAATAGGTTTTTAAGGATGTAACACCTGTGACCCCATTTGGGGTCACGGGGTGACGAAATATACAATTTAGAATACCCATTGGCCAAGGAGTCTGCACACAGCTTTTCAGCTCTCTATAACTTTTGAAACTGGAGAAGAAGATGAAAAAACGTTTTTAAGGATGTGACCCCGTGTTTTTAAGGATGTGACCCCTGTGACCCCATTTGGGGTCATGGGGTCACGAAATCTACAATTTAGAATTCCCATGGGCCAAGGAGTCTGCATACAACTTTTCAGCTCTCTAGACCTTTTGGAACTGTAGAAGAAGTTGAAAATAGGTTTTTAAGGATGGTACCCCTGTGACCCCATTTGGGGTCAAGGGTCACGAAATCTACAATTTAGAAACCCCATTGACCAAGGAGTCTGCCAACAACTTTTCAGCTCTCTAGACCTTTTTCGAACTGGAAAGGAAGATGAAAATAGGTTTTTAAGGATGTAACACATGTGACCCCACTTGGGGTCACGGGGTCACCAAATGTACAATTTAGAATCCCCATTGGCCAAGGAGTCTGCCAACAACTGTTCAGCTCTCTAGACCTTTTGGAAATGGAGAAGAAGATGAAAATAGGTTTTTAAGGATGTAACACCTGTGACCCCATTTGGGGTCACGGGGTGACGGAATCAACAATTTAGAATCCCCATTGGCTAAGGAGTCTGCACACAACTTTTCAGCTCTCTAGACCTTTTGGAACTGGAGAAGAAGATGAAAATAGGTTTTTAAGGATGTAACACCTGTGACCCCATTTGGGGTCACGGGGTGACGAAATATACAATTTAGAATCCCCATTGGCCAAGGAGTCTGCACACAGCTTTTCAGCTCTCTAGACCTTTTGAAACTGGAGAAGAAGATGAAAAAACGTTTTTAAGGATGTGACCCCGTGTTTTTAAGGATGTGACCCCTGTGACCCCATTTGGGGTCATGGGGTCACGAAATCTACAATTTAGAATCCCCATGGGCCAAGGAGTCTGCATACAACTTTTCAGCTCTCTAGACCTTTTGGAACTGTAGAAGAAGATGAACAAAGGTTTTTAAGGATGTGACCCCTGTGACCCCATTTGGGGTCAAGGGGTCACGAAATCTACAATTTAGAATCCCCATTGACCAAGGAGTCTGCCAACAACTTTTCAGCTCTCTAGACCTTTTGGAACTGGAGAAGAAGATGAAAATAGGTTTTTAAGGATGTAACACCTGTGACCCAATTTGGGGTCACGGGGTGACGAAATATACAATTTAGAATCCCCATTGGCCAAGGAGTCTGCACACAGCTTTTCAGCTCTCTAGACCTTTTGGAACTGGAGAAGAAGATGAAAATAGGTTTTTAAGGATGTGACCCCTGTGACCCCATTTGGGGTCATGGGGTCACGAAATCTACAATTTAGAATCCCCATTGACCAAGGAGTCTGCCAACAACTTTTCAGCTCTCTAGACCTTTTGGAACTGGAAAAGAAGATGAAAATAGGTTTTTAAGGATGTAACACATGTGACCCCACTTGGGGTCACGGGGTCACCAAATCTACAATTTAGAATCCCCATTGGCCAAGGAGTCTGCCAACAACGTTTCAGCTCTCTAGACCTTTTTGAACTGGAGGAGAAGATGAAAATAGGTTTTTAAGGATGTAACACCTGTGACCCCATTTGGGGTCACGGGGTGACGAAATATACAATTAAGAATCCCCATTGGCCAAGGAGTCTGCAAACTGCTTTTCAGCTCTCTAGACCTTTTGAAACTGGAGAAGAAGATGAAAAAACGTTTTTAAGGATGTAACACCTGTGACCCCATTTGGGGTCACGGGGTGACGAAATATACAATTTAGAATCCCCATTGGCCAAGGAGTCTGCACACAGCTTTTCAGCTCTCTAGACCTTTTGAAACTGGAGGAGAAGATGAAAATAGGTTTTTAAGGATGTAACACCTGTGACCCCATTTGGGGTCACGGGGTGACGAAATATACAATTTAGAATCCCCATTGGCCAAGGAGTCTGCACACAGCTTTTCAGCTCTCTAAATCTTTTGAAACTGGAGAAGAAGATGAAAAAACGTTTTTAAGGATGTGACCCCGTGTTTTTAAGGATGTGACCCCTGTGACCCCATTTGGGGTCATGGGGTCACGAAATCTACAATTTAGAATCCCAATGGGCCAAGGACTCTGCATACAACTTTTCAGCTCTCTAGACCTTTTGGAACTGTAGAAGAAGATGAAAATAGGTTTTTAAGGATGTGACCCCTGTGACCCCATTTGGGGTCAAGGGGTCACGAAATCTACAATTTAGAATCCCCATTGACCTAGGAGTCTGCCAACAACTTTTCAGCTCTCTAGACCTTTTGGTACTGGAAAGGAAGATGAAAATAGGTTTTTAAGGATGTAACACATGTGACCCCACTTGGGGTCACGGGGTCACCAAATCTACAATTTAGAATCCCCATTGGCCAAGGAGTCTGCCAACAACGTTTCAGCTCTCTAGACCTTTTTGAACTGGAGAAGAAGATGAACATAGGTTTGTACCTGTGACCCCATTTGGGGTCACGGGGTGACGAAATATACAAGTTAGAATCCCCATTGGCCAAGGAGTCTGCACACAGCTTTTCAGCTCTCTAGACCTTTTGGAACTGGAGAAGAGGGTGAAAATAGGTGTTTAAGGATGTGACCCCGTGTTTTTAAGGATGTGACCCCTGTGACCCCATTTGGGGTCATGGGGTCACGAAATCTACAATTTAGAATCCCCATTGGCCAAGGAGTCTGCCAACAACGTTTCAGCTCTCTAGACCTTTTTGAACTGGAAAAGAAGATGAAAATAGGTTTTTAAGGATGTAACACATGTGACCCCATTTGGGGTCAGGGGGTCACCAAATCTACAATTTAGAATCCCCATTGGCTAAGGAGTCTGCACAAAACTTTTCAGCTCTCTAGACCTTTGGAACTGGAGAAGAAGATGAAAATAGGTTTTTAAGGATGTGACCCCTGTGACCCCATTTGGGGTCAAGGGGTCACGGAAACTACAATTTAGAATCCCCATTGAGCAAGGAGTCTGCCAACAACTTTCAGCTCTCTAGAACTTTTGGAACTGGAAAAGAAGATGAAAATAGGTTTTTAAGGATGTAACACATGTGACCCCACTTGGGGTCACGGGGTCACCAAATCTACAATTTAGAATCCCCATTGGCCAAGGAGTCTGCCAACAACGTTTCAGCTCTCTAGACCTTTTTGAACTGGAGAAGAAGATGAAAAAACGTTTTTAAGGATGTGACCCCGTGTTTTTAAGGATGTGACCCCTGTGACCCCATTTGGGGTCATGGGGTCACGAAATCTACAATTTAAAATCCCCATGGGCCAAGGAGTCTGCCAACAACTTTTCAGCTCTCTAGACCTTTTGGAACTGTAGAAGAAGATGAAAATAGGTTTTTAAGGGTGTGACCCCTGTGACCCCATTTGGGGTCAAGGGGTCACGAAATCTACAATTTAGAATCCCTATTGACTAAGGAGTCTGCACAAAACTTTTCAGCTCTCTAGACCTTTGGAAGTGGAGAAGAAGATGAAAATAGGTTTTTAAAGATTTGACCCCTGTGACCCCATTTGGGGTCAAGGGGTCACGAAATCTACAATTTAGAATCCCCATTGAGCAAGGAGTCTGCCAACAACTTTCAGCTCTCTAGAACTTTTGGAACTGGAAAAGAAGATGAAAATAGGTTTTTAAGGATGTAACACATGTGACCCCACTTGGGGTCACGGGGTCACCAAATCTACAATTTAGAATCCCCATTGGCCAAGGAGTCTGCCAACAACGTTTCAGCTCTCTAGACCTTTTTGAACTGGAGAAGAAGATGAAAAAACCTTTTTAAGGATGTGACCCCCTGTTTTTAAGGATTTGACCCCTGTGACCCCATTTGGGGTCAAGGGGTCACGAAATCTACAATTTAGAATCCCCATTGAGCAAGGAGTCTGCCAACAACTTTCAGCTCTCTAGAACTTTTGGAACTGGAAAAGAAGATGAAAATAGGTTTTTAAGGATGTAACACATGTGACCCCACTTGGGGTCACGGGGTCACCAAATCTACAATTTAGAATCCCCATGGGCCAAGGAGTCTGCATACAACTTTTCAGCTCTCTAGACCTTTTGGAACTGTAGAAGAAGATGAAAATAGGTTTTTAAGGATGTGACCCCTGTGACCCATTTGGGGTCAAGGGGTCACGAAATCTACAATTTAGAATCCCCATTGAGCAAGGAGTCTGCCAACAACTTTTCAGCTCTCTAGACCTTTTGGAACTGGAGAAGAAGATGAAAATAGGTTTTTAAGGATGTGACCCCTGTGACCCCATTTGGGGTCAAGGGGTCACGGAAACTACAATTTAGAATCCCCATTGAGCAAGGAGTCTGCCAACAACTTTCAGCTCTCTAGAACTTTTGGAACTGGAAAAGAAGATGAAAATAGGTTTTTAAGGATGTAACACATGTGACCCCACTTGGGGTCACGGGGTCACCAAATCTACAATTTAGAATCCCCATTGGCCAAGGAGTCTGCCAACAACGTTTCAGCTCTCTAGACCTTTTTGAACTGGAGAAGAAGATGAAAAAACGTTTTTAAGGATGTGACCCCGTGTTTTTAAGGATGTGACCCCTGTGACCCCATTTGGGGTCATGGGGTCACGAAATCTACAATTTAAAATCCCCATGGGCCAAGGAGTCTGCCAACAACTTTTCAGCTATCTAGACCTTTTGGAACTGTAGAAGAAGATGAAAATAGGTTTTTAAGGGTGTGACCCCTGTGACCCCATTTGGGGTCAAGGGGTCACGAAATCTACAATTTAGAATCCCTATTGACTAAGGAGTCTGCACAAAACTTTTCAGCTCTCTAGACCTTTGGAAGTGGAGAAGAAGATGAAAATAGGTTTTTAAAGATTTGACCCCTGTGACCCCATTTGGGGTCAAGGGGTCACGAAATCTACAATTTAGAATCCCCATTGAGCAAGGAGTCTGCCAACAACTTTCAGCTCTCTAGAACTTTTGGAACTGGAAAAGAAGATGAAAATAGGTTTTTAAGGATGTAACACATGTGACCCCACTTGGGGTCACGGGGTCACCAAATCTACAATTTAGAATCCCCATTGGCCAAGGAGTCTGCCAACAACGTTTCAGCTCTCTAGACCTTTTTGAACTGGAGAAGAAGATGAAAAAACGTTTTTAAGGATGTGACCCCCTGTTTTTAAGGATTTGACCCCTGTGACCCCATTTGGGGTCAAGGGGTCACGAAATCTACAATTTAGAATCCCCATTGAGCAAGGAGTCTGCCAACAACTTTCAGCTCTCTAGAACTTTTGGAACTGGAAAAGAAGATGAAAATAGGTTTTTAAGGATGTAACACATGTGACCCCACTTGGGGTCACGGGGTCACCAAATCTACAATTTAGAATCCCCATGGGCCAAGGAGTCTGCATACAACTTTTCAGCTCTCTAGACCTTTTGGAACTGTAGAAGAAGATGAAAATAGGTTTTTAAGGATGTGACCCCTGTGACCCATTTGGGGTCAAGGGGTCACGAAATCTACAATTTAGAATCCCCATTGAGCAAGGAGTCTGCCAACAACTTTTCAGCTCTCTAGACCTTTTGGAACTGGAAAAGAAGATGAAAATAGCTTTTTAAGGATGTGACCCCTGTGACCCAATTTGGGGTCAAGGGGTCACGAAATCTACAATTTAGAATCCCTATTGACTAAGGAGTCTGCACAAAACTTTTCAGCTCTCTAGAACTTTTGGAACTGGAAAAGAAGATGAAAATAGGTTTTTAAGGATGTGACCCCTGTGACCCCATTTGGGGTCAAGGGGTCACGAAATCTACAAATTAGAATCCCCATTGACCAAGGCGTCTGTCAACAACTTTTCAGCTCTCTAGACCTTTTGGAACTGGAAAAGAAGATGAAAATAGGTTTTTAAGGATGTGACCCCTGTGACCCAATTTGGGGTCAAGGGGTCACGAAATCTACAATTTAGAATCCCTATTGACTAAGGAGTCTGCACAAAACTTTTCAGCTCTCTAGACCTTTGGAACTGGAGAAGAAGATGAAAATAGGTTTTTAAGGATGTGACCCCTGTGACCCCATTTGGGGTCAAGGGGTCACGAAATCTACAAATTAGAATCCCCATTGACCAAGGAGACAGCCAACAACTTTTCAGCTCTCTAGACCTTTTGGAACTGGAGAAGAAGATGAAAAAACGTTTTTAAGGATGTGACCCCGTGTTTTTAAGGATGTGACCACTGTGACCCCATTTGGGGTCATGGGGTCACGAAATCTACAATTTAGAATCCCCATTGGCTAAGGAGCCTGCACAAAACTTTTCAGCTCTCTAGACCTTTGGAACTGGAAAAGAAGATGAAAATAGGTTTTTAAGGATGTGACCCCTGTGACCCCATTTGGGTTCAAGGGTCACGAAATATACAATTTAGAATCCCCATTGGCCAAGGAGTCTGCCAACAACGTTTCAGCTCTCTAGACCTTTTTGAACTGGAGAAGAAGATGAAAATAGATTTTTAACGATGTGACCCCTATGACCCCATTTGGGGTCAAGGGTCACGAAATCTACAATTTAGAATCCCCATTGACCAAGGAGTCTGCCAACAACTTTTCAGCTCTCTAGACCTTTTGGAACTGGAGAAGAAGATGAAAATAGGTTTTTAAGGATGTACCACCTGTGACCCCATTTGGGGTCACGGGGAGACGAAATATACAATTTAGAATCCCCATTGGCCAAGGAGTCTGCACACAGCTTTTCAGCTCTCTAGACCTTTTGAAACTGGAGAAGAAGATGAAAAAACGTTTTTAAGGATGTGACCCCGTGTTTTTAAGGATGTGACCACTGTGACCCCATTTGGGGTCATGGGGTAACGAAATCTACAATTTAGAATCCCCATGGGCCAAAGAGTCTGCATACAACTTTTCAGCTCTCTAGACCTTTTGGAACTGTAGAAGAAGATGAAAATAGGTTTTTAAGGATGTCACCCCTGTGACCCCATTTGGGGTCAATGGTCACGAAATCTACAATTTAAAATCCCCATTGACCAAGGAGTCTGCCAACAACTTTTCAGCTCTCTAGACCTTTTGGAACTGGAAAAGAAGATGAAAATAGGTTTTTAAGGATGTACCACCTGTGACCCCATTTGGGGTCACGGGTTGCCGAAATCTACAGTTTATAATCCCCATTGGCTAAGGAGTCTGCACAAAACTGTTCAACTCTCTAGACCTTTGGAACTGGAGAAGAAGATGAAAATAGGTTTTTAAGGATGTGACCCCTGTGACCCCATTTGGGGTCAAGGGGTCACGAAATGTACAATTTAGAATCCACATTGACCAAGGAGTCTGCCAACAACGTTTCAGCTCTCTAGACCTTTTTGAACTGGAGAAGAAGATGAAATAGGTTTTTAAGGATGTTACACATGTGACCCCATTTGGGGTCACGGGGTCACCAAATCTACAATTTAGAATCCCCATTCGCCAAGGAGTCTGCCAACAACGTTTCAGCTCTCTAGACCTTTTTGAACTGGAGAAGAAGATGAAAATAGGTTTTTAAGGATGTGACCCCTGTGACCCCATTTGGGGTCAAGGGTCACGACATCTACAATTTAGAATCCCCATTGACCAAGGAGTCTGCCAACAACTGTTCAGCTCTCTAGACCTTTTGGAAATGGAGAAGAAGATGAAAATAGGTTTTTAAGGATGTAACACCTGTGACCCCATTTGGGGTCACGGGGTGACGAAATCAACAATTTAGAATCCCCATTGGCCAATGAGTCTGCCAACAACGTTTCAGCTCTCTAGACCTTTTGGAACTGGAGAAGAAGATGAAAATAGGTTTTTAACGATGTGACCCCTGTGACCCCATTTGGGGTCAATGGTCACGAAATCTACAATTTAGAATCCCCACTGACCAAGGAGTCTGCCAACAACTTTTCAGCTCTCTAGACCTTTTGGAACTGGAGAAGAAGATGAAAATAGGTTTTTAAGGATGTACCACCTGTGACCCCATTTGGGGTCACGGGTTGACGAAATCTACAGTTTAGAATCCCCATTGGCTAAGGAGTCTGCACAAAACTTTTCAGCTCTCTAGACCTTTGGAACTGGAGAAGAAGATGAAAATAGGTTTTTAAGGATGTGACCCCTGTGACCCCATTTGGGGTCAAGGGGTCACGAAATGTACAATTTAGAATCCACATTGACCAAGGAGTCAGCCAACAACGTTTCAGCTCTCTAGACCTTTTTGAACTGGAGAAGAAGATGAAATAGGTTTTTAAGGATGTAACACATGTGACCCCATTTGGGGTCACGGGGTCACCGAATCTACAATTTAGAATCCCCATTGGCCAAGGAGTCTGCCAACAACGTTTCAGCTCTCTAGAACTTTTGGAACTGGAGAAGAAGATGAAAATAGGTTTTTAAGGATGTAACACATGTGACCCAGTTTGGGGTCACGGGGTCACCAAATCTACAATTTAGAATCCCCATTGGCAAAGGAGTCTGCCAACAACGTTTCAGCTCTCTAGACCTTTTTGAACTGGAGAAGAAGATGAAAATAGGTTTTTAACGATATGACCCCTGTGACCCCATTTGGGGTCAAGGGTCACGAAATCTACAATTTAGAATCCCCATTGAGCAAGGAGTCTGCCAACAACTGTTCAGCTCTCTAGACCTTTTGGAAATGGAGAAGAAGATGAAAATAGGTTTTTAAGGATGTAACACATGTGACCCCATTTGGGGTCACGGGGTGACGGAATCAACAATTTAGAATCCCCATTGGCTAAGGAGTCTGCACACAACTTTTCAGCTCTCTAGACCTTTTTGAACTGGAGAAGAAGATGAAAAAACGTTTTTAAGGATGTGACCCCGTGTTTTTAAGGATGTGACCCCTGTGACCCCATTTGGGGTCATGGGGTCACGAAATCTACAATTTAGAATCCCCATGGGCCAAGGAGTCTGCATACAACTTTTCAGCTCTCTAGACCTTTTGGAACTGTAGAAGAAGATGAAAATAGGTTTTTAAGGATGTGACCCCTGTGACCCCATTTGGGGTCAAGGGGTCACGAAATCTACAATTTAGAATCCCCATTGACCAAGGAGTCTGCCAACAACTTTTCAGCTCTCTAGACCTTTTGGAACTGGAAAAGAAGATGAAAATAGGTTTTTAAGGATGTGACCCCTGTGACCCCATTTGGGGTCAAGGGGTCACGAAATCTACAATTTAGAATCCCTATTGACTAAGGAGTTTGCACAAAACTTTTCAGCTCTCTAGACCTTTGGAACTGGAGAAGAAGATGAAAATAGGTTTTTAAGGATGTGACCACTGTGACCCCATTTGGGGTTAAGGGGTCTCGAAATCTACAAATTAGAATCCCCATTGACCAAGGAGTCTGCCAACGACTTTTCAGCTCTCTAGACCTTTTGGAACTGGAAAAGAAGATGAAAATAGGTTTTTAAGGATGTGACCCCTGTGACCCAATTTGGGGTCAATTGGTCACGAAATCTACAATTTAGAATCCCTATTGACTAAGGAGTCTGCACAAAACTATTCAGCTCTCTAGACCTTTGGAACTGGAGAAGAAGATGAAAATAGGTTTTTAAGGATGTAACACAAGTGACCCCACTTGGGGTCACGGGGTAACCAAATCTACAATTTAGAATCCCCATTGGCCAAGGAGTCTGCCAACAACGTTTCAGCTCTCTAGACCTTTTTGAACTGGAAAAGAAGATGAAAATAGGTTTTTAAGGATGTAACACATGTGACCCCACTTGGGGTCTCGGGGTCACCAAATCTACAATTTAGAATCCCCATTGGCCAGGGAGTCTGCCAACAACGTTTCAGCTCTCTAGACCTTTTGGAACTGTAGAAGAAGATGAAAATGGGTTTTTAACGATGTGACCCCTGTGACCCCATTTGGGGTCACGGGGTCACACAATCTACAATTTAGAATCCCCATTGGCCAAGGAGTCTGCCAACAACGTTTCAGCTCTCTAGACCTTTTGGTACTGGAGAAGAAGATGAAAATAGGTTTTTAAGGATGTGACCCCTGTGACCCCATTTGGGGTCAAGGGGTCACGAAATGTACAATTTAGAATCCCCATTGACCAAGGAGTCTGCCAACAACTTTTAAGCTCTCTAGACCTTTTGGAACTGGAAAAGAAGATGAAAATAGGTTTTTAAGGATGTGACCCCTGTTACCCCATTTGGGGTCAAGGGGTCACGAAATCTACAATTTAGAATCCCCATTGACCGAGGAGTCTGCAAACAACTTTTCAGCTCTCTAGACCTTTTGGAACTGGAGAAGAAGATGAAAATAGTTTTTTAAGGATGTAACACATGTGACCCCATTTGGGGTCACGGGGTCACCAAATCTACAATTTAGAATCCCCATTGGCCAAGGAGTCTGCCAACAACGTTTAAGCTCTCTAGACCTTTTGGAACTGGAGAAGAAGATGAAAATAGGTTTTTAAGGATGTAACACATGTGACCCCATTTGGGGTCACGGGCTCTCCATATCTACAATTTAGAATCCCCATTGACAGAGGAGTCTGCAAACAATTTTTCAGCTCTCTAGACCTTTTGGAACTGGAGAAAAAGATGAAAATAGGTTTTTAAGGATGTGACCCCTGTGACCCCATTTGGGGTCAAGGGTCATGAAATCTACAATTTAGAATCCCCATTGACCAAGGAGTCTGCCAACAACTTTTCAGCTCTCTAGACCTTTTGGATCTGGAAAAGAAGATGAAAATAGGTTTTTAAGGATGTAACACATGTGACCCCACTTGGGGTCACGGGGTCACCAAATCTATAATTAAGAATCCCCATTGGCCAAGGAGTCTGCCAACAACGTTTCAGCTCTCTAGACCTTTTTGAACTGGAGAAGAAGATGCAAATAGATTTTTAACGATGTGACCCCTGTGACCCCATTTGGGGTCAAGGGTCACGAAATCTACAATTTAGAATCCCCATTGACCAAGGAGTCTGCCAACAACTTTTCAGCTCTCTAGACCTTTTGGAACTGGAGAAGAAGATGAAAATAGGTTTTTAAGGATGTACCACCTGTGACCCCATTTGGGGTCACGGGTTGACGAAATCTACAGTTTAGAATCCCCATTGGCTAAGGTGTCTGCACAAAACTTTTCAGCTCTCTAGACCTTTGGAACTGGAGAAGAAGATGAAAATAGGTTTTTAAGGATGTGACCCCTGTGACCCCATTTGGGGTCAAGGGGTCACGAATTGTACAATTTAGAATCCACATTGACCAAGGAGTCTGCCAACAACGTTTCAGCTCTCTAGACCTTTTTGAAATGGAGAAGAAGATGAAATAGGTTTTTAAGGATGTAACACATGTGACCCCATTTGGGGTCACGGGGTCACCAAATCTACAATTTAGAATCCCCATTGGCCAAGGAGTCTGCCAACAACGTTTCAGCTCTCTAGACCTTTTGGAACTGGAGAAGAAGATGAAAATAGGTTTTTAAGGATGTGACCCCTGTGACCCCATTTGGGGTCAAGGGTCACGAAATCTACAATTTAGAATCCCCATTAACCAAGGAGTCTGCCCACAACTTTTCAGCTCTCTAGACCTATTGGAACTGGAGAAGAAGATGAAAATAGATTTTTAACGATGTGACCCCTGTGACCCCATTTGGGGTCAAGGGTCACGAAATCTACAATTTAGAATCCCCATTGACCAAGGAGTCTGCCACAACTTTTCAGCTCTCTAGACCTTTTGGATCTGGAAAAGAAGATGAAAATAGGTTTTTAAGGATGTAACACATGTGACCCCACTTGGGGTCACGGGGTCACCAAATCTATAATTTAGAATCCCCATTGGCCAAGGAGTCTGCCAACAACGTTTCAGCTCTCTAGACCTTTTTGAACTGGAGAAGAAGATGAAAATAGATTTTTAACGATGTGACCCCTCTGACCCCATTTGGGGTCAAGGGTCACGAAATCTACAATTTAGAATCCCCATTGACCAAGGAGTCTGCCAACAACTTTTCAGCTCTCTAGACCTTTTGGAACTGGAGAAGAAGATGAAAATAGGTTTTTAAGGATGTACCACCTGTGACCCCGTGACGGGGTGACGAAATCTACAATTTAGAATCCCCATTGGCTAAGGAGTCTGCACAAAACTTTTCAGCTCTCTAGACCTTTTGGAATTGGAGAAGAAGATGAAAATAGGTTTTTAAGGATGTGACCCCTATGACCCCATTTTGGGTCAAGGGTCACGAAATCTACAATTTAGAATCCCCATTGGCCAAGGAGTCTGCCAACAAGGTTTCAGCTCTCTAGACCTTTTGGAACTGGAGAAGAAGATGAAAATAGGTTTTTAAGGATGTGACCCCTGTGACCCCATTTGGGGTCACGGGGTCACGAAATCAACAATTTAGAATCCCCATTGGCCAAGGAGTCTGCACATAACATTTCAGCTCTGTGGAGTCATTGGTTCTGGAGAAGAAGTCGAAAAAGCGAAAAGTTTACGGACGGATGGACGGACGCCGGACACCATGCCATGCCGCCCACCGGGCCTTTCAGGCCTGATGAAGTTCATGTTTTAAATCCCACCCATCCACCCCTTTGTATTTAATATCATTTATTGTCATTACACTAATTGTATTGTATTTATGGCCAAAATAATTGCAGTATTTTATTGTAATCTTCATAGCATTTCCCTAATGTATATGGAAACGCTACACCTTTTTCTAGGTACTGTTACAGGTAGGCTTGTTGTGCTCCAAATTGTAATAATTGCTCCAAATTGTAATACCTGCTCCAAATTGTAATAAAAATTGCTCCAAATTGTAATACCTGCTCCAAATTGTAATAAAAACTGCTCCAAATTGTAATAACCCAATTTCGAAAAACATACTGTCAAGCTGCTCCAAATTGTAATTAAAAGTGCTCCAAATTGTAATAACTGCTCCAAATTGTAATAAGTGTTCTGAAGCTACATCTTGTGGTGATGAACATGAAAATATAGCGTTGATGAAAAGAAGAGGTGAATTAGATGTAGACATAAGATTTGGTGTAGATGTAAAAACAAATTGATGTAAATTTAGACGTATATGTAGATACATAATTATGTAGTTGTGTGTAATGTAAATGTAGACGTAATGGGAAACGTAAGTAAATACATAGATTGAGATCAAAAAGTGAAAATGTAGATGTAAATGTAGATCTGGGTGGCGATTTCAATCAATCTTTATTACGGTATTTTGAAGGACAAAGGCCCGTAGTACAATCATGAGTAGATCACAATACAGATTATGTTCTGTTAAAATACAATTATTCGATGTAGACATAGATATGTATGTAGTGTATGTAAATAAGTAGATATAGATGTAGATAATTATAAGAGTTGATATAGGTGTATATATCTGCAAATATGATGACGTAGATGTAGATATAAGGAATACTGTAGGTGTCGATCTTGATGGAGATTTAACTATGGATGTAGATGTTGAAGATATTGACGTAGGTGTACATGTACATGTAGATGTTGTGGTAGATGTTGATATAAAAGGTATATAGAAGTGTATGTAGGTTACGTGTAGCTATATGTGTAAATGTAGATGTAGAAGCGACGACATATGTAAATGTATAATTATGTAGATCTGGTGTTGAATTAAATGTAGAGGTAGATGTATATGTAAGTGTACATCTACAAATGTATGCGAAGATGTAGATGTAGATATAATGGTTGATGTATATATAACTGTTGATGTACATTAATAATATAAAATAGCTGATGTTTATACAGAGAGAGTTGATGATGATATAGGAGATGATGTACATGTAGATAAAACAGTTCATGTGGATACAAATATAGTAGGTGAGAGTACATTTACATTGTAGATCGAAGAGTTGGTGCAGATATAGCAAGAGTTGATTGTAGACGTAGATGTTGGTGTACTTACATTTGTAAATATATATATACATATATACAGACATAAAAAGAATGATGTATATGTAGATGTAAGGGTTGATTTAGAGGAAGATGTAAGTGTTGATGTGAGGTAGAGCTGTTAAAGATATAGAAAGAGTTAATGTAGATATAGGAGTTGACGTAGAGATAGATATAAAATATAATGTAGATGGATATACATGTATAAGTTGACATTAGTTGTCATAAATATATATGTTGAAGTAGATGTAGTTGCACATGAATGTATAGATGCAGCTGTAGGAAAATATTATACGAAGATGTAGATGATGATACAGATGCAAATGCAGTTGTATGTGTAAATCTAGGTGCAGACGTACCAGTAGACATATCTTAATATGTACATGTAGATGTAGATCTGGGTGGTGATTTAGACTTAGGTTTAGGTATAGACGTTTACAGAGATGTAGATATAAGAGTTGACGCAGGCGCAGGCGCAGGTGTACGTAAAGCTGTAGATTTAGACTTAAATGAACATGTAGATCGGGACGATAATGTAGATGAAGAAGTAGATATATATGTAGCAGTAACGGTCGAAAAAGTTTTAGCTGCCTACATCTGCATGTATCTTAATCTAAATACAGATTTAGATCTTCATTTAAAGGTATATATAGGTGTAAGTGTAGATGTAGATGATGATGTAGATGTCAAGGTAAACGTACAGCTACGCGTAGATCAAAGTGTTGATGGAGATGTAGATGTATCTGTAAACGTAAATGTATGCGTAGATACAGATGCAAATAGAAGTGTACATGCCATTTGGAGATTTCACTGGATGTAAATTAATCTTGATGGATGAGGTGATTCTAGTTGTACATGAAATTTATTAAAAATAAAATGTCGATACACATTTGATGACAGAAGAAAGTCTCATTGCAAGAGAAAGTCATGTCAATAGTTTCTTTTATATAAGTTATATTTTATCATTATAATTATTTACCATGGCAAATTGATTGTGTAATAGTCCTGATTGTCGTATATGTACACTGTCATCAAAAACACAGTACAATAAATAGTCAGGTAGTTACATTGTTCATTAGAATTTCGAGCAAGAATTACAATTTCGAGCAAGCCTTTGCCTCAAATTGTAATGAATGCTCCAAATTGTCATAACAGTCCCAAATAGCAATTAAAAGTGTTAATACATGTACCTGAAAACTAGTTGCAATGTTTTGATTATGACAGTCACAATGGTACATCGAATATCAATAGAGATTTCTTTGAGCCTACAGCCTTTGGGTTTTGCACAAAGAAATAAATACCTACTGCGACTGAAATGAGTTCTTATTTTACACTTCAATGACATAAGAATTCATTCGGTAATCAACTTGGCATATATTAATTTTCAAATAATGACATGAACCTCCAATATATCTCATTCCGCATTGTGTCCTTTTGAATATATTTAGTCATATGATATTGAATTTATGAGCATTATTACAATTTGGAGCAGTTATTACAATTTGGAGCAGGCCTTTGCTCCAAATTGTAATAACTGCTCCAAATTGTAATAACAGCTCCGAATTGCACTAAACAGTATAAATACCCAAAATTTGGTTGTAGTATTATGATGATGATAGTCACAATGGTAGATCTGATATCGATAAATGTTTTTTATGCCCACATCAATTTTTTTGGTCACATGATATTGAATTTATGAGCATTATTACATTTTGGAGCAGTTATTACAATTTGGAGCAAGCCTTTGCTCCAAATTGTAACAACTGCTCCAAATTGTAATAACAGCTCCGAATTGCACCAATAAGTGCAAATACCCAACATTTGGTTATAGTATTATGATGATGATAGTCACAATGGTACATCTGATATCGATAAATGTTTGTTATGCCTACATCAATTTTTTAGGGTCACATGATATTGAATTTATGAGCATTATTACATTTTGGAGCAGTTATTACAATTTGGAGCAAGCCTTTGCTCCAAATTGTAATAACTGCTCCAAATTGTAATAACAGCTCCGAATTGCACTGACAAGTGTAAATACCCAAAATTTGGTTGTAGTAGTATGATGATGATAGTCACAATGGTACATCTGATATTGATAAAAAGAATGTTATGCCTACAGCATTCTATTTTTGGTCACATGATATTGGATTTACGAACATTATTACAATTTGGAGCAGTTATTACAATTTGGAGAAAGCCTTTGCTCCAAATTGTAATAACTGCTCCAAATTGCAATAACAGCTCCGAATTGCACTAACAAGTGTAAATATCCAAAATTTGGTTGTAGTATTATGATGATGATAGTCACAATGGTACATCTGATATCGATAAAGTTTTTTTTTATGCCTATATCATTTCTATTTTTGGTCACATGATATTGAATTTATGAGCATTATTACAATTTGGAGCAATTATAACAATTTGGAGCAAGCCTTTGCTCCGAAATGTAATAAATGCTCCAAATTGTAATAACAGCTCCGAATTGCACTAAACTAGTGTAAATGTTCCATGCAATCTAGGAATCATCACAATCTGCAGATTTTTCGAACAATCTAGGAATGTTTGACCATTCCTAGATTGTTTAAACAATCTACAGATTGTGAGACCTGAACAATCTAAGAATGACCACAATCTAGGAATTTGTTACCTTGCAGATGTATGTTGTAGATTGTGAGTACTGACAGTATTTGTTGATTCATAGATTGTGAAGGGGTCTGATATTTCACAAACTGACTATAAGGGTCTATTCCCAGATTGTGAAGGGTTTTCAAATAGAAAAAAATGTCTTATTTACAGACTATAGGGGTCGGTTCCTAGATTGTGAGGAGCTTTCAACTCGTTTCTCTATCTTATCTACTGACCGTATTGGTCGATCCCTTGATTGTTAAGGGTTACGATAGTCAATCTGTCAGCTGTATGCATCGATTCCCAGATGGTGAAGGGTTCACAAATAGTTTGTATATCTTATCAACAGACTATAGGGTCGATTTCTAGATCGTGAAGGCTTCTCAAATAGTTTTCTGTCTTATCAACAGGCTATTGGGGTAGATTCCTAGAATGTTGAGAACTTTCAACTCGTATCTTTATCTTATCTACCGACTACAGGTTTCGATTCCTAGATTGTGAAAGCTTCTCAAATAGTTTTCTATCTAATCTACAGATTATATAGAGGTCGATTCCTAAATTGTGAGGAACTTTCATCTCGTTTCTCTATCTTATCTACCGACTATAGGGGTCGATTACTAGACTGTGAAGGCTTATCAAATGGTTTTTCTATCTTATCTACATACTAAAGGGATAGATTCCTAGATTGTGAAGGGTTCTCAAATAGTTTTCTATCTAATCTACAGATTAAATAGAGGTCGATTCCTAAATTGTGAGGAACTTTCATCTCGTTTCTCTATCTTATCTTCCGACTATAGGGGTCGATTACTAGACTGTGAAGGCTTCTCAAATGTTTTTTTCTATCTTATCTACATACTAAAGGGATAGATTCCTAGATTGTGAAGGGTTCACAAATAGCTTTTCTATCTTATCAACAGGATATAGGGGTCGATTCCTAGATTGTGGTGAGCTTTCAACTCGTATCTATATCTTATCTACCGACTATAGGGGTCAATTCTTAGATTGTAAAGGCTTCTCAAATAGTTTGTCTCTCTTATCTGCATGCTATAAGGGTCGATTCCTAGATTGTGAGGGTTCTCAAAAAGTGTATCATCTTATCACCAGACTTTCGAGTCGATTTCTAGATCGTGAAGGCTTCTCAAATAGTTTTCTGTCTTATCAACAGGCTATTGGGGTAGATTCCTAGATTGTGTTGAGCTTTCAACTCGTATCTTTATCTTATCTACCGACTACAGGGTTCGATTCCTAGATTGTGAAAGCTTCTCAAATAGTTTTCTATCTAATCTACAGATTATATAGTGGTCGATTCCTAAATTGTGAGGAACTTTCATCTCGTTTCTCTATCTTATCTACCGACTATAGGGGTCGATTACTAGACTGTGAAGGCTTCTCAAATGGTTTTTCTATCTTATCTACATACTAAAGGGATATATTCCTAAATTGTGAAGGGTTCACAAATAGTTTTTCTTTCTTATCAACAGGATATAGGAGTCGATTCCTAGATTGTGGTGAGCTTTCAACTCGTATCTAGATCTTATCTACCGACTACATGGGTCAATTCTTAGATGGTAACGGCTTCTCTAATAGTTTGTCTATCTTATCTGCATGCTATAAGGGTCGAGTCCTAGATTGTGAGGGTTCTCCAAAGGTTTCTCTATCTTATCTACAGACTATAAGGTCGATTTCTAGATTGTGAAGGCTTCTCAAATAGTTTTTCTATCTAATCACAGACTGTAGGGGTCGATTCCTAGATTGTGGTGAGCTTTCAACTCGATTCTCTATCTTATCTACCGACTACAGGGGTCGATTCCTAGATTGTGCAGGCTTCTCAAATAGTTTTTCTATCTTATCTACATACTTCAGGGGTCGATTCCTAGATTGTGAGGGTTCTCAAATATTGATTCTTTGTTATCTCCCGACTACAGGTGTCGATTCCTAGATTGTGAAGGGTTATGATACTTCATCTAACGACTGTTTTAGTATATTCCTAGATTGTGTGAAGGGTTCTGATATTTTATCTAAAGACTTATTTTGTGATTCCTAGATTGTGTGAAGGGTTATTTCATCTATATGGTGTAGGGGTCTCTCCCTAGATTGTGAAGAGTTATCATATTTTATCTACAGACTGCAGCGGTCGATTCCTAGATTGTGAAAGGTTATGATAAAAAGTAACAAAAACTAACAGGGAAAAAGTTATAACATGAGAATAATGTTCAGTGCTATGTCAAGTATCATTGTCATTAGAAAATGATCAATGTTCTCATTAATGTCATGAAATGCTACGAAATACTATGTTTAGTATCATTATTGCATTGTTGTTATAACATTGTTTCTGAATAAAATATTTTAACAACCACAAATGTGTTTCTTTTTGTGTGACCTAAAATAAACAAATAGGAATTTGTTCCTAGTTAATTTTGGACTTTTCTTCCGGGACTTTTTTTCCTATAATCGATATATCATAACCCTTCACAATCTGGTAAGATACCCGCTGTAATCGTTAGATAATAAATATGCCATAACATTCACAATCTAGAGAGTGAGTGAGTGAGTTGTGGTTTAACGCCGCTTTCAAGAGTATTTGACTTATATCGTGGCTGCTAGTATTATTGCAGGGAGAAAACCCGCAACGTCATGTGGCTATGCATTGCGGTGAAACCTGCGAGCAGCGGCTGGAACAAGCGAACAATGGGTGTTACTACGCTGAAATTCAGTGTAGCATTGCACCCAAACCTTACTTCGTGTAGAACAGTTCTCTACTGCAGACAAAGTTGCCGTGCCCCTGCCGGGATTCGAAACCCGGACCTCTTGATCCGAAGCCAAACGCGCTAACCACTGCGCTATCTCGCCCCTCACAATCTAGGAATCGACCACTACGGTAGGTAGATGTAATATCATAACCCTTCACAATCTAGGAATCGACCCCTGTCGTCGGTAGATAAGAAAGAGAAACGATTTGAAAGCTCCTCACTATCTAAGAATCGACCCCTATAATCTGCTGATAAGAAAGACTATTTGAGAACCCTTCATAATCTAGGAATCGAACCCTGTTGTCGTTAAATGAAATACCATAACCCTTCACAATCTAGGAATCGATCCCTGTAGACGTTAGATGGAATATCATAATCATCACAATTTAGGAATCGATCCCTGTAGACGTTAGATGGAATATCATAATCATCACAATTTAGGAATCGACCCTATAGTCGGTAGATGAAATACCATAACCTTCACAATCTAGGAATCGACCCCTGTAGTCGTTAGATAAAATTATATAACCCTTCACAATCTAGGAATCGACCCATGTAGTCTGTTTATAGGAAGAAAAACTATTTGAGAACCCATCACAATCTAGGAATCGACCCTATAGTCGGTAGATAAGATAGAATAAAATATTTGAAAACCTTTCACAACTAGGAATTGACCGTATAGTCGGTAGATAAGATAGAACAAACTATTTGAGAACCCTTCACAAACTAGGTATCGACCCCTATAGTCCTTAGCTGAAACACCATAACCCTTCACAATCTAGGAGTCGTTAGACAAGAAACGAGATGGAAGTTCCTCACAATCTAGGAATCAATCCCTTTAATCTAAGATATACAAACTATTTGAGAACCCTTTACGATTTAGGAATCGACTCGTACAGTCTGTTAGTAAGCCTTACAAACAAATTCCTAGATTGTGATCATTCTCCGATTGTAAGGGTCGAACAATCTGCAGATCGTTAAACAAGCTAGGAATGGTGAAATATTCCTAGATTGTGAGCTCACTATCTGCAGATGGTTCGAACAAACTGCAGATTGTGATATACCCTAGATGGTTCGTAACATTAATATCTCAAATTTGGTTGTAGGGTTATGATGGTGATAGTCATAATGGTGCATCTAATATTAATATAGGTTTTTTAATACCTACAGCATTTCGTTTTGCACAAAGAAATAAATACCTACTGCGGCTAAAATGAGTTCTTCTTGTTGAATGATATAAAAACATCATTCTGTAGTAAATGTCAACATGAAAGTCAAAAAGATCTTATTCCTCGTTGTGTCCGTTTGATCCACATCTACACCAACGCATGCTTCTATGCGTCGAAACCACTCGTTATTTATAATTCATATCCACATTACATCAGCACTTACATCTGCATCAAAACGTAAGTACCGATTATACATTAACATACAATATTGTACATCGTGATATACAGACATCTACATCTCCAAATTCAGCTTGATAATCAGGACATTTTACATCCTCATGTCCTTCAACGTTAACATGGCTATGTCTACGTCTGCATTAACATATACATCTTCATCTACAACTTCATATACGTCTATGTCAACTTAAATATGTAAATCGTAATCAACATCAACATCTAAATGCATATAGATACAACTTTCGTGTACATGTATATCTACCTTACTGTTTACACAAATGTTTTTGGAAATCAATCTTAAAATCAATACAAGCAGAAAGAGTCTACTATAACCCCGTCAAATGGAAACCTGTTACAGAAATATGTATTGAACTATGATTATGAAGCTTAATGCTATAATAAATCCTAAATCACAAATTAGTTATTAATTCATGCTACAGAAGGAAATGTTTTTCCAACAATAGAATACTGACTAACTAAAAATAACCAAGTTCTGTTCCGGAAGCGATATTGTTGAACGCATTTAGTATTATGCTCGGGAATCAAGATGTAGATGTTTTTCCATGGCTAAAAATAAAATTTAAAAGAAGTTAACAACCCTAAAAGGTACATCATGGTGTGATGATTGCTCCACACATCAAGTTAACTGAACTAGACCTTACAACTTTGTTTAGTTCTAGTGTGGAAATAAAATGTTAAGTTAGGTTTCCTTGGTAACGACAGAAAAAATAAATCCCCAAAAAGTTGAAAACCCTTTAAGTTTTTAAGTTTTTTTCCGGAAACGAAATTTTCATCGAAAGATCTAAACATATAATTACAAAGAAGTCAAACACTCAAAAAGGCACATCTATACATGATGACTATTCCACATATCTAGTTTCATTGAGCTCGGCCTTACGTTTTTTTTAAAATTCTGGTCCGAAACGAAACCCGGACGCACGGATGGACGGGCGGACAGACGGAGGTCATATCCCTTGACAACTTCGTTGAGGCAGGGGATAATAACAATCTTCATAATCATTGTAATTACTATTATCAAAACGAACACCGAATCAATGATCACCATAAAACCAAAATCGTCAAATAATCAGAACTAAAGATATTTAAGCTTACATCGCCTTGATCTGTGTTATTACAATTTGGAGCAGTTATTACAATTTGGAGCACTTTTTATTACAATTTGGAGCAGCTTGACAGTACGTTTTTCGAAAATTGGGTTATAACAATTTGGAGCAGTTTTTATTACAATTTGGAGCAGGTATTACAATTTGGAGCAGTTTTTATTACAATTTTGAGCAGGTATTACAATTTGGAGCAATTATTACAATTTGGAGCACTACAAGGCTGTTCTCATTTATATAACTGTGTATTCCTTACTGTCCTATCGAGACAGCCTGTCTGTATCATTTATGTGTTTTGTATTTAACATAATGTCAATAATTTTATATTGCTATGTTTTGCCTGTGTTAATATTTTAAAGGAAGGGAAGCTAATTGAACATATATCAAATTGAAATGTAGTTAAATATTAAAAACTCTTATCACATTTGAATATATAACTGTTTTTCTTTCTTATTTCTCACAACGTTACAATAACATTTTAAACCTTAAACATAATGAAAAAAACATTCAGTAATTTTAATTCATTATTTTTTGTAAAAGGCAAATGTGCTTGTGCTTTCTCATTTTGATTCAATATTCAAGCTCAGCAATAAGTAATAATTGATCAGGAATTTCTGCACAAAACTTTACCATCCAACTTCACTATTACATGACATGAACATATTCAAACTCAATTCAGATATATTTATAATTAATTATTAATTATATCAAATATCAGTAAGTACTAGACATTAATGACATATAACATTGTTATAGGCGGCATAAAAGTTTATCAAAATTTAAAAAATGAAGTATATAACATGTTTATTTTATATCATCATAATCATCATAATCTTTATTTCGTATGTAGGCAATAGGCCCAAATACATTTTTACATGCATGTCATACAATATATACAGATTAAGAGGAGAGGTTTTGCAACATATAAATCAAAAGTATATCGTCTCATATATATTGTCGAGGGTATAATATCATTGCATATATCTATCACATTCAATCATTAATATCATATTCATTAAGTAAACGTTTTCTTTCTTCAAAAGCATGATAAAGATAGTAATCTAAATTTGTTATTGATATTGTTTTTGTCTGTAGGAAATTCTTAAATACAATCGTACTTGATCTCGTGTTTGAAGTGAAATATGTTTTACGAATAGTGGTATATGCAGGACAAATAAGTAAAAAGTGGTATTCATTTTCTATACCCGAGTTGCATAATGGACAAATCCTCATTAACGAATCTATGCCTTGCCAGCGACCTTCATTATTCTTTAATTTTAACAAACCCGCTCTAAATTTAATGAGAATATTGCGGAATTTAAAAGTTCGTTGTGATGATAGATAACTTTCTGATCCGAAAGTATATTTGTATTCCTTATAAAGCGTGTACCGTGAACTATTTTCTAGCGTATTTGACCAATTTTGAATAAACATGTCAATTAAACGTTGTCTGAAAATTTGAATAAAGGAATCATGATTGTAAACAGTTTGCGACAACCAAACAAATCCAAAACCATGAGAAGTGAGCAAAATTGTCGTAGCCCATGTTTTGTATCCCACACTGTCTAACCATTTCAACATGATATAAGCTTTTCATGGAATACGGTCTTCTGGCATGGTAGTTAACTTAAGCCAATATTTAATTGCTCTAACATGAGAGTGAATATACACAGGGTGTCTTCCACATTATCCATAGACAATTGCATTCGGAGTTTGTGGACCGACATTTAAAAATAATTTACAGGCTAATAAGTGTAGTTTCTCAATACTGTCATATCTTCGAATTCCCAATACCTCTGACCCATACAAGTATATTGGTTGTATTTGGCTATCAAAAATCTTTAAAAATACTTCCAACTGAACTGTACCCAATTTTCGTATATTTGTTACACATTCCATTAAGGCTTTTTTTTACTACGTAATGATAAATCGAGAACACCTTTCTTAAAGTTTGATGTTGCGTAAAATACAAAACCCAAATATTTATAACTATCCACAACTTGACAGTTATTTCCATTAAAAATCCATTTTTCCTTCCTCGACAAAACACCCCCTCTTCTAAAAACTATCACTTTTGACTTATCAAGATTTACAGTTAAACCCCATTTATCAGCATATAATTGCAAAGTGTTTAATTGACATTGTAATCCAGCAACGCTCTCAGATACCAGAATAACATCAACTGCAAATAGCAACATTAATATTTCATAAAATTTAATATCTGGAAATAACTGAACACCATGTTTACCAGTTTTAGTGATCTCTGCTGAAAATTCATTTATGAATAATGAGAATAACATTGGACTCAACATGCATCCTTGTCTAAGTCCGAATGGGCACTCAAAGTAGTTTGTCATCTCTGACCGTGATCTAACTCACGATTGAACTGTTTTATATATATACTTTAATGCTTTCAGCATCTTGCCATTCAAACCATAAGAGGATAATAGTTGCCATAGTTTACTTCTATTTACAAAGTCAAAGGCTTTTTTAAAATCTATAAATGCAACATACAATTTCCGTTTTCTCTTACATAATGTCTTTTCTATAATTGCATTCAAAGTCGGTTACTGAATATCCTTTCCTAAATCCTGCTTGATTTTCGGTTATTTTGTCCATTATATCTGCCCAATTTGTAAGTCGTTCATTTAACACATATGTATACAGCTTCCCTAGTGAACTTAACAAAGAAATTCCTCGGTAGTTGTCGGGATTATTTTTGTCACCCTTCTTATGTAAGGGTACTATAATAGCCTTTGTCCAAATCTCGGGAAAATAATTACTATTGAATATTTTGTTGAACAATGCGGCTAGGTAATCAATTATTCGAGATTCTGATGCTTAAATCATTTCTACAAGAATATTATCAATTCCAGGGGACTTTCCATTTTTCATATGTTTGATAGCGTTCTTTATTTTCTCTTTGGTGATAGGAGATTCAAGTATTTCAGTTTCGATTTCACTCATATTCTTCGGAGTATCCATATCGGGTTCTAGGTTTTGGTTAGGTGTATCATTATTTTTGAAAATACCACTGAAGTAGTCGAACCATTCTTGCTTACTTATGTCATTGTTTCTTTTCCTTGTACTTGAAATATTACGCAATTCTTTCCAAAATAATGTAGAGTTATTTCTAGTTTCGAACAATTTTGGCGATTTATTGATTTGATAATTTGCTTTCCATGATCGACACATACTTTTATATCTATTTCTTAATTTACAATACTGCTTTCTCGTGTTTTCCGATCTG
The DNA here is from genome assembly GCA_936450465.1 of Gibbula magus. Taxonomy (NCBI): domain Eukaryota; kingdom Metazoa; phylum Mollusca; class Gastropoda; order Trochida; family Trochidae; genus Gibbula; species Gibbula magus. The sequence goes on from OW388303.1 coordinate 30,981,971, forward strand.
TATTTTCTGTGAATACGTAAACTACGACGAGCTTCCTGTTTTGCCTTGTGGCACTCGGGTCCATAAAAATTAAATGTTCTTGGGCCATAACTTGCTTTTCTTTTCATGCATTCTGCTGAACCTAATAAAAACGTTATGAATATATCTAATGAAAAACTTATATCAACGTCTAACAAACCAACAATATTTTCTAAAGAAATATGCTTTCATTTTCAGGTTTCCACCTGTATTTACAAGTTTCATCTCAGTGTAAGGTGACACGAATTTCTTTTCACTAAATTTTTCAAAAATATTTATGATAGGCATATGTTTACTCTCTACTCTATTTCCTATGGAGAAGGACTTTAACAAATTAAATAAGCCAGGTGAAGCAATTGCATAATCGATCAAACTACAACCTTGCTCTGAAATATAGGTGAAGGCACCCTCCTTATCCCCCGGCATTCTCCCATTAAGTATATACAAATTAAAGATATAGCAAATTCTAACAACAATCTCCCAAATCTATTTACAAAAAGGTCAGAAGTATATCTTTGTTCCACTGATACCGATTCATCATCAGGAAATGGACCATGTGATTTATCATATACTTCATTAATTTCTGAGACAACAGGTTGATTTCCCAACCCCACTCGTGCATTTAAATCCCCACAAATATATATATATATATGACAGTCTGTTAGCAAATTCGTATTATCAAATAACCACTGCTCCAAAAGTTCAAAAGCATGAGTTTTACCGGTAACTTTATAGTAAGATGACCCTTCTGGTGGTATATACAATACAATGAGTAATACATCAAAATCAGTATCTAAGAGGCGCTTATTAATACGTAAACAAATAGCATTATCTATATCCATAGGAATTCTTACACAATATTTTAGAACCGATTTTTTAAATAAATACACAGATGCCTCCAGACAATCTGCCATATCTAGCCAGTTTATTTGCTTTGCTAATGTATAATTCATAGTCTGTAAGTTCAGGCACATCATATAACTTGTCCATAAAAGTTTCAAGTAAACAAAATATGTCAAATTGCAGCAAAAAATCCAGGAAGTCCTTATCATCAAGTTTCTTATATAGGCCATCAATATTCCAAGTAAGCAAGGAAAAGTGTTCAGTCTGTTGAGTTGAGTTGTTCACAGTGTCACATCTCGGGGGATGAGATGTGGTGGTAGTACTAGTAGAAGTTCTGTGAGCCCGGCCTGTGTCCTATTGTGTAGAGTTGCGCCCCCTGCGCCCCCTGCTTGCTGGTGGTTTAGGGGTTGAAGAGGCCGAAAAGTTGAAAAAAAATCTACGAAGCTTTTGCTTTTGGTTATTGGTTGGTTGTTCATAGGTGGTATGGAAAACGTGACATTTCTGTTACGTTTGTCTGTTGTAGTTGTCTGGGGGCTATCTCGTTAGAGGTATTTGGCTGGGGGCTAGCCTCGTTAGAGGTATTTGGCTGGGAGCTAGCTTCATTGGAGGTCGATTCCTTGGGTTTGGTAACAAGTCGACCGTTCTTATAGTAAGCTATGTTTCCTTTGTCACGTTCCTCCGCGAGAATGTCACGTTGACGTTTCGTGAGGTCGTTTGACACCCAATGTTGGCTGACTGGAACACAGATCTTTTAGTTAAGACGGCTATTTTATTCTCAGTTGAAGTAAATCTTGCTATCAGTGGACGGGTTCGTTGCGAGTTCCTTCCCTCTAGACGATGCGCACGTAATATGTCTGAGGGATTCCAAGCTCCCTTGTCTGAGCAGTGATTATTCAGGACACTTACAATGCCGCCTTTGCTTGATTCCCCCTCTTTCTCTTCTATATTGTAGAAAACAACATTGTCCCTGCGGCTATAAGCTTCGAGCTTATCTACTTCCTCGGCTTGCTTGCCCACTGTGTTCTCCATCGAATTCAACCGTTGTGTGAGCACGTCAACGTCGTTAAAGACTAGCTCCTGCTGATATTCAAATTTAATGGCATCATCTTTCATGTATTGGACGTCTTTTTCAAGCTGTTCATACTTCGTGTTCATTGTACTGAGCTGATCTTTGATTTGGTCCATTTCACTTTTCATAATATCTCTAAAGTCTTTAATTTCCTTCAGTATAGTCGACGCCATATCGCTTAGATCTTTCTGAGTAACTGGACCTGGATTTGTTTCAATGTCATTTGAAAGCATCAGTCTATCGCGTACATACAGGCAGAACACATTGGCAATGTCCGATTTACCATCAGTGTTGATTTTCATCATACACTGTTGGTAAACAACAGGCGAGGTGGTCGTGACGTCACACACATGTAAACATTTGTGTTCGAGAGGTAAAAACTGTTTCAAATCTAGTTCAGCACATTTCTCACCACATGTCAATAGTGCAAATGATAGGATGAGATGTACAGAGATCAGGGTAGCACACAGATTCAATCTGTACGGCATGTATGAGGCACGGGTATGCGGGGTGTACCTGATGTCGACGTGGCCAATCTGTCGTGTACCCGGTACATGTTTAAACGTTCCTATCCGAGCCCTGTACAGTTGGAGATCAATCATCTTGCTAGATTAGTGTAAAAACAATCCAACATACTGACTTCACCTTATTTCATGACTTTAAATGATGTTTACTGAGTCTTGTTCAATGTTTGTCACTGACAGCGCGACGAGACGTCCAGCTTCCTATATGTAGATAAGTTTTGGTTCAGAGTAACCTCCCCTTTCACGCCATCTCACGTTACTTTGAGTTATCTCGCGTTACCTTGCGCTATCTCGCGTTATCTTCTCCCCTTGCAAATGGCCACCGCCATGCTTTACCGTTGCCTTTGATTCTATTATTCACAAAGTTTAAATTATTCACAAAGTTTTAAGTTGTCTCGAACATGTCCCTTTCGGAAGAAGGTGCTCGCCCTAAACGTAAGGGAGCTGGAGTGAAACTATCAAGCCTTATTGAGATGGAGTTGTTTTCGTCCCCAGACCTCTCCAAGCAGAGGTCACCACGCACATATGACGCAGGATTTACTAGTATGGCGTTGATGACAGAATGCACCAAGTTGGAGGAAGAAATTAGGGCTCTGAAACTCGAAAGAAGACTGATTCAATTGCAACATTAGAAAGCAGAAATTCTAAACGAAGTTGCCGCACCCCAAGTGTCAGCGCATCAACAAGTCCCTCCTTCAGTAGCGGATCAACTTCTCACTCCGACACAAGCAGGTATTACAGGTTCGCTCAAAGCGTAACTCCGGTCCATTGAACATTTCAGACTTTCTTTGGGATCCCCCTAGATATTGAAGACAAGGTAATTTTGATGGTTTTGACAAGGTATCTCGACCAGAGGTTATTCCTACCCTTGAACAGTGGGGTTATGCTAACTCTAAAATCCTATCCTGTCTGATAGAGAAGGACAACTTGGATAAACCTTTCATATTAGGATATCTCAAATACACGTCGGATATCTCTAGACTTGCTCACAAATATAAATGGAAAAGTGTCTTCGCCTATGACAGAGAGTCTAGAAAAAAGCTATTTGATGAATCTTTCGAGTGGGGCACATACCCTCCAGATATCCATGACTTTCGTCTTAAACTTGAAACCATTGAGAACGGAGGCAAAGGGAGGTCTAAGGGTCCATTTCTCCCCACTGGCCAGGAGATCTGTAGACGATACAACTCCGATACCTGCTTAAACCAAACATGTATAATTGTCCATGCCTGTCTTGTTTGTTATCAGCCCCATCCAGCAAGGTTTCATCAGGGTAATCCCCCTCAGGGAAGGTACCAACCTGGCTTTCCTACTTACCAACATTAAAAAAACTAACAAGTGAGGCCACCCCACTTTCTCTGCCAAAGGTGACATCTGACGACAGGGACAGTGACGTTTTCGTACCACTCATAAGTGATGTGTTAGAAAAATCAGTTGACAATGTGGTGTGCTTGACTAAACATGACATTGCAGATGACTGCAACCTTATGTACAGTGCATGGGAAAGGCTTTTACCTGTTGATGACCCTGATCGACAATATGTATTACAGGGAGTAAAGGAAGGGTTTCATATTATTGACTCTGATAAAGTGGGAGAATTACCGGAGACTTATTGTGATAATTACCCTTCTGCCTTCCAGAACAGGGAGGCTGTAGAAAAGCAGATACAAGATGAAATCTTACATGGGAATTATGTTGTGACTGATAAACCAGTTACTATGTGCAGTGCTATTGGGGCTATTCCTAAGAAAAATGGAAGAGTTCGTTTAATTCATGATGCAAGTCGCCCCTCAGGAAACAGTGTTAATGACTTTGTGTCAAACACATCTTGCTCATACATGGACATCAAAGCAGCTACAGAACAGATACATCAAAACTTATACCTAGCAAAAGTGGATCTTTCCTCTGCTTATAGCTCAGTGAACATTCACCCCTCTAACTATGCTGCAACTGGTCTCTCTTGGCAGTTCCATGGACAGGACTCTCCCTCATACATGTTTGATACAAAGCTACCGTTTGGAGCTGCAAAGAGCCCTAAAATATTCCAGACTCTCTCCTCCTGTGTGTGTCGCATTATGAAGCGTAGATATGACATAACTGTTATTGCATATCTAGATGACTTTCTTGTAATTGCAGCTAGTTTTTCTGAATGTACTAAAGCTCTCTCTCTTCTTTGCAAGACCCTACGTCAACTGGGATTTAGGATTAACTGGTCGAAAGTAGAAGGCCCCTCCCAAAGCCTGGTGTTCCTTGGCATACTCCTCAATACATCAGCCATGACCCTCTCTCCTCAGAAAAGATACAAGAATTAAGAACTCTGCTTGACAGATATGCTGTACGCAGAAGGGCAAGCAGGCGCCAACTCCAATCATTGGCTGGTTTGTTGAATTGGGCAAGTTGTGTAATACATGGAGGACGAACATTCCTACGACGTGTTATAGAACTACAGGCTACACTTAAGCTTCCCAATCATAAAGTCCGCTTATCAGAAGATTTTTTTGCTGACCTTAATTGGTGGAGACATTTTATGTTTGTGTTCAACGGAACAAAGCCAATGTTGGAGACTAGGCCAATAACAAATGTGCAAACAGATGCCTGTAGTGCGGGTGCAGGGGGTTACTTTGACGGAGATTTTTTCTACATGCAATGGGATGTAGATATTCCTACTGTGAGCCAGTGGCATATGGACTATAAAGAGGTTATGGCAGTCATTTGTGTCATAATGAGGTGGGCGCCCCAGTTTAGGGACAAACATGTTGTGATTCTCACGGATAATGTCACAACAAAGAGTATCATCAACAACTGCTCGCTTTCAGCTTATAATGCCGTTTATTCGAGCCATATGCTTTTTGTCAGCAGTGTACAATTTTAGACTTTCGGCAAAACACATCTCTGGTCGACAAAATATTATTACCGATGCCTGTTCACGGTTACATGAGCCATACAGCTTGTCAAAACTTTTTTCTCTGTTGCCTCACTTGAACTATAATGCCTTTAATAAGATTGACTTGCTGTATCACATGTCTGACCGCTTCTTATTTTACAGGTGGAAACAGCTTACTCTGTCAACTGAGTACAAAATCACGAGTTTACCAAAGTCAAGCTTTGGCCGAGTCAACAAAGCGCACATAAAGGACCCACCTTCAGACGTACTTGGACTTCTGTGAAACTATGATGTGGCCCCCAGTGCCTATTACCATGACCAGGTTATGTTATATATGGTGTATCTAGCTGATAACAAAGGTCTTGTGTATCATAGCATCAAGGCTTATGTGAACATAATCTCTATCTTACACCAGGCAGCTGTCAAGCAAGATCCTACTCGTATATGGAAGGGGATTTGTGCCAATAATGAAGACATGTTGACTTGTAACTTGTAAAGTGTAACATGTCGTTCTCAACCATACAAGTCTCGAAAAGACAAGTCCAATCTTGCAAAACTAACATTTTAATTCTGTCAATCGTAACTTCGCATTCTCAACTTTACAAAGTTGAAATGTAATTCTAGAAATCGTCAAAGTCGAAAAGTCAACTTGTCATTTTTAATTATCAAATCTAAATAATATGCACATTTTGTAATGTTACAAGTGACATTTGACAAATGAAAAATGGAAAATGAGGAGTTGCAAAGTCAGCTTTGTAAAACAGACTTCAGCATTTCGAGACTGACACGACTTGCATAGTTAACATTTCGAGACTGACACGACTTGCATAGTTACGATTGCAATGTTTCAAATCACATCTCTGCACGATTTCGCATTGACCATATTTGGAATATTACGGAAATTAGCGGAAAGGAACGAATAATCCCGATCCGATAAACACAATGTTCAACAATGACTTCTCCCTTGGCAGGCATCTCCCAGCAACTACTAACACATATTTGAAAGTTGCATACTTGTTTTCCCATTAACACCATGCTGTTGACAAATGCACACTGACTAAAACACCATAGGAGACCATCGCATTTTATTGTGGAGGAACTAACTGCCCGCCCGAACGCTCGAGACGCGGTTATTTCTGTTGCGAGCCTGATGGTCGGGCACAGTTTTGAAGGGGGGAGGGGGCGGGGGGAGGTGGGGAGAGATCCGGACAGATACAACGTCAGATTGATCAACGTCATCCAAATATACGACATCGGAGTTTCAGCAAATGTGCTTGTTATATGTGGAAGGCCAATCTACATTTTCACGGTACTGGTCAAACACAAAAAGGAAAATAAAACATTTAAATTGTTTCTCCACAGTTCAAAATGCAAGCAGAATCAAAGTATATAATTGAACTAATTTAGAGAAAAGTTGTGAATTGTCTATTCATTTGTTTTAAATAACATAGGAATATAGCTAGACCACACTTTTCAGAAATATGCCTCCTGGTCAAGATTAATATATATATATATATATATGTATTTTGTGATATTACAGTATTGTATGTATGTATGATTTGTTTGGTTTTTTTTAATATACAAGATAGTTGGAGTAAATCCTTTCTTGCTACATGCAGTTGTACATGTATATGTATAAGCTAAAACACTCCCAATCCAGATCAGTGTATTTCGAATCAGTGACGTATTCCCATTTATGATAGTAAGTTAGTTTATCAAAATGTGTGATTCAAGTAATAAATCGTACATTTTTTTGTGACCCAGAAGGGTGTTGAATTTAAAAAAAAATAATTTTGCATTTGATTGTAAAAGGGTATACAGGATTGCACAGTTTACACTCGGGTATAATGATACCTATACATGTATAAAGAGTTGGCATAATATAAAACTGCATGTGTAATGCCTTCATAAGTAAGACACTCTGTATCAATTGGGTATAAAGAAAACATTGCGTCTTTTGTAAAAAAATATAATAACACAAAAAAACAGTTGGTTGGGACATTTTTTCACATTCGATTTTTGTTAGATAATTCATCGACATTTTTTAAATAAATACTTGATGGTAAATATTTGTAACTTTTCAAAATAAACCTCACGTAATTTCAAGTGGTTTCGAAACATAAATTACTTTCAGTGTCACGGACTGCTTTGATTTTGGTCCGCAAAATGATTGTCATTTTTCCTGTCTCAGCTTTTGGATCGTCGCAACACTTGTCACAGTTCGGTATTTGTTTTCCCCGTTTCCATGGAAACGCAACTTGGATTCCTTTCTGGGCCAGAACTAAAAATTCGTAAGGTATAGCTCAATGAAACATTATTTTCAAACGTTTTCTTAAGTTCATTTCACAGGTATACAGACAAAAGTGAAACACACATAAAGGATGTGCAGAGCTAAGAAACAAAGTAAATATTGTTTAAAAAATTCCATTTCGCATGGAAAGAAGGCGTTGATTTTAATATACGAGCGAATAATGTTTGAAAAATTAGATACATCCTTGACAATATTTACAACACTGTCTATGGATATTTTAATTTTTTGGAGGTAATGTAATGATATGATATCAGAGTATATATCGAGAATTTCACCCAAGTGTCTTCTGATATCAAATATATCAACACGAGTTCATTAAAGTTACAAATTAACTGTCTTTTACTGATTATATAATAGGATTATGAAGATTTGATTTTAGCGTTATCTACAATGTAGATATTGCTTGTCGATATCGCTTGATCTCACACAAGCACCATCTACTTAGGTAGCCAGTTTTGGGTGATAAAAGACGATTGTTCATGGAACTTTCGATTCCCCCAAAATTCATTTACGTGATTACATTTATGAAAACATACTGGAAACTTTCTGGTTCAGATTTACAGAAAGAACTAATATTTGAATGACTTATTTTCATTTTCAGCAGCTCTCTTGTGTTGATCGCTCTATTTATAAATATATACTGAACATCTAAAATGTACAGTTTCTTGACTTTTCAAACACTAATCCTTGAAATATGTGTATAAAGAAGCCCATTCTGCAACTTCTAGCCGGATTGTGTTGTGTTTTTCCTTGACTTTAATTGAATTAACATTTCTTTTCTTTGAACTTTTAAATTATTAATTTGATATATATTTCTACTACAATGAGTCTGTTACATTAATGACTAACAAACAAAAGTGTTAATAGACACGGCAAAGACGTATGTTTAGGGGAGACAGATTGTTGTTAAACATAAATTATCGGAACTAGTATCTAAATAAAAATTATCATCGTTTCATATATGATTTAATAAAACACATATTTGATTTATTGAAAACAATACGCATGTCAATGTATTCATAAATGGACATTTTGGTGAAAAATGTTTATATCCTGTATATGTCACAGTCGATTAAATTTTTTAATTCAACAGTGCAATTATATTTTTGAAATCACCAGTGATACAATTCTATTTTCAGCTTGCATTCTATATTCATAACTATTTTCATATTTTGGCATGTAGAAGTTGAATGTTTATTGTTTAAAGTGTGGAAAAACAGATCTAGGCTTATGATTTACATTTCATACTTTCATAGATAAATTAACATATTCAAAACCAATAAATAATTTAAACTAGTTGAGAAAAGTTTGTAAAATAATTAAAAAGAGATAAATTCAACTCAGCTAAAGAACATTTCCCCTTGATTATATGTCTGTATGAATAAGACGTATTGACATCCTGAACAGTTTTCAGTTATAATTAAAGTGCAATGCATTTTTAAAAAAAAGTTAAAAAAGTGTATGAAGTTCCCTGATTGAGATCATTGCTTTGTGGTACATTTAAAATATTTTAAAATAAATAATAAAGTTATCAACACTGGATTATGTATTTCTTTCAATTTCTTCCCCACTTTCAATATCAGGATTTTCTTTAACAAAACTTGGATATTCATTTTAGAATGCAAAAGACTTTACTGAATACAGGTAAAATTGGAGTATAAAAAAGGGAATGTTGACATGGTTGAACTGAGAGAAGATAATGTGTAAATGAACGCACAGAAAGTAATTATTTTTTTCGGGATGTAGGATGTCTATATACGGTTTGTAAATCTGTAGTTTTATATATGTAAGTGAAATAAGTTTTATGATAACGGATCGGATACATTTATCATAGCTTCAATGCCATTCAGGCTATGCGATCCTTTGTCTGTCAGTGTCATCCCACATTTACATTACTTCCGCATTCGTTTTGCGTTCAGAAAAAATAATTGTTTGTCAAATGTCCTTAAAATTTATTGAAATAATAATTAGAATACCTAAGAATTAATTTTCAATTGGTATTTTCGTTTGGCATTTAATTACTAAGCGACACTATCAAACGGAATGTAAGTGACAGTAGCGCTCTGTGAACTAACAACGTGCGTTTGTTTGTAGGACATAACAAGAGTTACGTCCCTTGATTTTCAGGGGGGCGTGGTCAATTCGTCCAGCGTTGGGCTCAAAATAGATTAAGGGATTCCCCATCTGGGACAGCGGCAAGGGAGGTCTCGTTTTATCGCAAATGCCTCTCGTCCTCGGAAAACATCGGCAATGTTCGGGAAACTTCCAAATATGGTCAATGCGAATTCATGTAGAGATGTAATTTGAAACATTGCATTCGCAACTATGCAAGTCATGTCAGTCTCGAAATGCAAAAGTCCTTTTTACAAAGCTGACTTTGCAACTCCTCATTTTCCATTTTTCATTTGTCAAATGTAACTTGTAACATAACAAAATGTGCATATTATTTAGATTTGATAATTAAAAATGACAAGTTGACTTTTCGACTTTGACGATTTCTAGAATTACATTTCAACTTTGTAAAGTTGAGAATGCGAAGTTACGATTGACAGAATTAAAATGTTAGTTTTGCAAGATTGGACTTGTCTTTTCGAGACTTGTATGGTTGAGAACGACATGTTACACTTTACAAGTTACAAGTCAACATGTCTTCATTATTGGCACAAATCCCCTTCCATACTCGTAACAGTTGGAAACTCAATCAACTCTGGTGTGGTCTGAAACGCTCTTTGGGTACTGCGCAACAACCTGTCCATCCTGTCACACCTGAGCTGCTTCTCAGTATCAAGGAACTGTTGAATTTAAATCTTGCCAGACATACACTGTTCTGGTCAGTCTGTTTGGTAGCTTTCCTTGGATTACTTCGCCCAGGTAATTTTCTTGTACATGCAGCTTTTGACTCTGGTAAACATATACGTAGAATTGATGTCACCACTTGTACCTGGGGTTGCATCATAAAGCTTCGTTGGACAAAAACAATCCAATATCGGGATAGAGAGAGCTACAGGTTGTTCTTCCACGTGTAAATGATCATCCCCTCTGCCCTGCGACTGCTTTGCAAAACATGTTATCTCAAACTGTAGACATTCCATTGCTGGCACCGTTATTCTGCAGTTGTGAAGCAGGTGTTCTTACTTATTCTGAATTTACCCAACTGTTTCGCAGGTGTGTGCGACAACTAGGACTTGAACCCTCTGACTATGCAGGAGATTCTTTCCGTCGTTGAGGAGCACAGTGGGCACGACATATCGGGTGCTCAGATTCAGACATCCAGTTGTTAGGGGATTGGAAGTCTGATGCATATAAACGCTATTGTGATGATGATATTTCCAAGCGGAAAACTGTCATGTCCCTTGTCGCATCAAAGCTACCTATCTAAGCTTTTCCCTCGTCTGATGCTTTATGCATTATCTCTATTTGTACTTTATCCTGTTTTAATAATGCATTGTCTCTTTTTCAGCTTAGCCTGCAAAGCCTCGCCCCTGTGTAAAACAGCTAGCTTTAAGCAATATGTTCACCTAATAATTTACTTGGTCATTGTGACCTTTAATTTACTTCACGTGTCTTCGGTACTGGTTGGGCTTGGGGATTTTCTTCCTTTGGAATCTTGTAATTTGCTGTTTAAATTGAAATGGTAATTAAATTTTGCCCAACCGGTACCTCTGACTTGTGTTCGTTATTCCAACGTTTCATTGCCATAGTTTATACTTAGCATTTGCTGGTTAAAGAACTTAAACCAAAGTGTTTATTTTATATGTAAAATAAGTTTTGGTTCAGAGTAACCTCCCCTTTCACGCCATCTCACGTTACCTTGCGTTATCTCGTAACTTGCGCTATCTCGCGTTACCTTCTCCTCTTTGCAAATGGCCGCCGCCATGCTTTACCGTTGCCTTTGATTCTATTATTCACAAAGTTTTAACCACGCCACCATCCCTGTAGCTTTATAAGTGGAGGTTACATCTTTTCCATCACCAATTTATCATAATGCATTTTTGTAACTGTATTGTAGGGGGATTTTCTTCCTTTGGAATCTTGTAATTTGCTGTTTAAATTGTAATGGTAATTAAATTTTGCCCAACCGGTACCTCTGACTTGTGTTCGTTATTCCAACGTTTCATTACCATAGTTTATACTTAGCATTTGCTGGTTAAAAAACTTAAACCAAACGTAACAATAATCACATAGACAGAACATGAAAAATAATATAATTACAATTTAACACACACGTTCATGTAAAACTAAATCTACATTGCAAATTGTTTACGACCCGTTTTATTTAAAACAAAGTTGTGATCTGACAGGTGACAAATTTGGGGTGGAAGCCAATAATTATTTGAGAATTTTCCCGGCGAACACGAGTTAACTCCCCATTCTCATTCACTATTTTATTCCGGAAGTACAGAGTGGGAATGGAGGCGAAGATGCAGTGGGTGCACTTGATTTGCTCTACCCGGGCAAAGTCCGATATAGCCCGGTCACGTGAGCGGTCTACCCTGGTGATCCGAGCAGACGAAACAAATCAAGTTGATTCGGGTTATTGTTATGGCAACCATCATAGCCAACCTAGTTGCGCTGCAACTAAATATCGAACTTTTCTAAAGTTTTTGCGACAATGACAACGATATCTCGACAATGATATAAGCAATTATATTACTTAATTCTGCTAGAAATATCTGCTACATCTAGTCTGGGTTCCTGAATAAAACACTGGAAACCGTAAATTCAAAGTGTTAACAGCGAGTAGGAAAACGGAACTAGCGTTACCCCTACACAACGATGTTTACTTCTTGCCGTACAAGCGCGAATATGAATGTATTTTAAACAAAACAAATACTACTAACTGTCTGTTTTGTTCTACATGGTAATAGTTTGTTATTATGAAAGAAAAAGAAGATAAAGGACCTATGTAACGCTCTTCAAGAAACATGTATCTATATTATTCTGTAAATAACAATAATATTGTGATGATTTTGCAAGTATTTTCCATGCGAATAGCAATCTACAATGTGTATAAAGATTGAAATAGCGAAATAGCGAGTCCATGTACATCGTCCTATACCATAAGTAATCTTATAAGGATACGCTTTTCAAATGAATGCCATCGCCAAATCTTCTTGTGGAGATTTTTCGCCAAAGAACACTGAATACAAAGATCATCCTATTCCTAAATTCCATTGGTCGAATAAATGTCCCTACCTTTGATTGGCTGATAATATCTAGACTGACAGTCGCATTAATGTTATTTCATGACAGGATGTGTGTCTCCAAGACCGGTCTTTTGACAATTAACATAACAATTGACATGCCGGTCACCGACATGCCGTTTGCCAAAAACGTTATCGTCATAATATTATGTAGATATTGTCGGTTTACTAGGCCGACCTCTTAAACACTTAATTTAAGATTCAGCTTATATAGGTCTGTGGCGCCTTATCCAGGATGATATTTCCATTCATTCAGCATAATAAAGCCTTACAAAAATGTCATGACTGTATGTTAATGTATACATGTACCTTTTTTACTGGTCGGAATTGTACGATATACTAATAAGTCTGATTCAGTCCACTTGAAACATTACCCATGTTTTATAAAACTTCTCAGAACAAATGATGTACCTCGTCTAGTGTCATTTCAACGATAATACCATTGTCTTACCACATCAAAGCAGGTTCCAGAGCATGTACTACTTTTCAAGAGACAACACAGTAAGGTGAAGACCTAGTAAAAGTAACAATTCATTTATTGCAAAGATGATGACAACATATTCGCTCAAATATTCATTGCATGCCAATTCCGCCAAGCTGATTGGACACAATTTTCAATTTCGAAAATCACCTATGGCCACCAGCTTTGTAACAACATGGAAACTTCAGACTACCAACTTGCAAAACTGAACTTTTGAAAAATCTCCACAATACTCTTAAAGTAGATGCTAAAGTGTTTGATGGAGCATCAATTGTTCAATCACTGCCAATAGGTAATGTGTCATCCTTTGGATAGTACAGTGATCGCACTTTTCTAACCTGGGTAAACAAGGCAACTTACTGACTGTTCAAGGATAGACATTGTATGGGACCACAACAAGAAAGAAGTCTCAAGTCTGCAACAAAAGTCAGACAAAAGAGACAAAAGATCAAGACGCAATGTGTCCAAACAAAACAAACTACCACAGAATTTCAAAGATTCTTACAACAAACAAATACTAACATATAGTGCCAAAACAAGCACATTTGAGGTAGGTAAAGAAGTGCACATAACATTAGTGAGAACAGTGTTTGCCAATGACAATTTTGTCACATTAAAATGACACCAGATCGACTAGTTCTCCATGTACAAGATGCTTTATTATGATGGCCGAGAGGGGACATGGCTCTTTCGGCCTCTGGCAATAACGCGATAAAGCGATAAAGCGATATGGACACACAACAAAGCGATATAGCAACACGACAAAGTATGATGGCTGAGAGGGGCCATTTGATTTCGTGTTAACTTTCCAACACGAAATCGCGAAATCGCGAAAAAATAAAAACGAAATGGCGAAATTGCAAAACGAAATCGCGAAACAGGGAAATGAAATCGCGAAACAGAGACACAAAATCGCGAAACAGCAAACGAAATCGCGAAACGGCGAAAAATGCGCGAAACGTAAACGTGAAGGAGCGAAACGCCCCCGAAACGAAATCGTGAAGGAGCGAAACGCCCCCGAAACGAAATCGCGAAGGAGCGAAACGCCCCCGAAACGAAATCGCGAAGGAGCTAAATTGCGAAGGAGCTAAATCACGAAGCGAAAGAGCGAAAGAGCAAAAGAGCAAAAGAGCGAAAGAGCAAAAGAGCGAAACTGCGAAGAAGCGAAGGGGCGAAGGAGCGAAATTGTGAAGGAGCGAAAATTACAGTTCCCTGTTCATAGAAAGTAAGACCGTGATGTTTGAGCAATAATCCGATGTCCTATAATTGTTTATTATACATAACATGACAATGTGTCTGAGAGTTATGAAACTTATATTATAAGGTACCGGTATACAAAGCAGTTATATATTATAGAATCTGCATGTTTTATGATAAATGTGACTTTAATCGAGGACAATGTAAGATCGATACAAAAGCAAATGGAACTGGTAATATGAACTACGGATAAAAGGTAACTTGTTACTGTTTATATTTGTTAGAGAAGTAAGAGTAAGTTGGAGTAACTTTATATGTATATATGTGGTTAATAAAGAATGGTTTGTCAAAAGGTTGTAGCAGGATCTACTGGAATGAATTAAAAAGTGAAACAGACACTGAATCGAAATTAAATGCAGAAACAGTTATTCTAAGGTTCAGAGAAAGAAGGAACGATATTGTGAATCTCTTTATTTTAACATATACATTGATATTTAAAAAAAATGGCAAACAAATTACCTACTCCAGCAGGTTTGAATCAAAAACTGCAAAACAACTATCAACTAAATAAATCAAATGCATATTCTCAATGCAAATATGATTCTTTTGTCACATTTTGGTCATCTAGCCACAATCTTTTCAATGAGATAATATTTTACTTGCTGTGTTTACATCATTTATACATACGAAAATGCTGTGACCATATAAAAAAGAAATAATTTGATTAAAAATGGGATACATATTGCGCTGCTCTCTCTCTTACTGATTATTTCTGACGTTCATAGCATAGCATATAAACATAGCAAGATTATAATTACATATTGATTGTAACCGTTCAATAAAGATGAAAATTTCGACGTAGGGGTTACGTAATTTCTCAGATAATTGACACGCCATAAAAATGTTATTCACTTAATATGTTGTAGCCATTTTCATGTAATCTACATTATAGTTTTTTATGGAGTGGGAAATAAATGGTATATTCAGAAAATACACATCAATCTTAAATAAAGCGTATTAAACACGTAGGATAATACAGTAAATACGCCAAGATTTTAAAAGTTTGAGTACAGTACTCAAAGGCACTGTACAGCACACTTCTTGACAGTAATGTGGACAGTCCAGGACTTATTATGCCTTGTGCACCCCTTTAGGCCTTTATAGATGCAATAATATAATTACAATTCGCTCTCATTAACCTGTAATCGATAATTTAAACCTTGAAGCGGACAGATTTAAAAGTGATGAAGTTGTCGCATATGGGAGTGTAAACACGCCTATCCGTATAGCGTATGGCAAAAACTGTAGCACGCAATGTTATGATGACTGTCATACTGGATACATTTATAAGTTGCGCGTATAATTTTGCGCATGTATCGCTTGGTTGTCATAGTTTTAAAATAGTCATAATATGGAATACCATTTATGATTCACAATAGTTGTTTTTATTTATAAAAACCGCGTTTGGCATCGTATTTCGATTAATCAGTCTCAAATATTTAATACTGACCTACATACCGAATATACAAATTGTATTACATTTAAAAAATAATGTGGTCATTGTGATTTGATTTCTCGTTTGGCAAATTGTGCCTTACTCTTATAAATGTTCAAATTTCCAATAAGCAAGTTATACTGATTTAAATAGTCTTATTTAAATCGACGATTTGTATTGAAATCTTTTAACTTTGTTTGAACGAGGGTATTTCTCATTTGCATATGAACTATAAATGTCTCTGTTATTAATCAAACAATCAACAGATATCACCTCCTGGCTCGCGTTTGGTCTTCTTTCTTAGTTAGCATGTTTATGATGATACATCTTTGTGTATTTAAATACCACACGACGAGCTTTGCAATCTATAAGAAGAAACGTTTACTCAACGTATGTTTCTAAAAATAGCAATTATAGTTTGAAACTTTGATTATGAAGCTGGATCCTGTATTCCGACTCCTGTAACATATAGTTGGTATCGAACAAATGAATACCATCTTCAATTGTGTAGATTCTCACAAGACGTCAAAGTAGTTGGTACCATACCCACTTTTTTAGAAATATTATCTGTAAATATTGTTGAATTTGATGACATGACGAATGACAGATTTACAATAATTAAAGCTTTCCTCCCGATCAATTTTAATAGATAGACTAGATGGCTTGTTTGCAGGCCTATCAACTCCGAAAGTTAGGAAACCTCGCATTCTTTATAATAAATACTATCATACTTTATATTTCTGTAAATTCCTTATTTCGCTCCTTCGCGATTTCGATCCTTCGCGCCCTCGCTATTTCGCTCCTTCGCGGTTTTGTTTTTTCGCGATTTCGCGATTTCGCTCCTTCGCAATTTCGTTTCGCGGACGTTTCGCTCCTTCACGATTTGGTTTCGGGGGGGTTTCGCTCCTTCGCAGTTTCGTTTCGCGCATGTTTCGCTCTTCGCGATTTCGTTTCGCTGTTTCGCGATTTCGTGTTGCTGTTTCGCCATTTCGTGTCGCTGTTTCGCGATTTCGTTTGGATTTTTTCGCGATTTTGCAATTTCGTGTTGGAAAGTTAACACGAAATTAAATGGCCCCTCTCAGCCATCATAGTTTGTCGTGTTGCTATATCGCTTTGTTATGATGGCTGAGAGGGGCCATTTAATTTCGTGTTAACTTTCCAACACGAAATTGCGAAATCGCGAAAAAATCAAAACGAAATATAATTATATTATAAGGCGATGAACCGGTATACAAAGCAGTTATATATTATAGAATCTGCATGTTATATTTGTCTTTATGTGTAGTGTTATTTGTTGGAAATATATACACTGGAATTCTAATTTCGAAAATCTTATAAACTACTGTATTTTCTCTCTACTTCTATGTCGTTTAAATATAAAGTATGATAGTATTTATTATAAAGAATGCGATGTTTCCTAACTTTCGTTGTTGATAGGGCTGCAAACAAGGCATCTAGTCTATCTATTAAAATTTATCGCGAGGAAATGTCGTGTCAATTATTGTAATTCTGTCATTCGTCATGTCATCAAATTCAACGATATTTACAGATAATATTTCTAAAAAGTGAGTATGGTACCAACTACTTTGACGTCTTGTGAGTATCTACAAACAGAGGATGGTATTCATTTGTTCGATACCAACTATATGTTACAGGAGTCGGTATAACATCTTAACCATGCATGTTCCTTGATTTGTGAAATAATATGTAGCATTGTATTATGATATATTGCCACATTGTATTCTACTTACAGACAGGATCCAGCTTCATAATCAAAATTTGAAACTATAATTGCTATTTTTAGAAACATACGTTGAGTAAACGTTTCTTCTTATACATTGCAAAATTCGTCGTGTGGTATTTAAATACACGAAGATGTATTATCATAAACATGCTAAGTAAGAAAGAAGACCAAACGCGAACAAGGAAGCGATATTTGTTGATTGTTTAATTAATAACAGAGACATTTATAGTTCATATGCAAATGAGAAATACCCTCGTTCAAACAAAGTTAAAAGATTTCAATACAAATCGTCGATTTGAAGAAGACTATTTAAATTAGTATCTCTTGCTTATTGGAAATTCTAATTTCGAAAAACTTATAAACTTGTTTGTGATTTCTTTTATCTCTTTAAATTATAAACTGTTATATTTTACGCTTCGTATATTTTATCCAATATATCACGTTTCAACATCACATATCATAGAGATCTTGAGTGTAATTTTAAACCAAATATATCATTCGTGGGATTCGAACCTTCACCAAGAACAAGAGTAGAACAGACGATCAAGGCAGTAACCACTAGACAACACATCACCTCATTCGCGAATTGTATTCATTAACTATGTATACAGAAAGAAACTACTGTATTTTCTCTCTACTTCTATGTCGTTTAAATATAAAGTATGATAGTATTTATTATAAAGAATGCGATGTTTCCTAACTTTCGTTGTTGATAGGCCTGCAAACAAGGCATCTAGTCTATCTATTAAAATTTATCGCGAGGAAATGTCGTGTTAATTATTGTAAATCTGTCATTCGTCATGTCATCAAATTCAACGATATTTACAGATAATATTTCTAAAAAGTGGGTATGGTACCAACTACTTTGACGTCTTGTGAGTATCTACAAACAGAAGATGGTATTCATTTGTTCGATACCAACTATATGTTACAGGAGTCGGTATAACATATTAACCATGCATGTTCCTTGATTTGTGAAATAATATGTAGCATTGTATTATGATATATTGCCAAATTGTATTCTACTTACAGACAGGATCCAGCTTCATAATCAAACTTTGAAACTATAATTGCTATTTTTAGAAACATACGTTGAGTAAACGTTTCTTCTTATACATTGCAAAATTCGTCGTGTGGTATTTAAATACACGAAGATGTATTATCATAAACATGCTAAGTAAGAAAGAAGACCAAACGCGAACAAGGAAGCGATATTTGTTGATTGTTTAATTAATAACAGAGACATGTATAGTTCATATGCAAATGAGAAATACCCTCGTTCAAACAAAGATAAAAGATTTCAATACAAATCGTCGATTTGAAGAAGACTATTTAAATTAGTATCTCTTGCTTATTGGAAATTGGAACATTTATAAGAGTAAGGCACAATTTGCCAAACGAGAAATCAAATCACAATGACCACATTATTTTTTAAAGGTAATACAGTTTGTATATTCGGTATGTAAGGTCAGTATTACATATTTGAGACTGTTTAATCGAAATATGATGCCAGACGCGGTTTTTGTTCGTTTAATAAAAACAACTATTGTGAATCATAAATGGTATTCCAGATTATGACTATTTTAAAACTATGACAACCAAACGATAGATGCGAATAATTATACGCGCAACTTATGAATGTATCCGGTTTGACAGTCATCATAACAGTGCGTGCTACAGTTTTTGCTGTACGGATAGGCGTGTTTACACTCCATATGCGACAACCTCATCACTTTTGAAGCTGTCCGCTTCGACGTTTTAATTATCGATTAGAGGTTAATGAGAGCGAATTGTAATTATATTATTGCATCAATAGAAGGCCTAAAGGACTGTCCAAATTACTATCAAGAAGTGTGCTGTAGAGTGCCTTTGAGTACTGTACTCAAACGTTTAAAATCTTGGCGTATTTACTGTATTATCCTACGTGTGTAATACGCTTTAATTTGAGATTGATGTGTATTTTCTGAATATACCATTTATTTCCCACTCCATAAAAAACTATAATGAAGATTACATGAAACTAGCTACAACGTATTAAGTGAATAACAGTTTCATGGCGTGTCAATTATAAGATAAATTACGTAATGCCTTAAAGAATGGTATTATGTCAATCTGTCGACAGATAAATTTTCATCTTTATTGAACGGTAAAAATCAATATGTAATTAAAATCTTGCCATGTTTATATACCATGCTATGAACATCAGAAATGATCAGTAAGAGAGCAGCGCAATATGTATCCAATTTTTTTAATCAATTTATTTCTTTTTTATATGGTCACAGCATTTTCATATGTATAAATTATGTAAACACAGCAAGTCTAATAACTAATTGAATAGGTTGTGGCTACATGACCAAAATGTGACAAAAGAATCATATTTGCATTGTGAATATGCATTTTATTTATGTAGTTGATAGATATATTGCAGTTTTTGATTCAAACCTGCTAGAGTAGGTCATTTGTTTGCCATTTTTTAAAATATAAATGTATATGTTAAAATAAAGAGGAGATTCACAATATCGTTCCTTCTTTCTTTGAATCTTAGAATAACTGTTTCTGCATTTAATTTCGATTCGGTGTCCGCTTCATTTTTAATTCATTCCAGTAGATCCTGCCACAACCTTTTGAGAAACCATTCTTTATAAACCACATAAATATATATATTGATATAAATATCGTATATGTTAAAGTGTATTATATAATTTAGGCATATGGCTTTTGAGTACGGATTAGATTAGTCATTAGATTTTAGTCAGTAGACTCAGTGTATCTCAGTTTATATGAAAGCTCTTGTTGGCGACACTACTATTTTGACATATTCCAAGGTTACTCTTACTTACTCTTACTTCTCTAACAAATATAAACAGTAACAAGTTGCCTATTATCCGTCGTTCATATTACCAGTTCGATTTGATTTTGTATCGATCTTACATTGTCCTCAATTAACGTTACATTTATCATAAAACATGCAGATTCTATAATATATAACTGCTTAGTATACCGGTTCATCGCCTTATAATATAAGTTTCATAACTTTCAGACACATTGTCATGTTATGTTTTAAAAACAATTATAGGACATCGCATTATTTCTCAAACATCATGTCATTCTATGAACAGGGAACTGTAAATTTCGCTTCTTCGCGATTTCATTTCGCGGACGTTTCGCTCCTTCACGATTTCGTTTCGGGACCGTTTCGCTCCTTCGCGATTTCGTTTCGCGCATGTTTCGCCGTTTCGCGATTTCGTTCGCTGTTTCGTGATTTCATGTCGCTGTTTCGCGATTTTGTGTCCTTGTTTCGCGATTTCGAATTCGTTTTGTTTTTTCCGCGATTTCGCGATTTCGTGTTGGAAAGTTAACACGAAATCAAATGGCCCCTCTCAGCCATCATAACAAAGCGATAGTGTCGCACGACAAAGCGATAGTGTCACACTACAAAGCGATATAGCAACACGACGAAGCGATAAGGTCGTACGACAAAGCGATAAGGCGGCACGACAAAGCGATAAGGCGGCACAACAAAGCGATATTGCCGCACGACAAAGGGATACATACATTTCGCTTTGTCGCGCAGTTATATCGCTTTATCGCTTTATCGCTCTTTCACTTTGTCGCGCCACTGTACCTTTTTGGAATATTTGAGAGTGGAGACTATTTTTTTCAAACGAAATGATTTTATGTATTGTTCTTGCAGTTAAACTTTTTAATTGCTTGTACTGATCTGAAATTATTAATGTTCTAACTAAATGATAATACTTGACCTTTAAGGCTACTTCAAAAGATGTGCGTTATGCTTTAATTTAATTTATTCAAAAACTTGAATTGAGCAGGAAAACCAAAGAGAATACCAAGTTTTTGTAAGAGAATACCAAGACTAGTACAGTTCCAGTCAAGCAGAATTGTTTTAAATATGATCATATTTTTCGAAAAACGAGAGAGATGTTTTCATTCTCTGTTTTACAAAATGCACAATTCTCGTCATTAACTGCATAGAGTTTTAAACTCCTTCTTGGTATTAACTATGTTGTGTAATTTACATCATTTGTACAGCATCTGTACCGCAAAAAAACAATTTTCCCATTTTAAAGAATGTAGATCGAAATGCCCAGTTTTCATATACATTTGTTCATTTAATACCATTATTCACACGGCCACAACATATCTTGAGCCCTTATAAGCTTTAAATCATTTAAGTTATTAAATGCCTTACTAATAATCAAGGTATATATCCACATGCGAAATTCATTACAAATACATAACCAAACTAGTACACCTTTATGGATTAATTAATTGTGACAACCTCAATTTTACAAGTAAAATTCGTTTGATAATGAATTTGATAATAGTTCTAAAAACGACTTACAATCTGATAAAATAATTGTCTAATTCAGAAAAAATTAAAGTAGGCCTTTTGCTGTGCAAATAAATGTAATAAGGAGAAAGAAGACACTTGGATGAACTATATAAACATGGGATATTTCATATTTATATAGCTAGTGCTTATCACCATTTACTGACGTAATTGTACAATTAGTTTCATGTTTTATTAAATAGTTATATTTCATTTTCTTGTGTACTTTATCTATACTATGTACTAAGCTCATTTATTAAATAAACATCCAGTTGCCTTTCAATCAGTCTCAATCTCGTATTCCTTGTGCATTACATAACATATTACCTGACATCCAATCAATGTCATCAATCAATATATAGCCCCATACATCTATCCTATTTATTGTGTAAACAACGCATCAATTTATCTTAAAAACACCTCATGTCTATTTATTTCCTTATTTGGTACTGGTGGTAGTTAATGATATGCCGGCACATTTGGATTTATCTTTAAAGTCTATACTTGTGTAATTGTTTATATATGAATACCGTGCAATCATTACGCTATTTTAAATTAAATCTCAAAATAGTACATGGTTTGGAATATTTTGGTTCGTAAGTTCTTATTCAATTCAAATTTACGTACAGAACGAGTTTATCCGATGATATCATTATTATGAAAAGAACTACCCTCAATATCTGAAAATTCGCGATTAAAATCAAAGCGTTTTCACCGTTAATAAAGCCAGGAAAAAGCGTTTCATATCTTCTAATTTTAAAATATTAAACATTTCCGGAAAGGGGGGGGGGGGGGGGGGGGGGGGGGGGGGTTGCATGAGCGATGAGGACGCACCCCCCACTCCCTCCGCTACTGCTGAAGTTGTTGTTCATCTACTAATTACATCTACTTCTAATGTGCATTTTATTTGAAGAAGTCACTGAGTTCGTTTCATAAATATATGTAAGCTAATAGACGACTTTGTAACCTCCAATACTTATCCGAATGTAAGCTATAAGCTCCACACTCTGAAGACGCACATCCTATCATCATATTAAGAAGTCATGACCATGCACAGAGTTCGCAGTTTTTATGTCCCTGTAACATTATCCCCAATATTGTAGCAAGGGTTGATTTAGAAATGAGCATATGTAATTATAATTCAATAGTGGTTAAGATTATTATACTATAGCAGAATAACAGCATTTTGCTTATGCTTATAGT
Source organism: Gibbula magus (assembly GCA_936450465.1). NCBI lineage: Eukaryota > Metazoa > Mollusca > Gastropoda > Trochida > Trochidae > Gibbula > Gibbula magus. Next base: position 31,005,295 of record OW388303.1, read on the forward strand.
TTACAATTGAGATTGGCAGAAGAAGGTATTCAATGTTGGGCTCTAAATGTCAGAAATATATTCTATGAATATGGTTTTTGGTGTATGTGGCAAAATGAAGATTTTGTCTGTATTAGTTCTTTAATAGCAGCCTTTAAGGAGAGGTGTATATCTATTGATATTCAAAAGTGGTCAGAAACTGTTTCAACACATTCTAAACTTCAAAAGTTGTTCTTGGCTATGAACATTACTTGTCCATTGTAAACATCCGAATATATATAATTAGAAATACATGCTATTTAGATAGTGAACAAATATAACACGGTTACATTTGGGATAACACTACCTTCAATAGTACAAATTCTTGTACTTTTCGGGCCGAATCCCATACGGGATTCGAACCCACACCCTCAGAGTAACCAGTAACCTATTTTGTATTATCTCATGCACTGAGTCAGAATACCATTTTGTATTATTTAGCCATTTCTCAATGTTTTACGAACGACTTTACCTAGGTATTACATTGAAATTCCTGGATATGAAAATTCTATTCCATTGTTTAACTCTTTAGCGAAATAGATGTAAACAACTAGGATGTCCTCAACAGTCAGGAAAATGTATTTTACTACTATGCACTGTATAATGCCATGGGCCTCCTTTCTGATTAAAACTATCTCTTTATGTGAGCAGAATGAAGCCATTCAAGTGTGAAAGAGATGATTTTGTAACCTCAAATACGTATTCGAATGTCGCTGAGCTCCATGCACTGAAGGCGTACAACCTATTACCATCATACTAATGATTCATGGCGATGCGCGGAGTTCACATTTTCAATAAATTTACCCAAAACGTGCTTTTTTCATGAATCAGACCCTTTAGAATTATTCCTGTCGCACATATTAATACACAATGTCACACAAATTTTCTACTGTGATGTAGCCTAATAGTGTTATGATGTGCACAATGTAACCCAGTACAAAAAATTATATATTTTATTTTGATAATGATATATTATTTTATTCTTTCCTTTGATTTGTTAGTGAATGTCTAAATAATATACCAGTGTTGTTACGATAGATTTCCAAACTTGTATTGATGAATATATATCAGAAGTTATCAATTTCAATTCTTTATTTCTGAAGTGTAGGCCATCGGCCCGTAACTACATATATGACAAGACATGATGTGTACAGCAACAGTCATTCAATTAACATCTTTGGTACATGGCATGAAAAATAAAGCTTGCTAAATTATTAAGGAGTTTACAATTCGATGTTGACATGAGGATTTTAAATTTAGTTTTATTTGGATTTATACAAACAGTTTCCGGCAAATGATTCAGGCGGAGCTCTTTAAATTTGGAACACCCAATTATAGCCGTCGTCGCATTGTTATTAAACATAATCTATCTTTTCTATCTATATTATAAAACCGACCCGTTTCAATTCTTAAATGATGCGAAAAACACGTAAATTGGGCGAATGCTACTCTAAACATTTTAACAACAACCGCATTCAAATATAATTCCTTAGACAGTGAAGCTTTAAAATAAGAGTAAGATATGGAGTTGGTGCCGTTTTGAAGTGAACTATACCAATTCTGTTCATGAATACATTTTAGTCCACACAGAAATTTTGAGAAAAACGAAGTAGGCAGATAAACAAATTGTTGGTCCAAAGCAAAACCAAAGCCCAAACTGTACAATAAATCTCGAAACTTCGAAGCCCAATTAACTTTATTATTTTCTATACCTTTTAACATCATATAATAACATTTTTTGGGATGCCGACAGCTTTTATATGTAAAAATATAGAGAAAGTAGAAGAAATCAGAGTGCATCGATTAAAATGTATATAAACTTTGTTTTGCTCAATTAAATCTATAATAACCAGTCACATAAAGTATGTCTAAGAAAGTATTTATGTACAGGTTTAGACACACCATGTCAGCGTTTTGAATTAATCGATAAGAGTTGCAGATGTCTATTTTAATTAGCACAGATTTCTCAATTATTCACCGTAAGTTGTTTAAAGAGAAATCTCATTATATGTTTATTCAAATTCTTAATAAAAAAAAACTTGTATTAATTATATTAATATAATAGCGACATTTTGGGGATTTAAAGTGGAATCATTTATCAAAATCATTCTTATGTTATGTGAATCCAAATACCATGTCAAATGAAAAGAAATTGAATGAAACCAGTATTCTATTGTTATGTAAAAGATTTAGGTCCACATGTCAATATCGTTCTTTCGCTTTATCGCTCTTTCGCTTTATCGTTCTTTCGCTTTATCGCTCTTTCGCTTTATCGTTCTTTCGCTTTATCGTTCTTTCGCTTTATCGCTCTTTCGCTTTATCGCTCTTTCGCTTTATTGCTCTTTCGCTTTATCGCTCTTTAACTTTATCGCTCTTTCGCTTTATTGCGTTATCGCGTTTTATTATTGCTTTGACGCGTTGTGATATCGCTTTGTCGCGTTGTTATATCGCTTTGTCGTGTTGCCTTATCGCTTTGTCGTACGGCCTTATCGCTTTGTCGTGTAGCCTTATCGCTTTGTTGTGCGGCGTTATCGCTTTGTCGTGTGACCATTTCGCTTTGTCATGTGGCGTTATGGCTTTGTCGTGTGACCATTTCGCTTTGTGGTATGGCTATATCGCTTTGTCGTGTGGCCATATCGCTTTGTCGTGTGGTAATATCGCTCTTTCGCTTTATCGCTTTGGTGCCAGAGGGCGAAAGAGCGATGTCCCCTCTCGGCCATCATACTTTATAATCAAGGCGCATTCTTATCAGCAAAGTTGATACAGATGTGTTCGTGGTTCGTCTTAGGGTATGACCTGAGCTGAAACTCATCAACCAAAGATAACACGTTTGGTTGTCCATTGGAAACGACAAGAACTATACACTATATAATGTGAATGCCATTCATCAAAATTTTGGAGACAATTGTGCATTAGCTCTTCCGTTTATCCATGCATGTACAGGACGTGACACAACTTCCAGTTTGTTGGTAGAGGAAAGAAAACGTCATGGCAGACTTGGCAAGCCTATCAAGGTATCCTATCCAGAGGTAACAGAAGCTTTTATTTTTCAAAGCAGGATTCCCTACTAGCCGATTGACAGAAAGTTAAAACAGTTTGCTCTCATAGAAAGAATTGTGTGTGTCATGTATGATCACACCACCTCACCAGAGTGAACGTGAAGCATTTGTTTCCACCAACACAGGATGCTCTTATTCGGCACAATAATAGGGCCATCTACATCTACAAGTTTTTGGACAAAGATTGTATATTTGCAGAGAAAAATCCTAGCCCACGGGATTTGGATGGTACCAAAAGGAAGAACATTGGTATACACTGAGGTGAATATTCCGGAAGTGTCCAGGTCGTGCGGAAAACTGGTGAGACGTTGGTTCAAGGTACACCCATGGGATAGATCTAGACCCATATTTAATAAAATTAGACTGAAACGTACGTCAAATGGTAGTGCCATATTGGACAAAGCTAGATTTACTTGTAATAAAATGGGCTAATGCCCTTTTGGACGCCATATTGGATTTCTGTGTTGTATTATATACGAACACCATTTTTATAATCTTAATGTGTTCGTTGCCCCCCAAAACCTAGGGGTAGACACCAATATAATCACATTCGAGTTTATGGTTGCAGAGTTATGATCATTAAGAGGTTTTTGGCGGAAATCTTAAACGCCATCTTGAAAAAAAAACCACTTTTCCGGGGGTCCAATTTTGGTAAACTTTTAGTATGTTCTAAAATACACTAAACCTACCAGAGTCAGTTGAGAAACCTTTTGTAGCATTTTTTACGGGGTTGAGGTTTTTTTCTCTCCATATATTGACCCGACTACATCTATATGGTACGTTAAACTGAGAGACGTGTATATTGGTAACATAATTCTTTCATTCGATCTTGTTCTTTGTCTATACATTTGTATAATCATAATGTATATGTGTGCGTGTACAATGGAGCAATTTTCACTGAGCTTGTTGACCAATCCAGTTCATGTATTTAAAATCATATATCAAGTTCATGGTTTGCATTACATTAAATCATATAGACATATCTTGATGGACAAACTTGAAATATATAGTAACCTTTTATATTCAATACACATGTTACTTACACTTATGTATATACTTTGTCACTGATATTAAACGTGACAACAACAAATAAGAAACGTTAAATGTGAGTTAACCATGATATTTTCACCAAACACGAACATATCATTCCAGGAAATCGATCTCACAATATTACTTCTCTTATGCTTGCATAAGACCATTCAAATGTTATTATTGATATTTAGTTCCTTGGTAAACTACGACTTTCTATATGAAATAGTATAACAGATTTGTTAAAATCACAATCATGGACCAACAAGTATGGCAATAATAAAGTACTTATATATGTACTTGTAAACCCCCTTTCCATGTAACATCTTGAAATAAATATACAAGTACTTACATTTACATTTAAACCCATATGTGCACATGAAGTTTTAATGTATAAGTAATGTATAACTGCGAAAGATTGTATCAACAACCTGTCAATTAATTGCAAGTTGAAAAAAGTTATATTCATTTTGTCTCATGGTGTTCTATTATCAGTAGCTATATCAATATCAATATTAATAAAATGTATAAAAAAACTTACTGTTCAAATACGTCATCTGAAGCGAGAATAACTCGATCAGGACAAGGCATACATTTTGGTGTGTGGTGAGATGATTTGCTTATAAATTACTTTGTCGCCGACTTATCTTTTTTCTCTTCACCAGCATTTGCTAGATTACAGATTACGGATGTATTTATAAAGTTAAAATCTATTTATCGTTCATTTTCCGTTAAAGTATTTCCTACGATATATTTCCATAAAAGACACTAGTTAAATATATATTTTTGGTTCATTTTCCGTATGGGTATTTCCAACTATTCACAATTCACAGCTTTTCACAATTACCAGCATTTTAATAACCTCCTGAAACAACACCCAACATCAAAGACAGATCACTGGTCCTCTTCAATTGTCAGAAAGTCGCCTAGATGCGAAGACACCATTTGTTAATCGTTACATTTGTCCTGATTAGTCATACACATGATTTTTAAAATGCAAGCGCTGGATAAAAGCAAATGCACCCGATAACACACCCCCTAGTGAGCAACTGGTGGCATATAGCTGGTGGCTTGCCACTGGTGGGTAGCAAGTGGCCCACCGGTATGATAGCTAGTGGCCCACCAGCGTGGTAGCAGGTGGGCCGCTGGTGGCAGATAGCCCGCTCATTTGAAACCGTGTTAAGCGGGTTACCCCGGCGGGCGATATTGAACACCCGCCCGCCTGAATCAAGTGCATCGCCGCTTCACAACCGGGTTACGGGCGAAAACGGGCGACCCGGGCGATAGCCCGGCTGGCAAATCAAGTCCGCCAAGTGTCAAACGCTTAAAATGTTTAATTAAATATCTTTTAGGTGAGTAATTGTGTCATTAAAGGTTGGAATAAGGAGATCATACCCCTATGTACAAATGGATGTCTAGTTGTCGCTGTAATATGTATAGGGCCCACCCCTGACAACTTTGTATTCGTATATTCGTACATGATACTTCAACTTCAACACGTACAGTTTGTTTTTTGAAATAACATACAGGCTCCAGCTATCTTAAAGAAGTCATTGTTCACCAATATATCAGACAAATAGACTTATGTGTTATGTGAGTTGTATAATGGAAACAGTTATGAATATATCAATATTGTTTTCTCGGGTCCATAAAAACAGGTATTGACCGAATTCACCAGTCCTTAATTGTTTTATTATGTATTTAATACTGAAACGATAGGAAAACAATGAAATACAGTCAAATATGTGATTTGGTTTGAACAACTGGGACTACGGTCAAACGACGTCATGGTAACAATAACATTACGTCATGCACAAATCGTTTGACTTCATGTAACAATCGTTTGACGTCACTCAAGTCAATATGGCTTTTGGTCGGACTCGGGGCTGGAGTCAATATGCTTTTCTGTCGACGGCCATGTGATCGCCTCTCGACCAATGAGACCGCTGGAAAAATATGCTTACATAATAATACACATTTAATTACTCATGGTGAGGTCATTATGTGAAATACAAGGACTCGAGACCTGACTCCCGGGATGGACTGACCTGACCGAGACCGCAGGTCGAGGTCAGGTTAGACGGCCGAAGGAGTCAGGTCCGAGAGTCCTTGTATTTAACATAATGACCTCACTTTGAGTAATAAAGCATTTTATTATACCGAAATTTTTTTTCTCTTGGCCCTAGTATGTTTTTTCTTATTTGTCAAATCAGGGAACCCATCAGCTGACGCCATCTTGAAAGCAAATGTGAAAACAAACAGTCACGTGACAAATCACGTGACGAGTCAATACCTCAGGTCAGTGACCTCATCGCTGGAATCGCAGGTCAATGTACATACATATTTTTCGATCACGTGTTGTGAACTGGCCAATGATATTCTTACAAATTTAATAGAGGTATAATAATTGAAGATGTAGCTTGCTAATGTTAGTTGTTTCTCTTTCAAAGTGTGTCATTATATATGATGATGAAAATATTGCCTGCAAATAAAGAGAAGTATAGGAATTCAGCTTCGAACAAACTTGAAACTAGTTTGGCGAGGACTGACAGAGGGCCATTGTATGTACCACCCTCACGATTTACACATTATTTTACCTGTGGTAGTACCTGATTTACAGGTGCTAATAAATAATGAATGTTGCATCCTGGTTGTGCGGAGGTATTTTCACAACGTTGTGTCCAGGTTGTGTGTAGGTTTTTTCAAACGTTGCACCCATGTTGTGTGAAGGTTTTTTTCACAACGTTATTTTACAACGTTGTCACAACGTCAACACAACCATACACTTTTACGTTGTCACAACGTTATTTTACAACGTTGCCACAACCAAATTACAGCGTTGTCGCAACGTTGTCACAACGTTATTTTGTTTGCTGGGTATCCATGATTTCTCCATTGACTGGAATCCTGCAAAAGGTTTCAAATAAACAGGACGAATTTTTCACAAAAGCACTTAATTAGGTAACAAACAATACATTCAAAAGATCAAATATGCAAGACTGATTTCTCGCAATAGCACTTATGTAAGAACAATAAATGCAAATATACAAGAAGGCAGGATTCCCTAATACTATGACATACATGAATTATCAAATATTAAAGTGTACATGACTTCAATTGGACATCATTCTCTGAACATCAACTCGGCGAAATACACAGCTAGACATTCAACAACTCTTCGTTCGACTCATTTCTAGCTCAACTAACTCAACAGATAACGTTGTCACAACGTCAGCTTTACGTTGTCCTTACAAAGATTCTGACGTCGTCACAACGTCATTTTGTAGACTCCCAGAAAAGTTGCTACAGCGTAGTGTTTCTACGTAATCACGACGTTGTGAGAACGCTTATAAGGACGTCTATTTTTACGGTGTCCTACCGTAGATCCTGACGTCGTCGTGACGTTATTTTGTAGACTCCCAGAAAGGTTGCTACAACGTGGTTTTCCTACCTAATTGCAACGTTGTCAGGACGTTGGAATGACGTCTTTGATTACGTCGTCGTAACATAGATTTCTGACGTCGTCATAACGTCATTCTGTCTATTTCCACGTATCTTACGTAAATATCGGACGTCGCCAAAAGCATTACGACGTTCTGAGAACGTTGAAATATGACACTATTTTTAAAACACAAAGATAACAGACAGATGAAGCTTTGATTATACTTTTTAATTTGATTAAATTAAAAGTTAAAGTTAGCCTTTTCTCCGATTAGCTTGTTTCCCTGCTCAGTAGGTTGTTTCCATACCCATATATAATAAGTTTGTTCTCTTGTCCATTGTGTTTCCTTGTCAGATGTTGCTCTCTGCAAACAAATAATACACATTTATAGACTTTGAATTTATAACAAAGTAGTCAGGGAAATTAGTTCTTTTTGTATCAAGCATATTGGTGTAAAAATATAAGTAGACAGTGTTTATGATAAAGCTTTATTTCTTATAGTCAAAGTCTTTATTCGGTATTGGAGGCCTCGTGGCCCAGAGTACAATTTTGTTGAATGCATTTTGTATGTGGAGTGCAACAACCATAACAATCACATGGGTATATAATTTGACAGTAAATGCTAAATACAATGCTTCTTCAACATCCAAATCAAAATATGGGAAAATATGAAAATCATTTTACAAATAGGTTTCTTTTCAATACAACGCCAGTCCTTTCAATACGTAAATATCTTTTGAAGACATAAGTTGCTGTAGTTTTTCGCGGGTAGGATAGTGATGAAAATATTTTGGAATAAATGTGTTTCTACTCGAAGTATAATATGGACAATTCAAAATAAAGTGGAACTCATCTTCGACACTCATAGTATCACACTTGTCACATATTAAAGCAGATTGATCAACAGTTTGTCTACTTTTCTTATAACGTTGGTTCTGTATCTTCAAATTATGAGAAAGTATACGAAACTTTGTGAGAACAACTTTTAAGTCTTTTTCAAAAGAATTTGATAATAAATAACTTTCTGGGGCCAATAGTGATTTATAAGAACTATAGTGACACAGAAATGTTGAACTATTGATTTGCTGAAACCAATTTTGAATTTCTAAATCTATACAACGTTGTTTAAACAATCTTAGAAAATGATTCATATCTCCACAATCCTGGGCGATATAAATATATGAGAAACCAGTTTTAAACATCAAAAGTCTAATATGGGACACCCAGTTAACACTGCCGTGCTCATCCTGATTTTTCATCATATTATAACAAGCTTGCGGTTGTCTATTGGAATCCATGCGGATCAGTCTACACCAATAGCGAACACTTCTACAAAAATAATATGCACTTACGTTGTGCCGCCCAATCTCTCCCAGTACTGCACTGGATGAGCAGTATTTATTTAGACATAAATATCTTTTAAAGAAGGCACTTTGAACTTTATCAATGGATTCTCTATATGTATAACCCCAGATTTCACTGCCATATAAAAGAATGGGCAATATTTTAGTGTCAAACACTTGTGTAACTGTTCTAAGTGATATATCAGAATACTTCTTGAATAGACTAAATACATGAAAACAAGCTTTCCAGCTGGCTTGCAAAGCAATAGTTTCACAGGCACGTGACCATACCAGTCGAGAAATGAATATTATACCTAGGTATTTATATTGAGTAACAACTACCATCTGCATACCTCTGTACAACCATTTTTCAACTTTTTTAAGATAACCACCATTGCGAAAAACAATGATTTTTGACTTATCTAAATTTACTTCCATGCCCCATTTGTCACAGAAATATTCTAATACATTTAATTTTCTTTGTAGATCAATGACAGTATCCGAGACAAGTACAACATCATCTGCGAAAAGTAATAACTTGATTACGTCAATGACTTCATTTACAAAAATGCCACTTGAATTACTGTTTTCCAACTCTACTACCAACTCATTTATGAATAGGATGAATAACAGAGGGCTTAACATGCAGCCTTGTCTTACACCGCATGACGTAGTGAAAACATCAGTACGACGAGCATCAATCTTTACACATGCACAAACATTTTCATACATGTTTTTAATAACTTGAAATAATTTCCCATGACAGCCTTTTTCTAGCAAAATATAGAGAAGTTTCTTTCTGTCTACATAGTCAAACGCTTTACGGAAGTCAATGAAAGCAGCATAGAAGCGATGCTTAGATTTCCTGATATATTTCTGACATAGAGCATATAACACAAAAATATTGTCAATTGTGGAATGATCCTCCCTAAACCCAGCCTGCGATTCCGATAACAACTGATTACACTTCGACCAATGACGCAGCCTTTCCTCCACTATGGATGTGAAGACTTTACCAGTCACATTTAAAAGAGAGATTCCCCTGTAGTTGGCGGGATTATCTGTCTTGCCGGATTTGTATAAGGGAATTATAAGACCAATATTCCAAGACTGCGGGAAGATACCGTTTTGCAAAATAGCATTAAACAATATTTTTAATAGAGGGATAATTTGTAAAAGTTGTTTTTACAAATTCAGGTGGTAATCCATCTACTCCCGGTGCTTTACCAGTTTTCAAGTGGTCTATTGCACTCCGTATTTCATCTCCCATAATGTCTACAGACAGCATATCGGTGGTATTGCAGTCATTACAAGTTGAACAATCATGACTTGATATGAAATTTAATACAACATTATCGAATTCACATGGCTCTCTATCTTTTGGGTTAAGCAAACCCTTAAAATAATCCGTCCATTCCTGCGGAGTTACATCAGGATTTACATGGTTGGGTCTAAGTAATGATTTCGGATTACTCCAAAATGTTTTACAATTATTCATATCTAAAGCTACATTTAACTCATCAACTGTTCTTCTTTCGAAATTGTTTTGTTTATCATGGCAAGCATGTCTGAACTTTTTCTTGGCATGCATGTAAGATTTCAAATACTTTTCAGTCTTATTTTGCCGGAAAAGTTGTAAGAACTGATATTTCATTTTCTTGAGGTCGATACATTCCTGGTCGAACCATCGCGGTTGTCGGGCTTTGTATTTAAAGGAGTTGCTAATTTTCTCATAATGTGATCCCATAAAATAAAATAGTTCTGTCAGTTTTTCCGCAGCTTTATCTATATCTGCATTGATTGCTTCCTCGAATTGTTGTCTAAGAACTTGGCCGTAGCCACTGTAATAGTTATCAATGAAGAGTTGTTTTCCAGCATCTGACCAAACATATTTGGGAATATTCGAAAAACTTACACCTGTAGTCACTGGATCATGTTTACCAATACAATCGTTCGGATAATATTTCAACGCCAATGAGATGGGAAGGTGATCACTTTCTGTTCTACTGTGTACACACATATCCCCACGGAGGGGAACAGGTCTGAAGAGACAATAAAATAGTCAACCAAACTTGTCCCGTTATGACCAATATAAGTGAAAGATCCATCTAGATCATTAGCAACGCGACCATTTACAATATGAATGTTCCATAACTTGCACATATTTAGCAGTGACAGCCCAAATTTGTTATGTTTATCATCTTGAGAGGCTCTTGGTTTAGTAAAAGAATCTACACAATATAAGGAACCAAGATTCATGAGCTCAATATCATCTTCATCTTCAATTAAGTAATCATCTAGCTTTGCTACACGAGCATTAAAATCGCCGAACAAAAGTAGGTCTTGATCAGTTTCTGATTTTACACTAGCTATTTTAAACTCCAGATCATCAATACCATTATCTAAAGGAGTGTCATACAGGGGAGACTTTTCAGGTAGAATGTATACACCTCCGAGTATGAAAGGCTTGTAAACATCACTCATTTTTACAAATATGCAATTTTCTAACTCTTGATGTATTCTTGTAAAGTAATGTGATATTTGTTTTCTTATATATAATGCAACACCCCCTGAAAACCGTCCAAATTGATGATTTCGTTTAGCTGGTGAACTAAAACACTGGTACCCAGGGAATATATACCTAGTTTTCTTAGTATCATAAACCATTGTTTCGCAGAGGAAGAACAAATCAAAACTGCTTACAAATTTCATGAAATCAGAGTCATTGAGCTTGGCATAGAGCCCGTTAACGTTCCATGTACATATATTGAGAATAGATTTCTCCCAGTCCAGGGTGATTGTTTGTGTCTCTATATCACCGATACTTGTACGGGCTGGTGATGGGCCACGGCCGAGTTCCTAGGTGTAATGGTTCCCCCGTCTCTCGGACCCACGGCGCTGCTCACTGCCACTGTACGTGATGGGGACTGGGGCCTCGCCCTGCAGAGTGCTCTGGTCTCTGGTCGGCGCTCTCATGGTGCTCACGTGTGTCAGGGACTTGCCGTCATCTGACAATACAAACACTTAATCAGCAATGACTAATTTGTCGTATGACACGTACGGCCTTTTGCCTTCTTCACGGGCCTTAACCATGTATGGTATTAATTTTGATCTTAAGGATCTTACCCGTTCAGTGAGGTCGTTCACGACTTTGAAAGAGCTATTGTGTTTAAGTTTAATTTTTGCTGCTGAAAGCACACTGCTTTTATCTTTGAAATATGTGAATTTCACAATGATTGGTTTGGATGTAGATTTAGAGTGTAAGCGATGAGCTCGCTCTATAAGGTACTTATCTACGTGTAGTAGCCCCAGCTGGTCCGCCATGAAGTCCCGGACTAGCCGCTCCGTCTCCTCCCACGACTCCCCGGGCCGACCGTCTACACCGTGGATGATGACGTTGTTCCGTCTGCTCTGCGCCACCGCTCTGTCGAACTTGCCTTCAAGCTTGTCTAATCGGGATTTCAACTCTTTATTTTCAAGTTCAAGATTGTTTTGTTTTGAAACAAAATCTTCGCTAAATTTGTCAAATCTAGCATTTAGGCCCTGAATTTGTTGTTTGATGTCACTTAGAATGCTTGTGAGATCCGGCACATCATCGTCATGGTTACCAAAAGGAAGAGTAGATTGCTTGTCCGACGAATCTTTTTTATTTTTGCCTGAATTTTTAGGGGCGGGATTCAGTTCAATGTCTGAACATTGTTCCAGAAGCCTACCAACATACGGTGTGCCTGCAGCTATAGTGTCCGACACAGAGCCGAGACAGTCCACACTGCAGTGTGAAACACACGACACCAGCCCTGAGCAGACTGAGTGTGCTTCAACATGGATGCCGGGAAACACATGTCCACTCAAGTAGACAAACAAGTTCAGGAAAACATAGAGTTTCATTTGTCTTGAAATAAAAGTTCCTGATAATTTCAATATTTTGATAGGATTTTTAGTTTTACGTCTATTTGGGGTAAAACAGCCAACACGAGACCTCCAACACTGAATAGAGACGCACATGATAGCGAATGCACGAGCAACCCGCTTCGCTCGTTATGCGCGTGAGCTACTGTTCGTCAACACAGCCACCGGTTTGAAGAAAATACCTTCAAATATACACAAATTTGTATATTTAAAATAACATAATAGTCACAGTCGTTTAAGAAGGGACTTACAGGTGTTATAGTCCTAATGTCTGTGTTTAAAACATGTTATTTTGGCTGTATTGGACGAGTTTCTCGGGAGCTCATGCACGACACGTCCTACCGGTGCAAGCTCCACACACCACTTGGTCTTATTTCTTATACACAAATACACAAAACAATATTTGTGTTTACAGTTACGACATTTTAGTTATTGCATTAATTACATCATTACAACAATGTAGCACTAACATCGCTAACGTTAATGATAAAACAGTAGAGATTTAATTAAACAATTTGGTTAAAATGAATATTACAGGGAGGTATGATCATGTTAACTATCACAACAATAGTAGGTAGGATAAACAAATAGTTACCTGTTGAAATCGAGGCCCATGTTGAGATGGAGCATGTTTAGGCAGTCCGAAACTTCCTTCGTTTGTTATGTAGGCTTCTGCAAAATGCAGAATGGGTTAATGTTCATAGAGGAATAAAACAAATACAAATCTCTCTCTCTCTCACACACAGAAGATCATATCAATGTGCTTAAAATGATAATCGTCTGTATAGGAGAAACGGGTTGGAAAATTTAAAAACTACACTAAAAACAAACGGAAGAATAGTTACCTTGTAAGTATCGCCTATATAAATTAAGGCATTTATGCTTGAAATTATAAGAAGTGCATATTGATATAAAATGAATTGTGAACAGTGTTATAATAATGTAAGCGATTGATGAAAAATGATGCCATAATGTGAAATATTTATTAACATAAAACGTGTGTGATTCAATGTTTTATAATAGTATATGAATGTTCGTTTCACTAGTATTTATTTCTCCATTTCTACAATCAACATTTTTGTACACTGAGTCAGAAGCTATCTATATTTAACTCTTGGGGAGGAATAACCATATAAGAGTATCAGTCGGAAAAGACGAGTGGATAGAAATATATGGCATCATAGGTACAGGTAACCAATGGAAATTCTAGAACATGAAATTCCTATGCAAATTTAGACTTTATAAACATGAAGTAATAGAGCTTCTCGCAGAGTTGGGAACCATTGGGCGAGTTTGCTCTCGAGGTCCACGTTCACCTGTAATGAGATGATTCATATATAAACCATGGATGTGAGAGACCCTCTGCGTTTTGTCTTCTGTGTATAAACTAATCGCCAGAGCTACATCCCAAGCTAAAGGCGATATAGCGTTCGAGATTCGGGGCTCCACAAAATTCCTAAAAGTGGATATGTATTATCATTCAGGAAAAGGAAATTGTGAGTACCGTTTTTAGAAATATGGGGTACACGATTCTAGATGGCGTTCAAAACAACACCCTTAAATGTACCAGCAGACATTTTGACACCTGAGGCCACTAGAAACGAATTTGAGGAAATAGATGATATTTTAAGAGAGTTTGAGTTAGAGGATAATACAAGACGTGAAATATTTGATTCGAATTTAGAGAATGACCCCAGAAATGATGAGCATTTGATACATAGATCGAGATCTTTCAGAATGTCTGATTATGGTATGAATTTAGAAGTTTTTAATGATAAAGACAATTTAGATGCTAGAGTTTGGGTACTACGTTTCAATGGGTATGCAAATCTAAAACTATGGACTGAGCAGGAGAAGATCTCTACCGTTCCTCTCTTTCTTAGAACGGTAATAAACTTAGGGCATACAGGACATTAAAAAAAGACCTAGTAACTGAGCCTTATTTAAAGCATATTATCTCAAGACAAAAAAGAGAGTTTTTAACAAGATTATGCTGTGGGTCACTTCCTCTGCACATCGAACTGGCCGTTATAGCAAACCCCCTACACATGTCTGTGAACATGCCCTTTCTGTGATAATGTTGAAAATGAATTTCATTTTTAATTGATTGTCATTTGTATACTGATCTTACCTACAACTTGTTTGATATTTTACCTACTGGTTATATAATTGATAAAAATACAGTTTTTGTAAGTATCATGAACGTTTACGAAGCTGAAGGTGCCAACGTTTTAGCTAATACAATCAAAAATATGTTTTTAAGACGCCAACGTTTTATATAAGATGTATATCTATTTATCTATCTTTACTTTTGTATTTTATTGTAATATGTTGTACATATGTATAGTATTGTGTGAGAATAGTGTCTCATAAGCCCTGTGTGGCTGGTTGTCAGTTTTTACTGTGATTCATTGACTTCATTTCAACATGTAACTGGCGAGTGACACTTTAATAAAATAGTTATGTCTGTCTGTCTATTCTACGGACGGTGGCGGTGGAGGTGACGCGCCAGTGATTGTAAGACCTTAGTTACGTCTTTTAGGTCCCAAGTAATTTCCCTGAGACCTGTTTGACCCGGAGATCCCGTGGTGTAATAGCAGAAAGAGGGTAAGAACGTCTGTAAAATAGACTGAAATTGTCTAGAAAGTTTGCATGTGATATTGGCGGTTATTACACGCTTAACAAATATTTGTATTACAAATTGAATACAGTGTTGTTCATGCAATGAGAAATTAAAGCTGGAATTAGCTACAATTGAAAAACAATGTTGTGTTTTTGTTTTATTTTAAATATAGAGGTCTCTGTTTGGAGAGACTGGGGGACCTCATTTACTGGATTGAACAAAGAGGTAAAGACACACCAAAATATATCAACACTATATAAAGGTGACGGAGTAAAGATACACTTCAATCACAATTATGATCCACTAATTTGCAGACATTACTTATACATTCATGTGTGAATTTGCGAGAGGAATAAGTTTGACACACCCAATGTAAATGTGATTTTAACATAATTGATAAATGTTTCAGTCCCACGTGTTCGTTATACTGCATTTGAGTGTACGAGTGAGTGGATGTCACTGTAGTGTCAATGTGGTATTGACAGCTTGTTGTTGTGACATCATACTACTAATGTGTATTATGGTAGGATTGTGTCGAGCCTGTTTCTCCACCTTGATTGTGGCTAAATATATCAGAGAGTATACAGAATGTATACAGAAAATAAAGGAAAACCAAAGAGGATAATTTGGCCAACAATCTAAGACACTGTGCAGTTAGGACGTGTGAGCCCAAAAACCACTTATGAAGAAAGTGTTTCCTTCCGGTGGAAGTTTCACCTTAAGTATTTAACTATGAACGATGACTGAACGTTAAATGACATCATTTTATTTATTTTTTAAAAAAATATAAGAAGACGAATTTGTTCTTCTTTGTAAATATTATGTTCGTTAAGTACTGGATTTCTTTAAAGAAAATTCTTAAAAACGTAGTAAATAGTTTCTATCACATAGCTGTATCTGGCTGTAACTTTACCAGTGGAGGTATATCAAAAAGCTGAAATGGCCAATTGAGATTTCGGAACCCGAAGACCTGTGTTGTGACAGCACGTGAGCTTGACAAATTTCAAATTCTTTTATTTCTCAGAATCTCCACCAACGGTGGTACATGAGCTTTACAATTAAAAGAAAGTTAATAAAAAAATTCCAAGATGGACAAAAGGAACATATAGGTAATAATTGTGATAAACGGTGTGTTATTTATAAGAGACAATCATATACATGTAGTTATGTTATACACATTGCTGATTACTTTAAAATAATATTTATAAATTTTGATAATCTTTTCAACTCCTTGGTATTCTTAGTAGCCATTAACTTCTTAAATTTAAATAGATTTGGCCAAGTATAATAATATTGATTTATGAGCTGTACCCGCTGGTGGTGGAGGGCCTCACACCTCAGAAGGTAGTGAAACTCGTCACCAACAGCGGGCGAGTTACAGAGATTGCATACACGTTCAGCTCTAGGTATTGCTCGCCATCGGCCTGTTTCAATTGGCAGTTTATGATTGTTAACTCTGAATTTTAAAAGAGGCATATGTATTGATTTATCTAAATAAAGGTATTCTTCAAAAGTATGTTCGTATTTAAATAGTTTGTAGTAAAACCCCTTTGAGCTTGTGTTTATCTCAGCTGTCCATGATTGATTGAATTGGTCTCTTAAAGTTGTATGTACCATTGAAACAAGCCATGACGTTGAGCAACATGATGGGTTTTCAAAAACATGCGAAATGCCACAATTATCGAGAATGCGTTTTATAGAAGATAACCATGGATATATCTTGAGTGAATGTTTTAAGTTCAGAAACATAAATGAATACATAACCTGGGATAACTTGCGGTTTGAAGTACAGCAAGCTAATTTGTGCCAAAAAGATATCATTCTTTTGTAAATAGTTATATACAATGGAAACCTTCCAAATTCCCCGTACAACATAAATGTAGGCGTCGTTATTCTAAGACCGGCTGCCAAATTAAGAAATTTCAAATGAACTTTTTCAAAATGAAGCAACGTTTCATGACCCCACACCTCACAACCGTAATGCATAATAGGAACTATCATGAAATCAAAAGCGGTTAAAAGACAATCCAGTGGTATATTCAGATTTCGAGCTTTCTTGAGTAATGTGAACATAGCTTTTGTTGCACTTCCCGTTAATTTATTTATGGCTTTTACAACCCGTCTATTTCTATGAAACATAATACCCAGATACGTATAATCGTCTACTATGTCAATATATTTATCTCCGATCGTAAATGAACATTTTGTTCTTTTTGAAGGGCCACTTCCAAATATGACAATTTTCGTTTTCGAAATATTGATATTAAGTTTCCATTTCTTGCAATATTCGTAGAAATTGTTGAAGCATTGTTGTAGGTCAGCTGGATTATCATTTAGTAGGACTTTGTCATCAGCATAAAGAAGTGATATAAACTTAACTATAAAAGATAGATTTTCACTTGTGAACGATTTAATACTCAGTCCCGTAGAGCCCTTGTTTGCTAAAAAGTCATCAAGGTCATTAATAAATATAGAAAACAGCATAGGAGAAAGATTTTCTCCCTGGCGTACGCCAGAGTCACACGAAAAAAAATTTGATATTACATTGTCAACCGAAACGGCAGATTTAATTTGTTGATACATACTTTGGACGAGTTGGAGAAACCTTCCTTTAATTCCATTTTGTATAAGTTTAAACCAAAGCCCGGCTCTCCAAACAGTATCAAACGCTTTAGTGAAATCAATGAAAACGCAATACAATTTCTTCTTAAACTTCTTGAGAGTTTGATTAAGCATATGCAATACACAAATATTATCATTAGTTGAAAACCCTTAACGAAAACAAGCTTGAGCAGAGTTCAGAATATTATTTCTTCGAGAAAGTTTGTTAATCTGGTGTTCATAATGCTTGTGAATAACTTACCAAAACAGCTTAAGATTGTAATAGGGCGGTAAGAAATTGGATTCATACGATCACCTTTGCCCTTATAAATTGGTTTAATGATGCCATTTAGCCATGATTCTGGAAGTCTTCCTGATGCTAATATCAAATTGAAGTATTGTTCTAGAAATGGGAGTAGAATATCAATCAAATCAATTTAGCAATCATTTTCAATCAAATCCAGGCCAGCAGCTTTGTTCCTTTTTAGCAGTTTAATTGCCTGGGTTATTTCCTCCTTTGTGATATCAGCATTCAGTATCAGAGTATCATAATCAATAATGTTTTCATGATCAGTGGAGGGAATATCATTTTCTTGATTGTTATCATTCAAATGCTTGTAATAATTAAAGAATTTTTCAACAGTTGGTTGAACCGATTGCTTTGTTTCCGTATTTGAATTAAGCATTTTCCAAAAGTCTTTAGGTGAATGTTTGACACTGATTGACGAACTTGAGATTGAATTGTCAGAGTTGTTGCGTATATTTGTCAACAAGGTAGAACAACAAAGCCGTGGGATTGGGGCTGATTGTCAAGCTTAGGTGAGTTTAAGCTTAAAATGACCAAGAGGATAATGGATACTCCTCTAAGTAAACAACATATGGATAGTGAAAACGTACTTTACAGTGCCAAGACCCTTTCAAAATTGAAAGGAGTTGTGACTTATGGCAGAGAGCTTCATGTCAATGGAATTGATTTACTTAAAACGGAGAACTAGAGTTTGTTCTGCACTTGTTTTGACAAGGAGTTTTTTCCCCCGCGAATTTTCATGCCCATGGTTTTAAAGGTGCACGCATGCTCAGTCCAGCTGGAGGAAGTTAATCATCTGTAGTTCTGGTACGGTGGAAGAAATGTTTTGGTGACAAGTATCTATTGGAGTACGATTTCCAACAAATCATAAATTTGGGCAACTGATATAAGTAAGTAAGGTACAACATCGGATAAACTAAGAGTGTAAGTTTAAACTGCTTTGGTGGCGGTGTAACACCAGCATTATTTGAGTCTGTGCCGCATGTAACTTGACGGCGAATTAGCTCAGAGTGTTCAGTCCGGTGTGACTGAACGGCGGTGGTATTGCTAAAAGAAGTATACCACCGCCGGTGTTAAAACGGTGAGCATCTTGTCCAGTGCAGTAAAGCAAGAATATATGTACAGACGACGGTGGGGACTACACCGGAGGAGATAATTTATAGCCAGTGGGGTGGAGTCCGGTTTCGTTTACTGTTGTGAACTCATCATACCAAATGGGACTACAGGAACTTACAATCACTGGCGCGTAACCTCCACCACCACCGTCCGTAGCATAGCAACTGTGACGTCACAAACGCCGCCACCGATCTTCAACACTATATAAACACACACTCGGTCCTGTAATCCCGAATTCAGTGCTAAAAATGTAAACAAATGCGGCCATCTTGTTTCTTGACCAGAGGGGCTACGGACATTGCATGGAGTGACAGATGGGACTATTTCTACTGATTCATGGAGTGAACTGTTGAACTTTTCGAAGAGGACTACTAACAGACATTACATGGAGTGAACCAAAAAGGAAATTCTCGGATTTTCATCTCGGACATTTCATGGAGTGATATAGTGGAGCTGTAGGAGAGGATATCACTGCAAGAGGAGGACTACGTTTATTTGTAATTATCAGTATCCCCATTACAGGGAGTAAATCTAAGAACATGAACTTCACCAAAGCAGAGGAGATGATCTTCACAGCACCTCAGGGAACCAAGACTACTACCAAAGCCGCTTTCAAGGCGTTGGTAAGTACGACAAAAGAAGAGGGGGGAATTCAGGTTTCAGGAAACCCTTTGTTAATCGGGATGTGGAAACTTCGGTGACCACAACCGGGGGAAAGCCGAACCCACGGGACCTGGACCCAAAGTTAGCTGTAAAAAGAAAATGGCTACCCACCCCGAGTTCTTCTTTAGTTCAGGGTTCTGACTTAGAGGAATTGCCGCTCTCTAGTCAGAATTTAGGTACCAAGGTATCTGAGACTGAGAGAGAGCCCAACTCTCAGGCCCCAAACTTTAGTACACAATTAATACATAAGCAAACTCACAATAAGGCACTGCCCATCCCGAGTTTGTCATTTGTTCGGGTTTCTGACACTGATGATTTGCCGCCCTCAAGTCAGAATTCAGGTACCATGGTATCTGAGACTGGGAGACAGCCACACTCTCAGGCCCCGAACATTGGACATACATTGGACATACTAAAGGAGTACAGCACAATATAAAACTTACAGATGAGATACCTTTCAAATAGCGACACAGAAGGATACCACCAGCCATGTTAAGTGAAGTTAAGGATCACATCAAGCAACTCCTAGCATGTGGCATCATACGACGATCTCACAGGCCTTGGGCTTCGAACATTGTACTTGTCAGGAAGAAGGATAACTCTCTCCGCATGTGCGTGGACTTTCGTGATTTCGTGGACCATTAAAGACAGTTATGCTCTTCCAAGGACAGAAGAAATCATTGACAAGTTGGTTGGAACCAAGTTTTACTCTGTGCTCGAAATAAAGTCAGGTTGCCACCAGATCGAAGTTGCTGAAGAACATAAGTGCAGAGCAGCTTTTACCGTTGGACCACTCGGTTTCTTTGAGTATAATCGTTTACCGTTTGGACTCGTCAACGCACCTGCTACTTATCAACGGCACATGGAAGACATGCTTGGAGAACTACATCTGGAAACCTGTATGATATACCTAGATGACCTGATACTCTTCGCAAGTACCTTCGAGGATCACCTAATACGACTTGAACGGATACTGCTTCGACTTCGAGAATATGGAATCAAGCTCAACCCAAAGAAGTGTGAATTTTTCAAGGAAAAGGTCAAGTTCATAGGTCACATCGTCTCAGCTGAGGGAATAGAGGCAGACCCAGTAAAGACAGAACAGATTGTAAACTGGCGTACTCCTCAGAGTGCTGAAGAAGTTCGTTGTTTCCTGGGCTTTGCGGGATACTACCGGAAGTTTGTAAAGAATTTCTCCCAGATAGCCAGACCTCTCAGTGACCTTCTACCTCCAACTGTCAAGAAGAAAACGCTTAAAGGGAAGAAGCCAGAGCCACGACTTCCTGGGAAGTGGGGACCAAGACAACAGACAGCTTTTGACACCCTGAAGGATTGTCTCACTTCGCCACCAATTCTCGGATATCCAGACTATGGCAAGCCGTTTGAGCTACATACAGATGCTAGTGCCTCAGGACTCGGAGCAGTACTCTATCAAGAACAGGAAGGAGTCAAGCATGTCGTAGCTTACGCAAGTAGAGGATTGAACAAAGCCGAGAGGAATTATCCAGCTCATAAATTGGAATTTCTTGCACTGAAGTGGGCGGTGACCGAGAAGTTTTATGACTACCTCTATGGGAACAGCTTCACTGTGTACACGGATAACAACCCTCTCACTTATGTGCTCACATGTGCAAAGCTCGATGCCACCGGACATCGTTGGTTAGCTGCACTCTCATCATTTAACTTAAACATCAAGTAAAAGCCAGGTAAAATCAACACTGATGCAGACGCCCTTTCAAGACTCCCACTTAAAACCGAGGAACAAAGTGAAATTGATCTTGACATCATCAGGAGCATCTGTACCAGCTGCCAAGTACCTAACTATGTTGAGAGCTTATCCTTCAGTGCAGAAGTAATCGACGATGACAGGAAAAACAATGACATCTCTAGCTTTTCCACAAGAGATTGGCGTAAGGCTCAGTATAGAGATCCAGACATACGAGCTACTGCCATTGGCATCAGACAGAACAGAAGAGCAGATGTACCTACTACCCTCCAGCGTGAGTTTGATCGACTTCAGCTAATACAAGGAATATTATATCGATGTACGAGTGCTAACGGGGAGGAGAAGCAACTACTAGTTCTACCAGTAGAATACAGAGACAAGGCTTTAAGAGGACTTCATGATGATGTCGGCCATCTTGGAAGGGAAAGAACGCTATCACTCTGTAGAGACCGATTCTACTGGACAGGAATGTCCCGTGATGTTGACCTGTGGATCAAGAAATGCGACAGATGTATCAGGAGGAAGATACCTGCTAATTCCAGAGCTCCTCTCTGCAACATTGTCACCGGCCAGCCATTGGAACTTGTTTGCATCGACTTTTTGACCTTGGAAACTTCAAAAGGCGGTTACCAGAACATCTGGGTACTCACAGACCACTTAACCCGCTATGCTCAAGCCTATCCGACCAAGAACCAAACAGCACATACCACAGCAGAGGTACTGTTTAACAACTTTTTTGTGCACTATGGATTTCCACAGAGAATTCACTCGGATCAGGGCGCAAACTTTGAGAGCAAGGTCATCAAGGAACTCTGCCAAGTTGCTGGAATCCAGAAATCACGGACAACTCCCTATCACCCTCAAGGCAATGGAATGACCGAACGCTTAAACAGAACACTGTTGGATATGATGGGAACCTTAGAACCATCCAAGAAGAAGGATTGGAAATCCCACGTTGGAGCCCTCGCCCATGCCTACAACAGCACACGTCACGACTCTACAGGAGAAAGCCCATTCTTTCTGATGTTTGGAAGACAGCCTCGACTTCCCATCGACCTTGCTTTTGGAATCGACAAACCACAGGAGAAAAAGTCACTGACCTGCTATATAGACTCACTGAAGAAGAGATTAGCAGACTCTTACACTTCAGCAGCACAGGCATCGAACAAAGCAAGGGAACATCAGAAGAAACACTACGACTTTAAGGTACGACGAGCTACTATTCACCCAGGAGATCGTGTTCTCGTAAAACTTGTGGCATTTGAGGGAAAGCACAAGATCGCTGATAGATGGGAAGAAGACACTTATATTGTTCAGAACCAACCAAACACTGGCATACCCATCTACATTGTGCAAAAAGAAAATGGTGATGGTAAGAAGAGGACTCTCCACAGGAATCTCTTACTATAGGGGTAACGTTGTTTTATAAGGCCGGTTCACACTGTGCCGAATTTGACAAAAGATGGAAACACGAATTTGAAAATGTCCAAATTCGCAAAGGATCGTAAGCAATCGGGCCATTCGTAAACGCATCTTAAGCATTCGTTTGGTCATCGGCGGAATTCTTCTCTGTTCGGCAGCAACATCGGGAGAGCGAGCAAAATATTTGACATGTTAGTTTCGTGGTGCATTCGTGTCCTCATCGTGCCCTTCGTACGTCTATCGAGATGACATCGTATGATTCGTATCGTATTCGTATTTGCCCTCGCCTGTCCATCGGGACCATAGGGCATATTTCACAAGCGAAGGCCATACGAATGTAACACGAAGATGACCGAAGTCATAAGAAGACAACGCGACTGGATCATACCTTGCAAGAATGCACACGGTGAGTATACCATGTCGTATTGACTAGGTTACGAGGGCATTTACTACATCAAAAGGTTTATGTCAATATGAGACATGTAATTATATATATATATATATATATATTACATATTATAACATTATAACCTGTGTAATATATGTGACAATACCTCTATATATCACAATGAGTATGAAATATATAGTACCTTATATTTACCACTTAGGTATACATGCATCTGGAAAATGTATCTGTATTATAAAAAAAACTCATTACGTACATGTATATAAGCATGCATTATATAAAACATGGAATGTATTCATATAGGTATCGTATATAAATACATGTATGTGTGTGTAAAGAATATAATCTTACTTAAGTTCCATCGTGATAGAATCGTAATGCTAAACGATGGTTATACGCAGGTAATCACGAGGATTGAAGATAGTCGCGTTGCCTTCTTGTGACAATCGAGGAGCAAAGTGTTTAATATTTTAGCGATAGTACCGATGGACAGACAATGGCAGAACGATAATGAAAAGAAGTAACAAGATTGCATCTCGATGGTCGTGCGAAGGGAAAGATTGAGACACGGGCTGACCACGAAAATGAAGATTCGCACGCGGGTTCGGAAGTTTTTTAACACACAAAGATTTTCGAACATCCGCCAATGGTGCAACCGAAGGCGGAACAGTGAATTGAAAGGGTCACGTGATTTCCTGCTGTCATGACAACTCACGCTAGACTGGTTTCAGTAATTTTATTGACTATATGTTTGCGCCATTGCTCGGTAGTCATCCTAATTATATAATTAACTCATAAGCTTATTCAGAGTGGTAATGGGGTAATGGGGATTCACGGGTTCGAAATTTTGTATTTTTCTTTTTTAAATTAGAGAAAAACATTTTTAAGTTTTTAAAATAAATGTTGTATGTAACTTTGATATGTAGCACCTTGCACCAACTTCCATATAATATAACATGGTTTAAAATGCTTCTCCACGGTGTATAAAGGAGAAATCAGAGTTAAAAGTTAAAAGTGCGGTTAACTCATTTCGGCAATCTCTTGTTTTCATAGCAGTAATCAGATTTATGCTTTCTCTGCCATACTAAAACAAAGTCTATATTACGCTGTTCCAGTACTTCCTAACATTTCAAATTAAGCTTTCCCGGGTCGACACCGAGAGGCCAACCGTCACAGCAACAGAGTTATATAATGTGGATGTCACGTGATGCTTGTATCACCAAGCTCATCTTCGCATTCTCATCGCATACTCGTCGAACTCTTCATACGACGTCGTGTTGCTATCATGCTGTCATCGTGTTGTATTCGTACAGACTTTATAACGTTAAACCAATGCGACAATCAACCCGACATTCGCATTGCATTCGCATTGTAGTTGTGTGTTACGTCGTATTACATCGTGTTACATCGTATTGCCTTCTGACTGCTTCGTACCTGCTCCTGATATTGATTAGTTTTTCACCAAAATCGAAACCAAATTCGTGCGAAATGAGAATTTTCTAATTCGTGTTGGCATCTTTTGTCATATTCGGGACTGTGTGACCCGGCCTTTAGGGCATTATCATTTGCAGAAGCCCGAGGTCTTCAATTAACTGCCCGACGAAGGAGGGCAGTTGAAGAAGACTGAGGGCTTCTGCAAATGATAATTAATGCCCTGAAAAACAACGTTACTCCTATTATAGCTAAAATGGATGGGATTTGTTCTTTTGTACCCGAATTCTTCTACAAGTTTTAATTACAGTTGTATATGAACAAAACAGCAAAAACTGCATCGTGTTACCGCCGAGAACCACTGTGACGTCACAAGTGAAGAATGATGTCATAGTCGCTTGCGTTTTACGGCTGATGAACGGAATGTCAGCCGTTGATCGGGAAAACAAAAGCAGTCTATGTGTAATTATTATCATACTGTTGCATAGTCGTGTTTTATTATATAACCAATCAGTGAAATAATGAAAATCAACACATAATTATATATTTAGCAAGTTTAGGATGCATGCTACCTAAATCTAACATTGAAGGTCTACCGTTGGTGACTGAGAACGACATTCTTCTTTATTTTGTTTAAAACACTTAAGAATCAGTGTGGTTGTATTGTCACATCGTGTTTATGATATTATTTTATAATATTTTATTTTGTCCTCGTTTGAAAGAAAGACATGTTACACGTTTTAAAATGTTCGAGTCGATACGCTCATTTTGTCGCCATATTTGTTAAAATTTCAAGATGAGATTCGAAAGTGACGTCACTTAGAAACGAAGTGATATGGCCCGTCGTCAGCATTGAGAGGGGCGATATCATTTGCAGTGGCCCGCTCATTTCTGATAACAAGAGGGCGTTTTCATGATAATTCCATCCATTTTAGCTATAATACCCATTGGATCCCTCATCCCTGAGGAACAGAGACCACAACCAGTACCAGCAACACCACAAGTACCACAACCAAGACCAAGGCGAAAACGGCAGGAACAAGACGTTATCACTAGTACCCCAGAAGAACCAAACTCGACTGACCAGGACCGTGATGATGGTGATGCAGATGCCTTTCTGCTTGTGACCAGAGACGCCCCTGCTGAGTTCACCAAAGCTTCAGCCAACGTTGTCAAAGGTGATACCTTTGCACCAACTGAAGATAGCACCCCTGAAGAGGATGATCAGACCACAGCAAGTGAGATGTCTGATTCTTCTTGCAAGAGGGGAGAAGAGGGTGAGACTCAGACCAGAGACGTAGAACCTCAGGCACCACCTGAGGATGAAGAAGAGGATCCTGAAGATGAGGACAATACAACATCAAACCTGCCAGACACTGAGGAGACAACATGTCCAAATCTGCCAGCACATTCACCGAGAAGATCACAGCGTGATCGCCGCCAACCGTCTTGGATCACAAGTGGAGAGTTTGCCATGACCGCCCATACAACATCATCACAGCCTGCAGACTGGGAGAGAAGAGCTAACTACCTGCGATCATTGGCTGCCAATGGTACCCTTAGCACTCTTCCTCCTGATGCCTATCGGGCCATCCTCTCACTTGTTACCAACACTGCACCATGAACTGTGACTACTGATATTTTATTTTTCAGCACTGTATATAAATGTTCACTAATTTTGTGTTTTATATTCTCTTCCAGGAAATGTCGAGACGCCATTTCACGAGGGATGGGAGAATGTGACAGGAAATAAATATTTAGTTTAAGCTAATATATTTATTGTGTTAGTTTTACTTACTTATCTCAGTACTCTTAGTGTATTTTAATTTGTATCCATATCATATTATAAACTAGCTTTAACCTCAAGATAAGATTTACCACATAAACAAATCCATGTACTAAATGCACACTTGTTTTAAGCTACGATTTGTCTGCATCTGATGATGTGTATGCCTGCGTCCCTTAGACGAGGTGAGGGAATTTATATTGGTGTAATATCAATGTATTTGTATGAGCTATGTAATTTTTGTCAATATGTGTACTATTGATGTATTGTAATAAGTTTTGCATAAATCTAATCATTATTTACAAAGTATTAATTGTCTATAAACACAATTAATGTACTACAATTCCAATATCATGTGCGTATTTAATTATAAGCCATATTCTTTGCTAGTGTTTTCATGTGCTTTAGTATGTACATTGTATACTTATCTTATTATCATTTTATTTTAAGGGCATCGATCAGTATTGGAATCAATATTTGAGTCTACGAGATGAAATAAACCCATATTGATACACGCAGCCTGTTGTGTTTTCGATATCACATAAGATCTCTGCGACACAAACACAGCTACAACTGCAACTGAGCCCACAGTTGACAGCCAAATGGACCACGAGTCCATGTCAGACTATGAACTCACCCCCAAGAGATTCAGCCCAGCTCTCAGGGGGTACCCAGAGCTCGCCTAGCTCACCTGGAGAACTGACCACTCTCCAGCACGGAGAGAATAGACCTAAGCCTAGCCCTGTCTACAGTATTTCCAAGAGTAGGAAATTGGTTTCATCTAAGCCCTCCAGCTACGCTGAAATGGCTAAGCAAAAACCAATGGAAATGAAGAGACAGTCAACTAGCTTTAGTCAGTCTGACCGCGAAACTTGCTCGGATTTGTGGACAGGCAAAGTGAAGTCCACAGGCAATGCAAAAAAGGTCGAAGCCAAGGCCTCTCCTCCTAAAGGGTCGGGTGGGAACGACTAGTCTACTCCATGGACTACAATCGCACCCTACTAACCGGGTCACGGCCCAAGCCCTTAAGGAGGAGTCAGTGGAGACAGATTATCGGACTCTATGGCACTCCCCTCCGAATTTCAAAATGAGATGTTGACTTGGAAAGTGCCAGCTTGGGTCAATTAGGTCAGATGTGTCAGACGGTGATCTTGGACCCTCCAAAAAAAAATCCTATTATAACGTCACATTTCCGCATCAAAAGTCAGGGTAAAAACACTAGAGTCGTGGTGCTCTCAGTGTTGGGGAACACAGCCCCAGAGTCAGTTAAATTCAATGATAGGGAAATTAACACTCTCCCTTATCAGAGACGCCCGAGACAATGTGTAAACTGTCTCAGTTTTGGGCATGTGTGCGCATCTTGCACAGGGCAAGCACGGTGCCGCACTTGTGCAAAACTGTTATCTCAGTGCACAGGTGCCTACTCACCATACTGCATGAACTGTAAAAAACGAGGACACTCGTCACTTTACACCCCAACAAGAAACGTAACCTCAATAAGGAGGTTACAGGCCAAGGTGACCAAGGAGATCAGTCACACACGTCCTCGGACGGGTTCAAATTGGTGGTTCGAAATAAGAATAAAAAACGTACCACAAAAGGGAAGGGCAAGGCTGAGGACTGGGTCGACTCTGAAGGACTCGTTATGCTGAATGATGGTACCCCTACCAGACATTGTGTCAACCATGGAACATGGTCGGCCATAGACCTCACTATTGCCACGAAAGACTCTGGCAGGTACATGATGACACATGGGGGAGTGACCACTGCCTGTGTTTCACTCAGCTAGGTATCCCACCACTCCTTGAGGAAGAATGCACCCCCTCAGAAAAGTGGGACTTCTCCCGAGCACACTGGTCAAAATTCAGATTGGAGTGTAATAAGATCGACCCATCAGAAATAGTGTCTGATGACGTGGACACTCTCTGTTCAAACCTGACTTCAGCGCTCATGAAAGCATCCAGGGCTTCAATTCCATTAAGGAAAACGGGGGGACAGCCCAAATCGGTCCCTTGGTGGAATCAGAAAATAGCCAGAGTGCGAAAAGATAGGAAAAAGGCTTTGAACAGGGCTAAACGTGACCTGTCTGCTAAAGGGGAAGTATGTCTGACAAGGCAACGAGTAAAAGAATTAATCTCTGAAGCCAAGGAGAAATCATGGCAGGAGTTCTGTGGCTCGTTAAACGAGAAAACTAACTCTAGAACTGTCTGGCTATCAGAGGGAAACGCAAAACCAGCTAGTAAGCTAGTACCTTAGCCCAACACTTCGCCTCTGTCAGTAGCAATGAAAACTTCTCTGTTGAATTTAAAAAGTCAGAGAAGTTAGCAAAACCACCCAAACAGCCCCCACAATGTGGCTTATCTTTCAACTACAGCTTCACGGTGGAGGAGTTGAAACATGCCATTCATAATAGAAAAGCTACTTGTCCTGATGGTATCATCGGCGTCCTCATCAAACTGTACAGTAAGATTTGGGATAAGGGAGAGGTCCCTGTTGCATGGAAACCTGCCTCAGTGATACCACTCCTAAAACCGGGCAAGGAGGCGGCCTCGGCCAACTCCTACCGTCCGATTTCCCTTACATCTAACTTGTACAAAGTGATGGAGGCAATGGTGAACAAACGCCTAAGGTACCACTAAGAGTCACATGGGCAGCTATCTCAGGACCAGAGCGGGTTTCGACCGCAACATTCTTGTCTTGACCATTTTCTACGTCTGGAAAATAACATAAAGACTGCCCAACTAAGAAAAGAATATCTAGCTGCTGTCTGTATTGATCTTATCAAGGCTTTTGACATGGTATGGCACGATGGACTCCTCTCTAATCTTGAGAAACTGGCAAATTATGTTCAAAGTTTCCTTGAGAATCGATCAATATCAGTGTTGGTTGGGGACCAACTGTCCGAGCGACACAGTTTAGGTAATGGCACTCCTCAGGGAAGCATCATCAACCCGACACTTTTCAACATTATGATAGACAATCTCTTTGAACATATACATGAACGGAAAAATATCAACACCTCAAAGTTTGCTGATGATGGGGCAGTTTGGGTGAGACACTGAGAGATTTCCAAAATTAGAACATTGCTGCAGGAATCACTCGATGGTGTCAAAAAATGATGTGACAAATGGGGGGTCATCATCTCTCCTGAGAAAACAGTGGGCGTTGTATTCAGACGGAAAGGCAACCAGGTGAGCTGCACACCTAGGCTTAAACTCAAGGGTAAGACTGTCGCATTTGAGAAGGAAGCGAAATTTCTCGGTGTCGTCATTGACCAACATCTTACGTGGTCAAAACATATTGACCACGTGGCAGTAAGACCTGGATCTAATGCGAGCAGTCACTGGGACTTCGTGGGGAGCCAACATCGACACGCTTATACAAGTCCCTTATCAGAAGCAAAATAGACTATGGGTGTGAGGCTTACCACAGTGCTGCCCAATCGACTCTGAAGCGACTAGATTCAATTCAATACAAAGCTCTTAAATCCAGAACCATCCTCATGCCCTCTTAGTGGAAACAGGGGAGCTCCAACTTGATCTCAGGAGAGAACAGTTGACCGTAAACTTTTGGAGTAGGAGTACTAATCAGGATATGGACGGGGGATATCTTCAGTATAAAAACTCGTAGCACTTGCACGCAAAAAACCCTCCATGATGCCAAGCGGGTAAAGGGTGCAACTGCTAAGGCGAGAACATGAGTGTGATACTGTAGACCCCCCTGAAAGCCTTAAACCTGGGTTGGTACCCCCGTGGATACTCCAAGCCCCAAAAGTTGACACCTCTCTCACTAAGTGCTAAAAAGTGAGAACCCTCTGTTGCTACGAAGCATTGCGCTTAGCAGGATAGACAGTCTCTATGAGTCCGCGACACACATATATACTGACAGCTCAAAGGACCCAGTGAGAAATAGAACTGCCTATGGCATCTTCATCAGCCCAACTCACACATCCGTTACTCAAAGTATCTCAATACGCATCCCCAACGGGCAATCTGTATATACAGCTGAACTTGAGGCCATACACCATGCACTCAGAATCTCTCGAGATTTAAGACACAAACGGAAAGTAATACTGTCCGATTCCCTTAGTGCACTGGAGTCACTGATCACAAAGAACTCAGCAAGTAGACCAGATACCCTACGTGACATATTAGAGCTCCTCCACAAGCTCAAATATGTTCACGGAAAAGAGATACAGTTGTGCTGGATACCTTCTCACATAGACATTCCAGGCAATGAAAGAGCTAACAAACTGGCACGTCAGGGTTTAGAGATTGAGCACATCTCTGATTATTCGTATTCAAAAAGCGAAATCAAGAATATGATCAGAAATTCAATCACTAACAAGTGGCAGAGGGTATGGGACACCAGTCCTAAAGGCCGTTGGCTACATAGTCTACGCCCCAGTGTGAAAACGAGACCAATGCACTCGAATCACAACAGGAAGTTAGAGACAATGATTACCAGGCTTAGACTCGGTGCAACACGCTCCTCGTACCTAAACTGTCAAACATGACACGTCAAGGCCAGCGTCACTCACGTATTACTGGAGTGTCCATGGTTCGAAATAGCCCGCAAAGCACTCAGGGAGGAGATTAGAGAAAATACATTGTCAGCGAAGTTACTGCATTCACAACACAAAAAATGTACAAGCCCTTAACCAACCTCCTCCTAAAAAGTGACCTTGGTCAGTATATAAGAAAGATATATATCAATGTGCCGCGGGTCCGGAGGGACAGTGCAGTGGTGAGCACGTTCGTTTCGAATCCCGCCAGGGGCTCGACAACATTATAAACAGCCAGTAAGGTTGGGTGCAATGCCACATTGAAATAATGTAGTACCACCCTTGACCAAATAGTTCCAGCCGAAGCTCACAGGTTTCACCACAATGCTAAACCATCTCGGCACTTTGGTATTTCTTCCTGCCCAAACACTAGCACCTCCGGGAATAGAAATACCACACAACAGCACAATAATATCACTCAAACGGCCAAATAGAAATTGCCTGATCAAAGTGAACTACCTATTTTGATCGTGACACACCCGGTAACATCTTCCCCATGAGCTCCTAGGTGGAACCCCCTTTCCAGAGCTCTAGCCTACTGGAAAACTATTATCTCATGTGTGTCAATGTGACACTGTCTGCCAAAATGCCTAACGGGCGAAGGCCACATTAAACACTTAATGCAGCAGCAGCCTGTAGTCCCATTTGGTCTGATGAGTTCACAACAGTGAACGAAACCGGTCACCACCCCACAATCTCCTCCGGTGTAGTCCCCACCGTCGTCTATACTTATATTCTTGCTCTACTGCACTGGACAAGATGCCCACCGTTTTTACACCGGCGGTGGTATACTTACTACATCTTTTAGCAATACCACCGCAGTTCAGTCACACCAGACTGAACACTCTCAGCTAATTCGCCGTCAGGTTACATGCGTCACAGACTCAAATAATGCTGGTGTTACACCGCCACCAAAGCTGTTTAAACTTTCACTCTTAGTTTATCCCAAACTTCGATGTTGTACCTTAATTACTTATATCAGTTGCCCAAATTTATGATTTGTTGGAAATCGTACTCCAATAGATACTTGTCACCAAAACATTTGTTCCACCGCACCGGAACTACAGGTGACTAACTTCCTCCAGCTGGTCCCACTACGGGACTGAGCATGCGCGCACCTTTAAAATCATGGGCATGAAAATTCGCGGGGAAAAAACTCCTTGTCAAAACAAGTGCAGAACAAACTCTAGTTCTCCTTTTTTAGTAATTCAATTCCATTGACATGAAGCTCTCTGCCATTAGTCACAACTCCTTTCAATTTTGAAAGGGTCCTGACGTTTTCACTATCCATATGTTCTTTACTTAGGGGAGTATCCATTATCCTCTTGCATTTTAAGCTTAAACTCACCTAAGCTTGACAATCAGCCCCAATCCCACGGCTTTGTTGTTCTACCTTGTTGACAAATATACGCAACAACTCTGACAATTTAATCTCAAGTTCGTCAATCAATCAATCAAGACAAGAGAATATAAACAGAATATATATTACATAAACAGACAAGAATGGTGTTAACATAGTTCATTTTAACTTTTCAGAAACATTTTTGTTGAACTTATCAATCTTTTATATTTGTAAGGATTTGGCCACTTGAAATAGGATTCTTTAATATAAATGCGACGTTCTGTTTCAAATGCTTTACATTTGAATAGATAGTGAATCTCATCTGCAATAGCCGGGGAGTCGCACAGAGGGCATATGCATGTTCTATCCACACGGGGTAGGCCACGCCATCTACCGGTTTCAACCGGAAAATTATGGTTGCTTCTTCTTAGTTTCAGAATTGGGAGTGGTTTTTTGGAGAAGAAGGTAATGTTCGAAGGAAGGTACCTCTTTTATCAAGATATAATTTATCCCTTTAGAGCTATTAAAACAGAACTTCGCCAGGATTGATAAAAATGATCTCTTAATGTAATTTCAACTTGCGATGAGACCCATTTGGGGGAGTAATTGTATGGATTACTAAACACATAGCTCATTCCGTATCTATTAAGAATATGCTCCACATCATTAAGCCAAACGTTTTCTTTATCGTTGTTCAATTTATCACACTTTAGGTATTCTATGACTGTTTTAGATATCTTAGTTTTGTTAGTGATAAGAGTATTATGCCAGTTTTTAACAACTCTCTTAGCTATTTGTATACTCATTGGTTCTCTCCCAAGCTCACCATAAACAAAGAAATTTGCTGTTGAGTTTCTTAAACCAAATGACAACTTTAGAAGTTTAAGATGCAATATTTCGATTATTTCAATATTTTCATGCCCCCATATTTCACACCCATACACTAACATCGGAGCAATCATGACATCAAATGCTTTGAAGAGAGTATCCAGGGGTAAATGATTATTCTTTGCTTTACGTAGTAGACAAAACATGGCTTTGGATGCATTATGTGTCAACTGTTAAATGACGAAACTGAATTTTCTATTTCGGTGTAAGGATATGCCGAGGTAAGTATAGGAGTCTTGAAATTGGATTTATTGATCACCTAACGCAAACTTTGTTCTATACTTATTGATATCACCAGCTCCGAACACTACTACCTTGGTTTTAGAGATATTAACTTCCAACTTCCAATGCCTACAGTTTTCGTTAAATGCATCCAGAGATCATTGCATAGCAACAGGGGTGTCCCCAAATAAAACAGTGTCATCTGCATAGAGCAGAACTAGAACTTGTAACAATAAACACATTTCATCATAAACACAACAGTGTCAAGCTAACGTGCTGTCACAATACAGGTCTTCGGGTTCAATTGGCCATTTCAGCTTTTTGATTTACTCCCACTGGTAAAGTTGCAGCCAGACACAGCTATGTGATGGAAACTATTTACTACGTTTTTATGAATTTTCTTTAAAAAATCCAGTACTTAACTAACATAATATTTACAAAGAAGAACAAATTCGTCTTCTTATATTTTATATTTTAAATAAAATAAAATAATGGCATTTAACGACTGCAAACTTTCAGTCATCGTTCACTTAAGTTAAATACTTCATAAAAGTGCTTTTTGAGCTCCACGCGTCCTACCTGCATGGTGTCTTAGATTGTTGGCCAAATTATCCTCTTTGGTTTTCCTTTATTTTCTGTATACATTCTGTATACTCTCTGATATATTTAGCAACAATCAAGGTGGAGAAACAGGCTCCACACAGTCCTACCATAATACACATTAGTATTATGATGTCACAGCTACAAGCTGTCAATACAACATTGACATCCACTCACTCGTACACTCAAATGCAGTATAACGAACACGTGGGACTGAAACATTTATCAATTATGTTAAAATCACATTTACATTGGGTGTGTCAAACTTATTCCTCTCGCAAATTCACACATGAATGTATAAGTAATGTCTGCAAATTAGTGGATCATAATTGTGATTGAAGTGTATCTTTACTCCGTCACCTTTATATAGTGTTGATATATGTTGGTGTGTCTCTACCTCTTTGTTCAATCCGGTAAATGAGGTCCCCCAGTCTCTCCAAACAGAGACCTCTATATTTCAAATCAAACAAAAACACAACATTGTTTTTCAATTGTAGCTAATTCCAGTTTTAATTTCTCCTTGCATGAACAACACTGTATTCAATTTGTAATACAACTATTTTTTAAGTGTGTAATAACCGCCAATATCACATGCAAACTTTCTAGACAATTTCAGTCTATTTTACAGACGTTCTCGCCCTCTTTCTGCTATTACACCACGGGATCTCCGGGTCAAACAGGTCTTCAGGAAGTTCAACTTAGGTCTTACAATCACTGGCGCGTCACCTCCACCACCACCGTCCGTAGCATAGCAACTGTGACGTCACAAACGCCGCCACCGATCTTCAACACTATATAAACACACACTCGGTCCTGTAGTCCCATTTGATCTGATGAGTTCACAACGGTGAAAGAAACCGGTCACCACCCCATAGCCTATCTCCTCCGGTGTAGTCCCCACCGTTGTCTATACTCACGTTTTTAATCATCGTATCAACGCGAAAACTAGACTGATCATTTTGCATTTTGCTTTAAAAGAAAGCAGATGAGTGTTCCATGACATAATTTGATTTGATGAATCAAACAAACAGTTATAGTTTTGGCAGCTCTGTGAATTGACCAGGGGTCAACCTTTTCAAAACTACAGTTTTTATTGTTTTTTGTGAAATATCTAGGTCTAACATACATCATATATTTGCTATTAAACTTATTCAATGTTTTTGTTATGAGTTTGTTCCTTTTAGTCAATATAAAAACTTTCATTCGAAACTTAATGAAATTTTAATTTAAATTTGTTGTTATCCCTTCTGCCTATTTCATAATGCCAAATTTCATAAACGTGCACAACTGCATCACATGGATACATGATGATTCATTATGATTCTATGTGTTTTAATGTTATTAACATTACAATTAACGTCAAGTTACATGATGTTTGCACTCGGTTACACCAGTAACACTCTATATAATTAGAAAGTCCCTGGTTACACATGTAGGTGAAGAAACTAAAGGATTTCCCGTTATTACCATTTTTATGAAACGTGTGAAAGGTTTTGTTTGTGTCGAAGGAGAAGTATATTGAAAAGAAACCCATATAATATGAGTTTAATATGGCATATTCTGAGATAAATTCGTCATTTTGAGGACGTAAGTCTTAACGTTTCATTAACTACATTTAGTGAGGTAATGCGTATAAGTTAACTACAAGGTCGTCACAACATTGAAATAATTGTCTCTCACCGACGTCGAGTAATCTCAAATACCACAATAGAGATTTTATCCGACCGTTTATGTTTATGGTAATTCCTTTCGTCTCAGGAATTCTCAAGTAATGTGCACTAATCCATTTGTATTAAATTTTTAAATGAGTGTTACTTGCATAGTTCAATGGTCAAGAAATTTATACTTTTTGAAAAATATTGTGCTCTCATTTTCCAAATATGTCGATTTAAGTGTTTGTTATGTATTTCATAACCAGAGTAGAAATAAAAGTAATAATGTTAAATTTTTATATTGCTTCATCTCCAATCAAGGTGGTACATCTAAAAAACCTTAAACATGCGAGTTAATGTGAGTTAATGTGCTAAATATCGTCTGTCGTCAAAGTTTTATTAGGAATTGTTTATTAGATGGTAATTTACATTATGATTCTTGTATTTTACGTTATTCTTAAAACTGGTTCCGCATAAAACCATGAAACTAGTCATTTAGTCAGTGTTAAAATCAAACAAATAATCCCAAACACGGCTTCTATCGGCGACAATCATATTGTGACATGTTCTTTACAACCTGGAATATGTTTCATTAGTATCGACAGTAATATGTTATATACATGTAAGGTGACATTTGCGTTGCTACTCCAGATATAAATTGAACCACTCACAAAGTGTACTATATTTGAAGCAAGAATTTCACGGGAAATACTTTTAAGATAGAGACGAGAATAAGATATATTTATACACATGTATTCTGAGATAAGTACGTTATTGTGATGTTGTGAGGATGTACGGTCCTACGTTGCATTACTACGTTTTAGTGACATTATAAGTACGTAAACTACAACGTCGTCACACAATTGAGAAATTACGTTTTAACTTTACGTAATAACTACGTCGCAGCGACGTCGAGAAATCTCATTACCAGAATAAAGGCTTTACAGACCGTTTGCCTTATCGTAATTGTTTATACCAATTCTTATGTGTATTAACAGAATAACTGTGAATATATATTTGATATTATTTACTTACTTTTCTTGTTTTATATTCTGAGATAATGACGTTATTATGACGTTGTGAGGACGTAAGGCTCAACGTTACATTACCACGTTGAAGTGACGTGATAAGTACGCCAATACCAACGGCGTCACAACGTTGAGAAAATACGTTAGGGATTACGTAATAACTACGTGGCATTGACGTCGAGAAATCACATTACCAGAGTACGGCCGTTATTGACCGTTTTTTCTGTTGTAACCTTTTTATATTGAATCGTATGTGTATTGAAAGAATGTATTTAAACATATGTTTGATGTTATAGAATTACTTTTGTTATGTTATAATCTGAGATAAGAACGTTATTATGACGCTGTGAGGATGTTAATCTCAACGTTTTATTTTTACGTTTTAGTGACGTGATAGGTACGTCACCTACAACGTCGTCACCAAGTTGGTAATTTACGTTAGGTTTTACGTACTAAATACGTTATAGCGACGTCAAGAAATTACGTTACCAAAATACGACCTTCCCGCAACGTCAGGTATACTTTGTGTGTTAGCTTGGTCTGCAGTAACTCATGTATGACGTTAAGAACGGGTCCAAACTAACTACAAACTGCCACGATAAGCCTCTTTTCCACTCAAGCGAAACCCATAAGATATTAAATATTCATCATATTATCACAAGAAAGGCCTCTGATTCTGTAACGACACACTATGGAAATGTTGTCACAGACATAGAGTTTGTAATCTCAAACTCTACCTTATCTTCCGTTTTCATAAATCTAAATTCCCGAAGTATCCTAAGCTGCCCTGACGAATATACCCTACTGACCTACTTTCTCCAAATGTGAATCTGTCTCTGGGCGGACTTGATTTGGCAGCCGGGCTATCGCCTTGTTCACCTGTTTTCTCAAGCAACCCCGTTATGAACCGGCGACGCAATTGATTCAGGCGGGCGGTTGTTCAATAACCCGATTGACCCGGTTTCAAATGAGCAGGCTATCGCTGGCCATAATGGTGACATATGGACCATATTTGGTTTTTTATATTTGAAAAACAAATATATCGTATATCTTTCCATCTAAACATTTCCAAGACAATTTTTTGTAAGAGGTTAATTAAGGGAGAGACTTATGTAGCAGATATTTCTAGCAGAAGTATATATTGGTTATATATTGTCAATGAAACACTTTAGAAATTCAATTGAATTCAAAATTCAATATTTAGTTGCAGACAACGAATTTGGCTATGATGGTTGCCATAATAACCCAAATCAACTTAATTTGTTTCGTCTGTTCGGATCACCTGGGTAGACTGCTCACGTGACCGGGCTTTACCGAGAATTTTTTTATTCTTCTCTTGGAGATTTTACGAGCGATTTTCAGCTGAGCTGATTTCCCACTCGGGCCTATAATAAAGTTCCGAAAGGTTTCCGAAATTGGGGGGAAGGAGGGGAAGTGTGAAACATTTGTAAAGGTTTGGAGTTGAGTTGTTTAGGTTTTAGCTTCGGGCCAGGAGGTCCTTGGTGGAGTTTGTGTATTGCTGATGCCATGCATACTTAACATATGATTTTGAAGTTTAAGGCCCTCCTTTGCTGCTTTGTCAGCTTTTTCGTTGCCAAATATGCCGACGTGGGCTGGTACCCACAGGCGTTTTACTGCCTTGCCTTGATTATTAAGTGACTGAATACTGTTAAGAATTTTGGAAATTAAAACAGGACAGTTTTTGGTTGATTTGTTTTTGAGTCCGAAAGGATGAGAATTTTGTCCTAGTTTTTAAAATTTGGATGGCTTAAAGCAATTGCGATTGCCATAAGTTCAGCCGTGTAGACCGATTGGTCATTAGGAAGCCTATTGGAGTAAGAGGAGGGTTGTGGGTGGCAGAATTGTATGCCTACACCTGTTGTGCGTGCTTCCGAGTCCCTAGACCCGTCTGTGTATATGTGACACCAGTCGGACCAGTGTTCCTGTATGTAGTGCGGTTGATTTTGTTTTGGTTTTGTTTAGAAGTTATTTTGCTAAGATGGATATTTATTTTGGGAGCCGGAAATGGGGGGATTGGGTATTGCACCGTGTTGTTGGTGGGGAGTTGAATATGGCCCATCT
Source organism: Gibbula magus (assembly GCA_936450465.1). Taxonomy (NCBI): domain Eukaryota; kingdom Metazoa; phylum Mollusca; class Gastropoda; order Trochida; family Trochidae; genus Gibbula; species Gibbula magus. The sequence goes on from OW388303.1 coordinate 31,044,554, forward strand.
TAGCTTGGGAAATAAGTGATTGTATGCGGTGAGAGATGGGTGCACGGAGAGGGTATTTATTGCATAATGCAGTATGGAATTTAGTGGTAATGCTGCTAAGCAAATCCCTTATAAGGGGATCCTCTGAAGTTCCAGCCCAGAAGTTTAAGTTGAGTTGGTCCCGTCTCATTTCGAGGGGAATTTCACCAGATTGGAGTGCTTCGAGGGAGGTATCCTTTTGAGTGCGGTTTGCTAATTTTAATGCCCTGTATTGAATAGAATTAAGGGGGTTGATAAGAGTAGGTTTTAGGGTGTTATAAATAGGAGCGCCATAGTCAAGTTTGGACCTTATTAGGGAGGAATAGAGTTTGAGTAGTGTTTGCCTATTTGCTCCCCAGCCTGTGCCGGAGACTGCTCTCATGACATTAAGGTCTTTCGAGCATCTAAGTTTAAGGTCCTTGAGCTTCCCATGTGAGATGCTCGTCAAATATTAGGCCTAGGAATTGAGTTTGTTTTTGGAAGTTATTTTTTATTTTTGAGATAGAGATTGGGAGAGATAGGCGCATATTTTTATGTTTAAATACTACCCCTATGGCTTTTAAACACATTTATTTTAAAGCCCCATTTGTCGGCCAATTGGTCGACTTTATTTAGTGCGGATTGGAGTAAGGAGGTAGCAATATGAAGGTGTTTAGAACATGCTCATAGTACACCGTCGTCTGCAAATTTTGAGGTATTAATTTTTGGTGAGATGCCTTCGAAAAGGTAATAATGTTGAATAAGGTTGAGCTAATGATGCTGCCTTATGGGGTACCATTTTCAAAAGGAATTGTTCAGATTTTTGGGGTTCGACCCCAACAGTTATTTGCCTATTGTGTAGGAAATCCTGGATGTAATTAATTATTTTGCCTGAGAGGCCTTTTTAAATTAATTTTTGGATGAGGCCATTATGCCACACCAAATTGAAAGCTTTGGAAAAATCCAGGAAAATTGCGAGTGTATAATGCTTTTGGTTTTGTGTTTTTTTAATATCTTGCTCTAAGCGAGCATGATTATTTAGCATAGAAAGACCCGCAGTGAAGCCACTCTGGTCGTTGTTTATGGGGTTGATGTTTAGGTGAGATATGAGGCGATGTTTTACCATCGCTTGATTATTTGGTAAGAGGTTAGGCTATGTGGCCGTTCCTTTTTTCCTATTATTTAGTACGAAATAAAGCTCCTCCATAGTGAATGCTTTGTTGATTGGTTTGTTGTCTGTTGGTTGTTTTGCCATGCTTGCGGTGTTATGTGTTGTAAGAACTCTGGAGAGTTATTACTATTGCTACTTGCGGTAGCGAAGTGGGATGGAATTGCATTAGCTTTATCTTTAGGTTTTTGGAGATTATTTATTGGTGGGATTTTACCCCTGCGTTTGCCGCCACGTATGACTCGGAGTTTATTCCAAATTTCTTTTGAATTGGCCCTGTCATTCAACTCCTCGCAGACGTTTTCCCAGTGTTGTGTTTTGGTTTGTTTGATGAGAGATGTTACTTAGTTTTTTAGGCAAGAACTTCATGTAAGGTGGCATGAAATTGCAAGGATCGTGTATATGTATATAAAACAAAACCTACAAAGCTTACATGTAGCTAATAATGAAAATAGCTTGCAGCATATGATATATATATCCGTATATATATCTTAAATTCATCAATAAAATTGTTATGCATAAACTCTCTTAATATGTTCTATTGTACGATACATGTTTGTTTGGTAGATGAAATATGAATGTACATGTTATATGTGGTGTATAGGCTGTGGAGTGACCGACAGCCGACAATCCGCATTCAGTCCTTGTAATGTACATGTGTAAGTGGTGTATAGGCTGTGCGAGTGACCGACAGCCGACAGCCGACAATCCGCATTCAGTACTTGTAATGTACATGTATGTGTGCCGGGTGTATAGGTTGGGAAAGTGACCGACAGTCGACAGCCGACAATCCGACAATCCGCATTCAGTCATTGTAATGTACATGTATATGTGCCGGGTGTATAGGCTCGGAAAGTGGCCGACAGCCGACAGCCGACAATCCGCATTCAGTCCTTGTAATGTACATGTATATGTGCCGGGTGTATAGGCTGCGAAAGTGACCGACAGCCGACAATGCGGTTCTATTCAGAGGAACACATTTATGTGTGGTGTATTGTCCGTGTGGTATCCGACAGCCGACAGCCCACAATCTAGTTCTATGTATTTAGTCTATGCGAGTGGCCTTAAGTTTAAAAAACATGGTTTAATTATGTTACTTCACAGCTGCCAACTGCTTAATATACGAATAAGTGTAAAATCATCGTCTTTGACATGTTGTCACATCAGTGATTAATCACTTCAGTCATTTTGAGAATATGACAGCATTTAACCGTTAATAAATATCTTAATATGCAGACATTAGACATAGAGAATACAATTTTCTTGAAATTTATTTATTACTCGCCGAACATGTACAAAATAAGATATCAGATATAAGCTTGTAATCAGGGGTATTACACAGAATATATATCTCCTTTATGACTGTCAACACCTGCGATTTATAAATAGCCTACATCTGTATGTGTACGAAAAATATATTACAGGAAAACCGTCAATGCACAGGTGAAATCCAACTACTTCAATATGCCCGCATAACTAGGTCAGGCGTATGAATTATGATTACCAATGTCATTTTAATGTTTATTAAAAGTAAAGGATAACGATTGGAAAAAGTAACAGACATATATGATATCAACAACTGAACATGTTTAATGAAATAAAAATGTTGTGTAAACATGTAAACAACAGTAGGTCACAAACTTTCACTTGGGAAATCAATCGCCTCCAAGATGCATGCTTATATCGGAAATAAGTTCAACCGTTGAAACAAATAGTCACGGTAATAACAACAAATTATTATTGTTGCGAATAAATCTCAAAATATATGGATTACATCGTTGAGGGCATAACGCCTATTTAACTGTCATTTTACGACATGCCGCATAACGTTACCTATATTCGAGGTAAATATGTTACTATGTGTGTGCCATACGTATCTCTAGTTAGTTATAAATTAAAATCACCTGGTATAGTCAACTGATAATTATTCTTTCACCATGTACTCTTACAAGTAGATTGATAGCATTTTCAATGGTTATATTTCAGATTAGGCCGTCAAAGTTACACTTGAACTCATCAAAGACCTCCGGTGTCCACAATTTCAATTCTGAATTAGTTTGTTCAACTGTGCACATTATATTTCCTCTTTAGCAATATCTAAAATATGTGTGTCATTGAAAGACCCAAACAGATATGAATTAAACGATACTGAAATTTAATTAAAAAGTGCTTAGTTTCATTTCATTTCTTTTTATAGACTTATTATATGATTTGCCCCTAATTTCTTAAAGGCATTGTAGCACACCTTTTGACAGTATTTTGGACAATCGAGGACTTATGCCTTGTGTAACACTTTAAGCTGTCTATTGATGCAATAAAATAATTACAATTCGCTTTCATTAACCTGTAATCGATGATTTAAACGTCGGAGCGGACAGCTTCAAAAGTTATTAAGTTGTCACATGAGTGTAAACACGCCTATCCATACAGCGAAAACTGTAGCACACACTGTTATGATGACTGCCAAAAGTGTTGATATTCGACGCTATATTACAGTTGGAATTTTCTAAACAACTTTCAGCCAATGACATACGATGTCTTTGTATCTTTATAATTCTAATGACCAATGAACAGAGCTGTAGCAAATTATGAACCATGTGACACTGTGGGTAATCCGAAATAATTGGCAAAAACAAATGTGGAATTTGATTTTTCTGTATTTGTCATATCAACAGAATTTCTCCTTATTTTGCCATTAGAAACTTTAATAAACTTGTTTACCTTATATTAAGGTAAAACAATATTACGGAAAATGAGCGCTTTCACACTAATTCAGTATATGATTTTTCATTCCAGAATCGGAAAGCACAATCCATTTTGATAATAACTAACCTGCTTTTCCTAGAGTCCTGATTTGTTACCTTGAATTATTGCGGGGGCATGTTGAATAACGTAAACACTGAGCGCGCATGTTATGTCCCGTCTGGATTATTACTATGCGTACCAACATGCGCTTTGTAAGGATATCTGTTTGTGGTACTTTTGAACAAGTCTTCCACTCCGATCCTGTTATACCATATTTTCTCACTGCAGCATTTCTTTGTAATCAAAGTTCGAAATACATCAATAAACAGTTCGGTTTAAAACTTTGTCAATGTACATAAGAACTTAAATTAACCAAATATGAAATCATTCTATTCCTTTCGCATCACTTTCAGTCACGGTAGATTATATATCAAGACGTTTGATTGTAACCTACATAGACATGCTTTACAGTTTCCATTCTGCCACTCGTGTTTCTCTTACAAACCACTTGGGGACTACTTCCATGGATATAAAGGCAGATGCGAATGTAATTGTAATGTTTAACATGAAGGAATTCAAGTGTAGAACGCAAATCAAAAATAAAGATTCGAGGAGAGCAGAAAAGCTATCAATAATTATTCTACATGTCTTCAGTCATTCGCCAACTTCAGTGAGAATGGTTATGAGTTCGATTCCCTCAATTCCATGAATTTTGGTTTGAAAGTTTTAGACTTTTGTTTTCGGATCGAGTCATAGGTAAGGCCTTCTCGATAATCCAGAGTTGATGAATGGTACTGTCTATAAACGAATTATAACCGAATCGTGACGTCATGCCGTCCCCACGTGACTCATCGAGAACATTCGATCTATAAGAAACCAATCAGAAATCGTAAATTTATAACCGAATCGTCATAGCGTCACGGTATATCAAGTCAAAACGGGTGGGATTGTTATATTTACTCCAAAGTACTGTATACACATCATGAGTCGGCGCATTCGTGAGAATATGAGTATACTCCACCAACTAAGAAAGTGTAAGTCATCTAAACAGAAGGCTCTCCTCAAAACTCTGTCAATTATTCAGCAGTTTGCAATTGTTACACTGTTCTACAACGTTTTGAGCGGCAAGATTCCCTTGACGGAAAAAGAGGACAAGAAGTTGAGTCGACACTGAAAGGCTATACGTTTATTGAGCTCTGGGAAAACGGAATATAGTTCCAGACAGCGGCTCCAACGGGCAGGATTCAAACAGAAAAATCTGGTCGAGTTGTTGTATTCAGTTCATTTTATTATACCCACGTGTGTGAAGGCCCTGAACCGCTACTTGCAACGAGGCGAAAGCAATGGTCCTGTTGATTCACGGGGTCTACCAACGACTAATATGAGCGTTTCACAAGATGACAGAGAGAAGGGTGCCTCCTCAACTCCTGCCATCCCCATTGAACCGAAACAGACTAAAGAAGAACTTTAAACGAAACGTGTCAGTCAAGGTATCAAGGGATCGGATATTGGAAGATGTGCATACTGCACCAACATTTTATAGACGAAATTTTGTTATACGAAAACCTATGACGTCACGATATTCGTTTATTATAAAAGATTGATATCATCAATACTCGCACATTTTCGCTACAACCATGGACGTGTGCGGAAGGGACTTGTGTACCGACTCCGCTGGAAGTATGAGTTCCCCGTCGCCTCGTAAGTACAGTAAGTACGAAGATCGACTGTTATCTTTTGACAAGTGGCCAATACAGATGAAGCAGAAACCTTCAGAGATAGCATGTGCTGGACTGGTGTATACCAATTGCGGAGATAAAGTGTATTGTTTTTCCTGTCACATTCGTTTGAAAGACTGGAAACCGAACGATGATCCGTGGAGGCAGCACGAAAAATGGTCTCCATCGTGTTATTACGTTAACATGGTTGGATTACATCATCAACGGCCCAAGCATCGGATAGGATCTTTTAACGCATTCGGATGTAAAGAAGACAACAATTCTCAACAAAACTAAGGTTAAAAAGTGACGTCATATTTTTCGATTATAAATATACCCAATAGGGAGGGACCATAACTTTGACAGTCAAAAGTGTGACCAATCGGCGAACGGTAACTAACTATATAACAGAGGTAAGATTGAGAGCTCATTATTCTTCGGAGAGAGACTCTTTGATCAACGTCAAGACCCAAGCAGTATCAAAGCTCACCATCGAGACCGCAATGGCTAACCGAGAGGGACAGGTTATGGCGTCTGCGGAAAAATGTAGAATAGCTATCGGACAGAATGTGTATGTCGTAGCTAAGGAATGGCAGGGACAAACGTTGATAGGGAATACAACGTTATGGGAAAGAAATCCTATCCTTCTCGAAAAGGAATTGCCTTTCAACTGAAACAATGGATAGAGCTGGAATCCAAGAAGAATGATGTTGACGAAACTGTTCACAATTTGATAGAGGGAAAAGAAGATAAGCTTTGCGGACATTTGGGTTACAACGCGTACATCGGTGTAAGCAAAGACTTCAAAGGGGTTGATCTTCGTCAATGGTGGCGGTGTGATGAGACTTCGGAGATGAAACCATTCAGGAAAGGCATCTTTCTACGTTTACATCAATGGGTTCAACTGAAAATCATCATGGAGGTCATCCACGATTTTGTACCCGAGTTGAACACTACTTTTCCGTGTTCAATGCAAGAAGACCATCAAAACCAACTCGGATTCTTAGCGTGTGCTTTCTGTAACCCCAACGGATCTCACTTTTGGCAGTCTTATTGATGTTTCACCGATTGGTATGGCATGTTATTCTAAATAAAATGTTGAATTCATTATTTTGTTGGTTGTTCGTATTTGATTTTAATAGATTTGTAATGGTACGAACGAGTCATTCAGTCTCGAGATGGCGCCTTGGGAAGACTATTTGGAGAAGGTCAATTACGACCCCTCTCATCTGGGGAGTTATGCAGGGCCTAAAAAATTATACGAGGCGGTGAAAACCGAAGGAAAATTTCGCATCGGTTTATATCGTATCAAGAAATGCTTGAAAGGTCAGGAAACCTATACGATGACTCGTCAAGTAAGGAGAAAGTTTCCGAGAAACGAATACGTGGTGGAAGGACTAGATAGCCATTGGCAAGCTGATATTATGAACATGGTTAATTTAGCCGAGTACAATGATGGTATTAAATACGTTTTGATCATTATTGATCTATTCTCGAGATATGTGTGGGCTTATCCTCTAAAAACGCTTAAGGGTCATGAACTCGTGGAGTCTCTAACAGATCTTTGGAAATCCCAAAAGCGACGTCCAAACTTATTTCAATCCGATATGGGTTTCGAATTTAAAAATCAAAACATCAAAGCATTTTTGAAGAAACAAGAGATAACGCAATTGTTTACCTCAAACGAAACCAAATCCCCTTACGCCGAACGAGTGATCAAAACGATCAAAATGCGTCTGTATAGATACATGTTAAAAAAATTAATTATAGATACCCGGATATCTTAAAAAAGGTGGTTACGACCTACAATAACACGAAACATAGAATGACAGGACAAACTCCTAAGAGCGTAAACGTTCGAAAGGAAGACGAATCGAGATTAAATCAGTATCTGATCAAAAATAAAGGGCAGTCGTCTATCGGAAAGAACTCGAAACGAAAATATACATTCAAAGTAGGCGACAAAGTTAGAGTAAGTCATCTAAGACAACCTTTTGACAGGGAATACCGAGAGAAGTGGTCGGGCGAAATCTTTACCGTCAACAAACGTTATTGGTTTCAAGACAAAGATCTTAACGAACTGAAAGATTGGGGTGGCGATCATATCGAAGGTTCGTTTTACGCCCCAGAACTTCAACCCATCGTTGAAAATCCAGATCAAGAATATAGGATACAAGATATCATCAAAAAGAGAACGAAAAGCAAACGCAAAGAAGTGTTGGTGAAATGGATGCATTGGCCTAAAAAATACAATTCTTGGATTCCAGAAACCGCCGTCAAACGCTATCGATAGGTATAAAAGCATACGCGAATGTAAAAATAATTCAGTACCATGAACAACGAGGAACGGATGACACCTCTTAATCGTAGGTCCTCAGACGATAGTTGGACATTTTTAGGCAGAAAAGTGGCGAAAACTGAAACAGTTTTCTTTTCGCAGATAATTATCATTTACGTCGTAGTGATCACGTGTATAGTCAATCTCTCCTTGGACAGAGGCAATTCGAATTTGTGGACGGCACTCCTTAGTAGCAGTTTAGGTTATCTACTTCCCAATCCTAAAATCAAGAAACATCGATAAATATATCGTGATAAGAAGTAATGATTGTAAGGATCTTTACCCCGACAATACTGGAAGTAAATTCAATGTTGTTCTAAACTAACCGATACAGTTAGACGATACTTCGTGAGTCATGGCTTTGTGCGATATAACCATAGCGAATTGGGAAGCGGAGAAAGGAGTTGATCCGAACATTTACGTTGGGTCTTCCATTTGCGATACCTCGTACATAGGTACGAGCCAGGACTCGTTCTTAAGGTGTCTATTTTTAAGAAGTGGCAAGAAACAGAAACAGTACATATTCGCTCAAAATTATTACGTACCAATTAAATCCCGGGAGTTGAGTACTCTTGGCCTCTATATAAAGGATCAGAAGGGTCTTTTGGCTTCATTTATCACTGGGACGGTGACGGCACAGCTACATTTGAAATGGATTCGATATTACACATTACAGGCGGAAGGAAAATTAGGCCCTAACTACGACGTGATGAAAGGAAATGGAAGAGCGTCCATGCATAGCGTTGACCGATTACTGGAAATATACAATCCTCATTGGCGAAAGAAGAACGAAACGTCGTGTAGCGATGACCGACCAAAATTAAACTTTGTCACTCCGGCTCAACAAGCCGTTGAACAAGCCAAGGCCCTGATCGAAAGAGATCTTCAGACTATAAAAGGAGGTTCGAGACCACGTACGGTCAGTTCTTCGAGGAAGCGCAAGAGAAACACATCTCATCCGAGAGCGGCTCCGAAAAAACGAAAAACTGTACCTAAGAAGAAGAAGACGAATCCTAGCAAAGTTAAACCAAGACCAAAACAGAAGAAACAAAAAGCCATTCAACGTAGGCGTAAAACGGATAATCTCACCTGAACAGTCATGGCCTCTTACACGCACCAAGAATTGAACGAATCACAAATCGAAGAAATGGATTTATTTAGCGTACCGCCAACGTTTACGTCTGTGGATAAGATGTATTTCGTCACTTATCGTCCTATTTCTCATATTACGACGGATACCAGTCCCATCGAGTTTAACGTGTCGGGACAAGGTTCGGACTACGTAGACCTGAAACGAACCAAGTTATACGTACAAGCCAAGATCACGAAAGCCGATGGCACACTTCTAAGGCAGATGAACACGTCTCACCCGTAAACTTATTTCTTCAAAGTATATTTAGCCAGATGAACATAACGCTGAACGGAACTCTCATTACGGGTTCCACGAGTCTGTACCCTTACAAAAGTTATCTGAAAACTTTACTGAACGGTACGGGTGAGAGTAAAAGTGTCCAATCTCAACTGTACTTTAAAAACGACGCTTATTTTACCCAAGGGGCAATGGAAGCTACTGATCCTGCTCGAACTTCGAATACTGGCTTAGCAGTACGATACTCATATGGAGCGATGAGTAAAACCATATACATGTCAGGACCCCTGTACGAGGATTGGATGGACTCCAAACGTTATTTGCTCAATGGTGTCAATACTCAGATCAAACTGTACAGAACGAATCCATCTTTTTGCATTATATCGGGTGTCAAAGAGACAGAGTACAAGGTGACAATAGAAGATATCTATTTGAGCGTTTGTAAAATAAGACCGAATAATTTTACCATAGCAGCTCACGCCACTGTCCTGGAAAAACATCCCGCTAAATATCCATTCACCAAGACGGATATTAAAATGATTTCGTTATCCAAGGATCAGATGAATCACACAATAGATCAATTGTTTCAAAACAAAACCCCTAATAAGGTAGTGGTGGGTCTCGTCTCTGCAGCGGCTGTCAACGGTGACTATACTAAAAATCCTTACAATTTTCAAACGTACGGTTTATCCTCTATCGGTCTGTACATCAATGGAGAATCTCTACCCAACGAACCAATGACCATCAGCAATCGTAGTTTTATGACGGCTTACAACGCGTTGTTCGTCGGAGAAGATAATGAGGTAGGCATTGGCAGAAATGATTTTTCATATGGGTACGCGTTGTATCAGTTTAATTTTTGAGCCTTGTCATCTGAAAGAGGGGTACCTGGATCTTATAAAAACGGGAAATCTTCGCTTAAAGATTCAGTTCAGTCAGGCTCTCCCAGAGACGTTCAACTGTTTGGTGTATTCCGAAGAACGTCTTATGCTGGAAATTGACGAAGCCAGAAACGTATTGATCGCTTCACCATGAATACGTTACAACTTCAGTGCGCCTTACGATCGAACGTATCCACACGTCACGTAAAAGTGTTAGCGGCCGATCAACTCCCTAAAAGAGCAGTGTCTACTTATCCTACAGGGTTCATCGTCAATAATCAGAAATCAACCCAACGAGGCAAACATGGGATGGCCATTTGGTTGAGGGACCCCACTCATGGAGAATTCTTTGACAGTTTTGGCAAAAGACCCCTCTACTACGGAGCTCGTTTTCAGAACTTTATGAACAGAAACGTCAAAACCTACAACTACAATGCGGAACAGTTTCAAAGTAACGACAGTAAGACCTGTGGTCTATTTGCACTCGTTTATGGTTTACTGAGATCGAAAGGAATTTCCTCGAAAAAAATAAACAAATTGTTTTCAACGTCAAACAGAAAAGGCAATGACTACCAGGTGTACAATATCGCTAATCATTATTTGAGACGTTGTATTCATTTTATCTCAAAAGTGTCCATCTTAGGTAAAGACTGATCTTTGTAACCCTAGTCTTAGTAGTAGTATACGAAATGTTCAATAAAAAGTTGAAAAGACCCATTTGCGTTGTTTTCTTTACACGTAAAAAGTAAAAAAATGAGAACATGAATTGCTTTTCAAAGTTTTATTTCACGAGTATGGTCATGGTGAATACAATAGTGAGAGGCAGATGAGAATGAGATTAAACAGTTTTACAAAGATAACCAATGAAATGGAATTGTTTTCTTCTTTTCCTTCGTACGTCTCTGTACCAAACGGTCAGGGATTCCAGGAGGTTGAGGTTTTGAAGGAGGTGTCGACATTTCTAAATCCCATCGTTGCCCGTTTCCGATCAGTCCTCGTTGCACGTGCATGGTTTTCAAGCCATTGTAAAACTCTGTCATGCCCTTTGGTCGGAACCTCTTATAGAGATATTGAGAATCCTTGAGAAGGTCAACAATATGACTGTCCGGAACAACTCGATTTTCGTAGAGTAAACAACCTTTGTCGTCCCAGCCTAATAAACTATCGTTTTTTTCAATAAAGTTCAGTAAGGCAGATCCCCTTTGACAATATTGTTTCGGAAAACTGTTAAGAATTAGATGTCTGTCTAATTTATCATCTCGGTCGACGTCCGCTTCGTAACCTGTCTCAATTTCATCCCGTTTACTAGTGGTACAGGTGTGTAGGGGTCCTCACACGGGAGAACTAGGGCGTTGACGTAGCAGTCTTTCGTACTTTTAGTGCGGCACCAAAACGTGTTTCTGCATGGTTACACGGATTGGAGGATGGGTTCAACAGCCTTTAAGATGAGAATCACCAAGGGTAATCGAAGAGATTTCGCTTTCTTTTTGAATCCAGTCGATTTTTTCGTCAATAATCTCAATGTTTTTTTATGCTTTTTGAGTTGTACCAGCAACTGTTTCGGGATACGAATATTACAGTGTAACAAATTGTACACAATCTCGCTCAAGGCCTTCAATTGGCCTGGAGTAATGGATTTAAGTAAATCCTTCTTCTGCTTAGAGGAAGACGTCTTATCTAAGAGTAAACATAAGAACAGACTGATCTCTTTGATGGTTCTTGACATAATGAATGAGATGGTTAGACGTAACTTATTTATAGGTCCTTTCCTTAAGAGTCAACGAATGGAAATGCGATGCATCGCGGGTACCCGTACACTTTATAGTTTATTTTGGTACATATACGATAGGTTCTTCTCCGGGAAAGATTCTGGTTCTCAGTCTTAGTTTATCGTCAGCCCTAGGTGTCATATCGATCACGATCGGTCCGATCGGTCCATCATAGCGTCGACATATGCATCCACTAATACGTTGGATCGACCAGGGAATAATTGCTTACCTAGAACTGAAATTTGTGAAGCATCCCACACATTTTTGAATAACACCAAATACCAGGTGTTCAAAGCGATCGTTCTAGCAGATTTTCCCTGTCCTTACAAATTCTGTGTGATGAAAAGAACGCTCAGTCGTTTGTGATGGCATCCTTGAGTGAATAATAGTTCCATTTCTTTGGACGCTACGACTTCGTGGGCTAAATCGTTTAAAATGATAGCCCGTGTTCGTGATTTGAACAAAACTCATTAATAGTGACAGACGTAGGTAAACCGGAGTGCAATGTCAGACTCGGTATCGTCTTTTCCATCTCGTCAAACAAAGGTTGATAAATACCGTAACAGTACAGAATTTTCAAAGGTGGGTCTTTAATGTACATACCCGGAAGATGTTTTAGCAGTTTATAAGTCCACATACTTTTTCCGCAACCCGTAGCGCCACTGATCATAATGCTGGAACAGGGCGCGAACGGTGCCAAACTTTGAGTTTCCCACCACGGTTTTGACGGGTCAAAGGTGTCTTCTTTATTCCAAAAAATCACTGATTTGGGAAAAACGGGAGTGACGGCTGATGACATTTCATTCCTCTTCAACCACTCTTTTTTCGTTTCAGAATTCATATGATGGCAATTAGACAAATGATTTCCCTAATCTTAGTAAATCCCTAGCCTTGCAACCTTCCCCCCGAGTACGAACCATAGCTTCGAAATTACTTAAAGTTTTAAAGTTAAACTATTTATGGATATGACATGTGGTCCCAGGGCCTTTCATTGGTTGTTTCGATGCTTAAGAGCGTGGCCATGGCCTTTTGCAGGGTGTTTAAGAACGTGGCCCCAGGCCTTTTGCTGGCTGTTTAAAAGCATGGCCCCGGGCCTTTTGTTGACTGTTTAAGAACGTGGCCCCGGGCCTTTTGCTGGCTGTTTATGAGCGTGGCCCCGGGCCTTTTACTGGCTGTATAAGAGTATGGCCCCGGGCCTTTTTTTTAACCGAGTACTAGACTTGAAATGAATACCTTCAGTAGCCAAAAGGTAAAGTATCGAGGTTGGGTTGTACAACCCTCTTCGTATACACGATGCGATACGTTTTGTTTTCCGATCTATCCCGGGAGATTTTGGTCACCGTAATTCTTTTCCTTTTCTTGCTGGGTGATTTGTTAGGACTGGATCTCTGCGGGGATACACTGGTCATCATAATTTCTCCGCGTTTGTATTCTGTTACTATCATGTCTTTCACCGTTGAAAAATTGATCAACTGAGCATTGACGTGATTCAAAGTGAATCCTCGTACTTTGCAGACTTCTTGCCCAGCTTTTGTTTTTTGTAATTTTTCGGTCCCCCGGAAACAAATGTTTGGATGGAATCCCCGTCCAGTTCGTCCGTGAGGTCTCCCAAATAGTCGCCCAAAGGAGGGTTCATTTCTCCGGGTCTTGACGTGAATATGATACTATCGGTGTCCATGTATAAAGTCCTTCGATCTACCATCTCCAACAGACCGTACAGCTTCAGCCTCGCGTGACAAGTCGTGAACGAAGCGATGAAAATATTCGTACATCTGCTTTCCGGCACGAACACAGACTCTGAGAGCGACCACTGCATTTGTAAGACCCGGTCCGTCAAAATATGAAAATTGTGTATTTCTTTGGTTGGGTCAGTCAATAAAGAGAAAAATGTCCCCAACTGATGTTCCTGAATAAATTGTGACTGCGTCATGTTGGCCCTCTGTCCAAACTTCCCCAAAAAAGCGTTAAGCATTATTTTAGACAATGCGCGAAGACCCGGATTCTTTTCAATTTCGTCAGGGTTGAGAACAATTCCTTTGTTCTCTCCTTAATTTTTAATGTATTCTCGTTTCGTTTCTTCGGTTGTACACCAGGCTGGATAACCCGATGCTTGTTGTTTGAGCTTGAGAAAGGTATTGATGTACCGCGCGAACAGTCCTTCTTCTTCGTTCTCTCTGTCGTACTGCATAGATTCTGGCCAATGATACACTTCGTAGATTTTAATAACCTCGTATCCTTTCTCCAGGGCCTTCTCCAACTTTGGCGTGTACCAAGTCCCGATAAAACATCGATCCTCTTCGGAATGATCGCAAGATGTCTCAGTTTCCTCATCCGTGCACATCCGACATAATCCATATTTCAATTTTCCGTTGGAGCGGTAGGGAAGGACGGGATGGTACAATCCTCGCGGTGCCAAAATTTTGACTTTAGCCATGCCAAAATATTGACTTAACGAATGAAAGTCACGATCGATGATCACGGGGTGTTCTACGGTGTTGCGTCCGTATTTGTTCACGGAGGGATAAAGACTGGTAAAATCCTGATACAAGATCTCTTCGCCGTCTTCTGCTTCGTAAACCAACTTCCTGTCATTCGTCCGTCCCCCGAAGAAACTGTCTCTGGGATCTAATCTCGACTGCAAATCCAAAGACTGTACGAACTGTTTCACATCGGGTTGATTCCTGATCATATCTTGGAACTCGTGTTCCCAAATCTGTTCTACCCGTAATCCCTGGGATCGCCAAAATTCATCACGTTTCAGAATTAACGCGTACAACTCGGCAATGGTTTGTTGCGTCCTGGGGAGTGCGGTCGTGTTTCGTTTATGCTCAAAACACGTAGGACACCCGTGAAATAAGCAGCCATCGTACTGATATATGGTGTTTTCGCAACGTACTTGTACTTATGTCCGGGTAGCGAAAATTCCCCTTGGTTAAGAGCGTGTTGAATGTTCACTTGTCGCGTGTGTGAAAGCCATTCCAGCCATTGAATGGATGACTGACTGTATTGATCCTTTTTTACGTAGCCTTCTGAAGGTACTATTGCTATAGGACTGGGTAAAGTTTCTTCTTCCGTGATGTCCATTCCTCGACGTTTAAGTTCTGTCATCGTTAACCACTCTGAGTTGTGCAACACCATGTCATCTTCCTCATTCTTTCCTTTACGCAAAGTTAACCACGTATCGCTGTCACTGAGCTTCACATGTTGGAAGGGTTTCAGGAACTTCCGTTGAAAAACCTCCATACACACACTGGCTATGGTGATGCTTTTAGTCGGATCGACGCCCGGGGAGAGGATTCTTTCCACGATCTGACCCGATTGTGAATCCACAACAGTTCTCCTGAGTGATGGAAATGAGCATGTCGCGAAACACCATCATCGCGCGTCGTAGAATATCTACGTCCGAACGACAGTATGATTCCATCTCGTGAGCAAAGTCAAACACTTCATCGCTTTTAGTCTCGTACCACTCCAAAAATTCTTCACGCCCTTTGGTCGACATGAATTCCACCGCGTAGAAAGAAGGATCTGGATAGGGTCCTATGAACGTTTGATTTTCGGGTAGATTGAAATGATGGGGAAAATATCCCTTCTTCATTTCCTCCAACTTAAACATCTTCGGTAGACTGGCCAGGTTGATACTGAAGAATGACAAACTGTCCATCAAACGGATGTTGAGGCCTCTATCAATTTGCATAGACATGATTTTGCTACCATTGTAGATGATTTTGCTGGGCAAGATGGAATGCTGGATCAAATAAGACAAGATAATGTATCCGTCATACCCTCGAAAATTATGCGCTTAGACCGTGTACCCACGATGTTGATCAGAAAATAGCCATTTGCAAAAATCCTTACTGGTGGTATCTCCGCTGAATAATACCTCCTTGCTGCCTCAGGTTCCCGTACAGGGTTCTTTGAGATAAGCTTTGGTCTACGGATCTCGTTCATTGCATCGTTCGCAGGTACTGCCGCAAGAGGTGCAGGGACTATCCATAGCCTTGTCCTTACAAACATCGGAAACGGATTGGGCGATGACAAAATTTGGAATGTGTTCCATTTTTCTGCAGGAGAGGCTATGGCAATTGTCACACAGAGGTTGATGGTGACAGTTATCTGGATTTTTTTTACAATTTTTACATGGCGATGGGAGGTAACCCTCAGAGCAATTGAAAACACTACTTTGGTGACATTCGAAATCGAAGAAGATAAATTTACAAATATCCGTTGAGTCTTGGGGTGATGATAGCACTTGTGATCTTCGGGAATGTACGTTTTACAAAAGTTGCATTTGTATTCCCCGCAGACATGATTGTCTAGAGTCCGTTCGGTGACCTTGAGAATCTTTTTACACGTAGGGCATTTCTTCCACGTGTCGCACTCGGACAGGAATTCTCTCTTTCCGTTCATTCGTTTCTTTTTGTGAAATTCGTAACAGGTGAGGGACCTCGCTCTCATGTGGCACTCCTGGCAATACACCACTGAAGCGCTTACTTTACACTTCTTCTGTTTACAAACCCTACAGCAGGTTTCGCATTGATGGGATCCTCTCTTATTGTAGGCTTGAAGACAATTGTCACACCAGTAATTGCGATTAAAGAGCCCCCAAATTTTGGTGATGGCGTGAAAATGTTGGTCCGCCTCAATGTGATACACGAATAATTGGGTTTTTATGCCCAGGTTTCTCCTTTTGGAATGATGGAATTACCCATCTCAGCGCTGACCACCAGAATTCTACAATCCGTGACCCTTTCAAATTCCACTATGTCCACCAGACTCGCCTTTCTATTCAAAGGTAGTCCGGCCAGTTCTGTGAGTCTCGTAGCGAGTTTTGTTTGGGTCGTTGACTTACGATCTCTCATGTTTTTATATAGTTTTGGAGAACACGATTTGTGTTTCAAAACGAGATCCGTCCAGGGGGTATCAGGATTCCTCGCAACCAGATCTTCCCACTTTTTCTTGTCATTGTCGCACGATTTTACGAAACACATGACAATAGCTCTGGCCAGGCATAAGTTATCCTGGTTTTAGCACCGACACTGGGATCGATGATATACGGTTTATGTCCTCCTTTTGGGAGATCGATCACCCCCACATCTACGTGGAAACTCGTATCGAGTTTCAAATGTTCGTGACTGGTCAATACTTTGGAGATATATTCCAACACGGTCTTGCCGTCCAGAAATTGAAGTTTTCTTTAGGGGACAACTATGGGCTGGGTCAAACTGTTGTGATGAATGACGACGCAACCGAGATCATTATCTGCAAGATTACCATGAGCTCGCCTTATGACATCGTCAAACATTTGCGTAAACTCGTCTCGAGTTCGCTCCTCCACTGCTCATCAAACGTGACTTCGTACACTCTTTGTACAGCAGCTCTCTTTGAGAAGGTTTTTTCAGAGCGATGTTTGAAAGTATACGGTCCGACTTTCGAGGAATCTGATGGCGTAGGTGAATTTTCGGTTTCTTGAGAAATTGATCCTGCTCCTCTTCCCTCTTGCATAGTATTAAGGTACTGTAGAGATATCCCGCTGCTAGATGGCATCGGTGAACACGTGGATTTATGTTGGACGTAGTCGAGACGTCCCCTTTTCCCAGTAAACACTTTTCCACAACCGGGGCAAACGCAACCTTTACCTTTACTTTTCTGTATCGGGAGGTTCGAAGTATCCGATGTTAGAGTTTCCGGACTAGTTCCCAATACGTAATCTTCTGAGGCTGTATCATCATCAGGGGACATTGATGTTGGTTTAAAAGGACTACCGTCCTCACTTTCGTCCAAGTTGCACGCTAGTGCGAGATCTCCGTGATGGTCGTTTTGCTCTGATTCCAGACTGCCTTCCCAACTTTCGTCCAAGTTGCACGCTAGTCCGAGATCTCCGTGATGGTCGTTTTGCTCTGATTCAGGACTACCGTCCCAACTTCCGTCCAAGTAGCACACTAGTGCGAGATCTCCTTACTGGTCATTTTGCTCAGATTCAGGACTACCGTCCCAACTTCCGTCCAAGTTGCCCGCTAGTGCTAGATCTCCGTACTGGTCATTTTGCTCTGTTGGCATAGGAATATGTTTAGGAGTAGTAGTTCTTGTACTTTCATGTTCCTCGGGCTGAGATGTCCTTCGACGTTTCGAAAGGGGTGAATGGACATGCTCAAATAAGGGTGTTATTCCTTGTATGTTTTTCCAATCTTAGGTGGCTTCTTGAAGAAAGTCATCGAATCCGTCATCCTCATCATCGGGTTTCTGCTGTTCTTGCCATGATATTTCTTGTGCTCGCAGATGGAACCATCTATCCATG
The DNA here is from genome assembly GCA_936450465.1 of Gibbula magus. Taxonomy (NCBI): domain Eukaryota; kingdom Metazoa; phylum Mollusca; class Gastropoda; order Trochida; family Trochidae; genus Gibbula; species Gibbula magus. The sequence goes on from OW388303.1 coordinate 31,062,837, forward strand.
ACGTACTCATTATCGCCTAGATTCCATCGTTCAGCCCACTGTTGCAAGGCATTGCTGCACTCGAATCGATTTAAAAGGTCCATAAAATCCATGACTGAAATTCAATAAAAAACAAATGTCAATTACTCAATTTGATTTGTTTGTTTGGTTTTAAGAATGATTCTTCGCATTACAGAGCATCCTTTTTGATAAGACTATTTTTGAACAATTCCAATAAAGTCGTCAAAGCGAGATCTCTCGTTTGACACGTAACACCCTAGTTTCAACTTCCATTTTCATTCGAGGTCATGTGACACGACGAGGCGTGACGTCATCGACATTCTAACGATGGCATTCCGTCCTACTCGACTTTAGTTATCCAATGATACCATAATTGTAAAATTCAGACGCATGGTGAAGGAGATATGGGGGTTTGAAGAACCGACCAATGGGAAGTTGGTATTCCTATGACGTGACGTCGAGGGCTTTAAACGACTCTAGATCCTTTATTTATACGCTTAGAAACGTCGTATCAATTGCGTTCGATTCCCATACTCCTTTTCTTTCGTTTGGGATATCGTATAGAAAAATGTAGAATACAAAGATATTTAACCTTTAATAGTCGACACTAAATTCTCTCGGGTAATGCATTGGATTCGATAAGACTAATTTTTAACAATTCCAATAGATTCGTCTAAACGAGATCTCTCGTTTGATACGTGACACCCTAGTTTAAACTAATAACTTTATTAAAAAAAAATAATACATGATTTAACATTTTATTATCGTTTTTAAATAATCAATATTATTTTTGTTTAAAAGAAATCAGTTAGCTTTCTCATTTTCAAAAGAAATCTCATGAAAAATAGTTGTTGAACACCGTTCGCCGGTCATTTAAAAAAAACGGACCGTACGCCGTGTCACGTGTCCGTGACGGAATACAAATCGAGTAGGACCATGTCGCCGATTGTTTCTAAACGACACGAGCGCCGACTAACGCGCCGGGCCCCCGAATCGAGTTGAAACCTTAAATGAGGTCAACACTAAACTGGACGCGCGGCTGAAACAGGAATAGCAGTGTTTGAATAACAAAGGATTCTTGATTTTCGTACGTATCAATGTTGATTTAATAGTTTGTGAAATCTAAATAACACGTGAAGGTAGGCGCATAGTTTTGAAAAACCATGCAACACTTTCAGAAAGTATGCTTTATCTTAGACTATGATCGTGACAATCGACTGTTAACCCTTGTTGTTGATATTAGAATGACATTTCTTAATCAATTCATAACATCTGTTTTGTTCTAAAAGCCAGTAAAAGGTATGTATGAGATATCCACGTTCATGGGAAATAGTTTTATGAGACCACGGAAGTTTAATCAATCTTACACTATTTGCGTGTCCGTCTCTGTTGTTGAAAATAGTGTATAATATCTTTGAGACGACCCTGAATTTTAATGGACAATGACCTGCGTTAGACGTCTCCAGTGCAACGTCAATGAGGTCTATAGCGATGTTTACATCGAATAATCAATTACATTTTATCTGTTCAAATGAAATCATTCTTTGCAAATAACGCTATACAATGATTTGGTATTTGACATCTATTTATTCAATCATTTCAGACGTTTGTTTAATTGATTACGACGTGAATCCTTTTATACATACAGGTCTTCGTTAGTATCACGCAAAACGATTTCAATTGTTTACCATCGCAAAACTCCTTACGCGTAAAGTGAGACATTACACCTTATGTTAATTACAAACTACTGATACGTTCAACTCCCATTGCAATCTTTTGTCAGTTCACCTATCCCTTCATGATATTGCTCGATAGTCAAGGGGGTTACCCAAACGAATTTGATGAGATTAATGAACCAGAAATAGTTGTACACAACTATAATCCTTTACAATTGGTGTTCGGAATCAACGGATTAATGAATCATATGTTTGTAATAACCCTTATATTAACGTATTTTCTTATTTAGAGAAACTGTACTTAATATCTGTTAAACTACATTTATGAATTTTGATAGTATGTTCTCTATGTCGTGTTGTATAGTTTATGAAAATTAAAATTCTGTTCTGTATCGTCCTGATACTGAGGGATCAGAATTATCGGTGATCGTATATTTTAAACTATTGAGAGTATTGACTCCTTGAAAAATAGTTATTCAAGATATGATAGTCATTAGTTATAATTATATCTTATTCATTGGTTTTAGACTCCTATTTAGATCAGTTTGTCTTAGTTTCGTTTCTGTTTTTGAAAAATTCAAATTCTTACAGCAAAACGGTTCAAATGTTTGAATTTGTTCTTTGTTTGCAGCACTAAAAAATCCATGCGTGCATGTCTTGAATCTGATTGGCCAGACGTATGCCTTTTATTGCTCGCTCAACGTGTGTTACATCATTTGGACTTTAACTCTGAAGAAAAGATGAACTCAAAACTGTGCGTATTTTAACTATAGTATTGTAAATTTTCTAAATTACGTATGAAGTCATTTCACACAATATCGTATATATCATCGGAGTTTTTATTGTTTGTTTTATATATATATATATATTTATATATATATCATTTATTTAACTGTTTAAACCTTAATGTTTTAGAACCGAAACGAGTACACCCCTGTGTCACATCCAAAATGACCCGTTGAGGCGTCATCTCAGTTTTGGGATAGGCCTATCGATGTAAGTATATATGATTATATATATCTATAGATAGATAGATAGATAGATAGATAGAGAGATAGATTCATTTATCATCGCTCTGAATGTGTCCAATATACTACATTCCGCTCAAAACTCTATGTTCTAGAATCTATGTTAACATCGGCGTCTTGAAAACGTTATGTTATATAATTCGTAACTATTGTCTCTTATAGTCCATCGCCTATTTTGAGTACATCTCCCAAGAGGGATGTGTCGGAGGTCCAGTCTCCGTCATGGCTTCAGGTCTCGCCTGTAACCATTACTGCCCCATCAAGGGACACAACAGAGGTGACAAGACCGACTCAGTCGGTAAGTAATATATTTCCTTTTTCCTATTTATTTTATTCTGAATTGTTAAATTTTAAACCCTCGGTTCTGTTCTCGCTCGCTTTTTAAACTACGAAAACACTAATTCTCAACTAATTTCTTTCTCATACAGGTCAAGGAGGAGTTACAACTCCTAATGACCGTCATGAGAACGGTAATGGAGATGGCGGAGACCATCGTCCAAGAATTATAGTCTTCCACCCTCCCTTATAGGTTAGCTTAGATTAATATTTAAAAAACTAGTGTCTTACCTCTTTCAATAGTTATGAAATTGAATTTCACGCTCGCTCGGAAATTCTGTCTGTATGTGACACGCTACCCACGCTAACCGGTTTTATATACGCTCTGACGTCATACTTTATATCGCAACTGTTCATTGATAACTATTGGTTATACTTTTGATCGGAAACGTTTGGTCTCACGTCAATTGGATAGACTTCAATCCAAGAACTCCGATTGGTTGACGTTAAAAAATGTCAATCGTTTTTTTTCGTATCGCGTCCTTTTGGCACCATCTAACGCTATATTCTCACATCCATATATGGTATCATCACGTGGGGACGCTAAGGCGTTATGCCAACGTAACGTTCATGGTAAAGACACGTACCGACGCTATGACGTCACGATCGCGTCCCTTTGACACCATTTAACGCTATATTCTCACATCCATATATGGTATCATCACGTGGGGACGCTAAGGCGTTATGCCAACACACCGTTCATGGTAAAGACACGGACCGACGCTATGACGTCACGATTCGGTTATAAATTTACGATTTCTGATTGGTTTCTTATAGATCGAATGTTCTCGATGAGTCACGTGGGGACGCCATGACGTCACGATTCGGTTATAATTCGTTTATAGACAGTACCATTCATCACAGAGTATATGATCCGATAAATCTATATTCGCTAATTTATCGGAGCGTATACTCTGGGTTATCGAGAATGTATGTAAGGTTGAAATCTAAACATCTCCTACGTTATATTTAAAAAATCGTTAAAACCTTTAGTCATAGTAAAACTTCAAAATTGGTGGATATTATTAGACATGCGTTAACCTGAACATGAAAAACGACGTCTGATTTAAAGACGTTACCGGATGGAGAAAGCTTGGCAATGCACATTAACGTGCATGAGATCAGGGGTAGGCTACTCTGTTTGGATTTGATTTCGCAAAGTTTAAATATGAAATTAAATAAGGTTAAACAACATGTTTTCATGTTATCAAGTTATACAAGTAATCATTCATGGGTTTATTGTAATGGTAGGCGTAATTATAAAACAGTATCGGAAAGGCTTTTCTTTTCTTGTTAACATGTTAGGGCTCTAACCCCCGGCGCTTATTGGAGGCCTGGCTCTTACTTAAGACCCGAGGTGAGGTGAGGTGAGTTGGCTGTAACGCCGCTTTCAAGAGTATTTCACTTATATCGTGGCTGCTAGTATCATGAGTATTATGGCAGGGAGAAAGCCTGTAACGCCATGCGGCAATGCATTGCGGTGAAACCTGCGAGCATCGGCAGGATCTAGCGAACCTTGGGTGGTACTACGCTTAAATTCTGGCGGGATTTGAACCCCTCTAGATCCGAAGCCGAACGACCCTTATTATATTTGTGGGTTTGACCAATACATGAAACAACCTTTGATACACAAATTCTTCGCCGTTTGACGTAAACGGAATTTAGCTTGGTAGTTTAACCCTCTTAAACCAAGGAAGGTCTCACTCATGTGTAGTAGCCGGCAATAATGGCTCTATCTCGCGAATGAACTCGTTATAAGACGTATTAAACACTATAGAAGTAAATCTTCCTATCAACTTTACTAAAGTTTTCAAATTACGTTTGACTTAAAGGCTGCAGCAAGCCAAGGGCCATTCTCTGGTTTTCGATCAAGATCACGACTTTATTAAATTGTATTTTTAAAAAATGTGAAATGTGCTTGAATATATATATAATGATATGATTTTAAAACTAGTACTTTTACTTGAAATTTGACTTTAGAAAATCACGACACCACATTTGCGTTAAATATTCAAAAAGAGAGATAAAAAAAAAAAGTTTGCCAAATATTTCGAAGCTAGACGTGTCTGGATCCTAAACATGTTTAGCTTGTGACGTGTTTAGGTCACATAGTGCTTAGAATTTAGAGAGAATTCTAAACGTGTTTAGGTCTTAACACGTTTAGCACGTGTTTACATGCTAAGCATTACTTTTACAGTGTATATATCCGGTCGTATTTTCGTTATATGGAACTGATTGCTCTTATTCACTTTTAGGCACATCTAACCACCGGCTGCTATTTGAGACCCGCCTCCTATTTGAGGAACAACAACACATTCATAAGTTGCGCGTACGATTTTGCATAATCATGTTATCACTTAAATGTATCATTTGTTAATTTTACAGTAATTCCGTTAGAAGTACGTAGAGTATTCAATAGTTGGTTGTTATAGTTTTAAAATAGCCATGAGCTGAACAATAACTAGCACGTTTTATTATAAAGTTACAAAAATCACAATGACATCGAACTGTGATCAAGAGTTGAGTTTGAATTAAACTGACAGTTATGATTTCACAAATTTTCATGAGATTGCTTTTGACAATTAGGAAGCTAGCTGATTTATTTTAAAATAATATTCATTAATTAAAACAATGAATTGAACGTCAATGCACGATAATAAAATATCGATCCATATTTCGAAATAATTGTTTTAATATACTGGTATAATATGAATTACATGTTTATTGAAGCGAGTTTTACGGATGCTTACGTCTTCACGGAAGCCTGATCCAGGAAGGTGGAACCCCAATAGTCACCCTATTAGTTAGACACTATATTATATGGATGAGTGAACAAAAAGCACAAGGCTGTTACCCATTAGGAAAGTGAGGTCAAACTCTTTCCCAACTTGTAAGACAAAGATGAAACAAAGATTAGATTTGATTTCTAGCAGTTTTAAGCACAGTACTAAGTACACCGTTTTACACTCAACCGCAAAAGTAACGTCACCACATTTTCTACAGTTTAAAAAACAAAATACCACGCCAGAGAATTTTAAAAGCTTTTGATAGGGACATGATTAGTACACTGTAAAATCAAGTGTTCAGGAAATGAACACTAGTTGAACACTAAATTGTAACACTTCTTGAACACATATAGATGTTCCAAAGTTGAACACTAGGCGTTCGATTTTAAACACCAGGTGTTCAATTTTAAACAACAAGCGTTACATAGCTAAACGCCATTTGAACACATAGTGTTCAACTTTTGATCACGTCCAAGTGTTCAAAATGTTAACACACGTGACGAGCATGCAAACATAGCATCTTGTCAGCATCTTTCTCAGTTCATTCACTTCAAGGCAAAAGACAATTCAACGAAATATTAACGATCAACAATATTTTATTCAGTAACAAAAACAAAGCTCAAGTATTTCCAAAGACAAACAATCAATATATCTCAAGTTCTAATCTCAATGACTCACTGTACTAATTACTTCAACTACTCAAATATCTACCTATAATAGACATTCAATGTAACTATTGTTGGTACACAAGCTGTGTAACAACCCATGAAATGTAACCTCACTGTCTCAAAACAGGAGTCACACAAATACTAAAATACAGTTATTCCTCACTTCGAACTGTACTTTTCACGTATATATCACAAATATCTAACTACTGCACATACTGTACTGTAAGTTATTCTCAACTATAGTCTAAGGCCTAGCTTGCACCCTGAAATTCCTTCAAATTGCAATATTTATAAACTTATGTGAGTAAATAGCCAAAAACAATGTTGTCAAACTTTACTACAATCAACAATGTTTACATTAATCCTAACAACCAAAACGATACTACTTCTGTCCTAACACTACTGTTTTTATGAGTCTGCTGTATAATAACTAGTAAACCCGCTAAAATTCGAAGTAAACCCCACTAAACTATGCGACACTGAGACTGACGGAAGTAAACAAACAGCTCTATTTATAACCTTCGTCACGTGACTTGTTGGAACCAACCAAAAACCGACAGAACGCACCATATTTGGTGGGAACCAACAGCAATTGGTGGGAATCGACATCGTGGGAACCGACAGTGATCGGTGGGAACCAACCGTTGACTGTGGGAATCCACCGCCGTGGGAATCAACACTCATTGGTTGGAAAAGTACTTAGTGACCTAAATATAGAAAATGTGATCGCCGATGAAGTTACGGGCGAGTAAAATAGGGAGAATGTTTTATACTACACTCATTTACGATCGCTGGAAATGGGAGCTGACAGCCATTAGTGTGAATGAGCGATACAAACTACAAACGACTGAAGTTTATGTTCACTGGAATATTTACATCTAACAAAACAGCAAAGCTTATTCTAGAATCACTATAATAGACATAAAACCATAAATAGACACTCAGGTAATTATTGACATGTTTTCGAATGATAAAAATACGACAATTTGTAGATGTGAAACTTACCAGTGGAAATTTTGACAGCTGCCATCCGGAAACATATCGTAGGTTGACCTGGGTCACAGAGGTTAAGGTACTTGGCGGTGTTTACAAGGTCAGGGCTATTTGAGATGCGAACACACTGAGAGCATTGGGAGGTAGAAACGAGTTATTTACACTAAGTTATGATTACTTTACTTATAAGTGATGAATGGTAAAAATATTTACTATAGATGGTGACAATAGTTACGCAAAAAATGGAGAATCATAGAATTTCAGCAAAGATAAATATGAAGAATTTTACAACTTAGCGAAGTGGTGAATATTTACAATATTTACGCTATGAAAAGAAGTTGAAAAAGTCAGTTCCTCACAATACCCTCTGCTCAAATTATGACACAGTGAATCAAATACACCATTTGAATAACAATTCATAAACAAACTCAGCACATTTGAAAATGATGACAACTCCAATATGATCGAGAGCCTAATATCATCTCTTGAACCATCTGAATCCTCCATGCTCTGCTTCGTCCCCAAAGAGCTGCTTCAGCATTACACCACAGGTGTGCTGCTGGTAACACTGGATGGTATTGCGGCAAGGCTGTCCTTCCGCTGAACTGGTTATGAACCCTGGCTTCATCAGGTTGTCTCCGTCTACCAGATACTGAAACTTCTACAACTGCTTCGGCTACATGTTGCCACCTCAATCCTCTATCGTCCTGCTGATGCTGACTGCTCTCTGCATCTGATTCGGCAGAGTCGTGATGCATCTGCGCGGTTCACCCGGACACATCATCTCACAGCGCTCTCAAGGACTTCTGCCGTAAACATCCTAGTCAACATGCATCAATCAACTTAAATATGAACATCATTAATGCAACATATATAACTATAACAACATTCTTTAAATTCTATAACACAATATGTCATTAATATAAAAATACTATATTTCTCTGTTTCAGGACTTCAAGGACCTGGCAAGTAGAGCATCTGCCCTCAGGTTTTACAAGTCAATTCCTGATTCAAAGACAGATTTCCTCTCGCAGCACATCTTGCACTGTGCGACCCATTTATTCACATCTTCTCTGACTCTATGCCAGTAGAATCCTGACAACACCTTGCCTTTTGTCTTCTTCCGTCCTGAATGACAAGACAATGGGCTACCGTGCATTTGGTACAAGACTTCTTCTCTCATACACTTTGGCACGATAAGCTGCAATTCTTCATTGCCTCTACAGGTATGCCTTCTATAAAGCAGACCATTTCGCATTAATAGGTTGTCCCAACTCAACAGGTAATGCCTCACACTAGGACTCAACATACGGGACTCCTCAATGGATGGACGTTCGCCTCCTTCCATCCATAAAAAGATCGGTTGCAGCTCTACATCTATCTTCTGCTTCCGACGAATATCATCTATGTCATTGGCAAATCTCCAGGGAAACCACTTTTCCCTAAGATCTGCTTTTTGTCGCTTTGACATTCTCCTCCAAATGTCAACGACTCTTCTTGACCAGGTTTTCTTGGTCCCCATACATATAACCAGCAAGCTGCTTAGCAAATTAGTTTTCCCTTTACCTTTGACCTTTTGTCTCATCACGTTCAGCCGCTTTACTGCCCTGCTGAACAACTCGTGCAGACTCATTTTGAAACCGCAAGAACTACCCTGGTTCAAGCCCAGTAACATCCCGATCACCAAAACTACTGCAACAAACTTCACTCTTACTACTTGCACAACTTCTGTCGCCAAAGTTCTCCATTTATCTTTGACCTTTCGTCTCATCCCGTTCAGCTGCTTCACTGCCTTGCCGAACACCATGTGCAGACTCCTTTTGAGACCTGACGTACTGCAAGAACTATCCTGGTTCAAGCCCAGTAACATCGAAATCACCAAAACTACTGCAACACACTTCACTCTCACAGCTTGCACAACTTCTGTCGCCCAAAGACATCCCCAACTGGATGTGACATTCTCCACATGGGCTCTCATTCCAAATCTCCAAGGACACCATTTTCCCCTGAAATCAGCTTTCCGCTGACATTTCTCCGTTTATATCACCGCTTCTCAGTGACCAGGCATTCTGCATGCCTATAAATCTGATGAGCGAGTTCCTCAGTAACCCTCCGCTCAGCAGACAAATTCTTCCTTTGTCTTTAACTCTTTGATTCATCATGGTCAGCAGCTCCACTACAGCGCTGAACATCTCACACAGATTCCCCTTGGAAGCTGCCAAACTGCATAAACTACAAACAATCAAGTTCAGCATCACCACAAACAACAGAATAACTGCGATGAACTTATCTTTGAATACTTCTACAACTTCGGTCTGAGGTGACCCTCTAAAAGACGTAAACCCTGAAGTGTAAGTCCCTTGTATCACAGAAGAAGTATACTGTGCCTCGTGTAGATTGGTCTTGATAGCTTCGTTACTGCATAAGTACCCCATGCTAAAGCCCAGTAAAAAACATATTAACAAAACGACCCTGAAAAACTCATCCTGAAACACAACCATGATTTTCTCCGGTAGAGGCAAACCTCTGCGAGATATTGAGTCTGAATTGTCGGTCCTACTTATCATCTGCTCCCTGACAGCTCCTTTTCTCCTGTCAGGCTGATTCACACTTGCCGCAACCGCATCATGTTCTTCCCTGGACCTCACATCTTCACCACCTGTTGCAGTTCGGGCACACTTCACTGCTACTCTGCTCTCCATACTATCCCTGAAATATATAATTTCACAGGCAGCATCATCAATGTTCGCAGGGTTGCTGATGTACTCAACTTGTATCATTGCCCTTTCATCATTCCCGCAGCAGAGAAATTGTCTCAGTTGATCTTCTTGCCCCGTCTCCTGACTGCGGTGCACATACACCTTGCTGGAGTACTGCTTCAAATCGTCAGGGGATTCCCTGCCGATGATTGGGGGTAGTCTCGGCTGAGTGGATGACACACCTGAGGCTCTAAACGTGCATGAGATAGTGTTTTTCTCATTTCCCCCTTCTGATTCATTTGCACACAGTAGTTCATCACATCTAGCACAGATAATATTGCTCAAGTTTGACTGGACCCTCTGTTCTGCCATGTATTATTGCATCTCCTCCACCTCCTCAGCAAGTGTCGACACTATTTGACAAATGTCATACAGTTGATCTCGGATGGCTGTGTTGTTGTCGATGGCGACGTTCGACTCTGTGCATGTCTGGGACGAGCTGCTATGTCGGGACAAGTGGATACTTTTGATTTCATCATCAGCATAGGAAACCATGGTGGATGAGCAGAGCCCTGAATAACAATTCCTATCAATATAAGTTATTGAAAACCCCTTGATTAAATGCTTAACTGGATTCTAAAACTATTCTCATATTCTAAATCTGAGAACTAAACTATAAACCTATTTCATAAATGTCTACAAATGCTTGATACCTTTTGCCTTGAGATTTATAAATGCAAATATGCCATACATTTTGAAGTAGCCATCAATTTTGAATTAATTTCAGAGAAAAATATTTACGGGTTCGAATCACTGGATGTGTATAAGAATAATCACATCCCACTTCTGACACCAAAGTTGTGACGACCATAGAAACATAGCCTCTTGTCAGGATGGCTAATATTTAATCTTTCTCAGTTCATTCACTTCAAGGCAAAATATAATTCAACGAAATATTAACGATCAACAATATTTTATTCGGTAACAAACACAAAGCTCAATCAATATATCTCAAGTTCTAATCTCAATGACTCACTGTACTAATTACTTCAACTACTCAAATATCTACCTATAATAGACATTCAACTATTGTTGGTACACAAGCACTATCCTGTGTAACAACCCATGAAATGTCTCAAAACAGGAGTCACACAAATACTAAAATACAGTTATTCTTCACTTCGAACTGTATCGCTTAACAGTATGTCTATTGAACTACTAAACAATAGATATACTTCACAATATATAAGTACCTAAGCAACAGATCTATCTATAAACCTGAGATATCACTCAACATCTATAATTACTTTTCACTTATAAATCACAAATATCTACTACTGCAAATACTGTCTTGTAAGTTATTCTCATCTATAGTCTAAGGCCTAGCTTGCACCCTGAAATTCCTTCAAATAGCAATATTTATAAACTTATTTCGAATGAAAAAAATACGACAGTTTGTAGACGTGAAACTTACCTGTGGAAAGTTTGACAGCTGCCACCCGGAAACATATAGGTTGACCTGGGTCACAGAGGTCAAGGTACTTGGCGGTGTTTACAAGGTCAGGGCTATTTGAGATGCGAACACACTGAGAGCATTGGGAGGTAGAAACGAGTTATTTACACTAAGTTATGATTACTTTACTTATAAGTGATGAATGGTAAAAATATTTACGATAGATGGTGACAATAGTTACGCAAAAAATGGAGAATCATAGAATTTCAGCAAAGATAAATATGAAGAATTTTACAACTTAGCGAATTGGTGAATATTTACAATATTTACGTTATGAAAAGAAGTTGAAAAAGTCAGTTCCTCACACACATTTACATGTTCAAAGCCATGTAACACTTCTTGAACACTTTTACATGTTCAAAAACCCGGGTGTTACAAAATTGAACACTTCATAAACACATAATGTTAACATCTTGAACACTAACATTCATCACCTTGAACACTTGATGTTTATCATCTTGAACACCTGATGTTTATCATCTTGAACACCTGATGTTTACCATCTTGAACACCTGATGTTTATCACTTAGAACATTTTATGTTCATCATTATGAAATTTAAAAAACGGAAAAACAATAAACATGTGGTCTCAATTATTTATTTGATTCAAACCAAGAACTAGACAACAATACTGTTTCAGATCATTACATGAATATATGAGCACCGGTATATACTGTGCAGTTGTTTGACAGAAATATAAAAAGTATCTACTGAACTTAATAATTTGTCTATTATTGTCAAATCAGTCAAAGAAGCAAGTGAAATCACCAATACTATTTTTCTTTTGCATCGTACCTCAATTATGTCTTAAAAACATGCAGCAGTATAACACTTTACTATGCCAGATAAAATAAACAGATATAACAACAACACTAAAATAAAAATAAAATCTGCATTATAACAAACAACTATCCAACAAACAAGTGTTGGTCACTAACATAGCATTATACCCAACCAATAATGAAACAAGTCGAGCGAGTGAATTGGGTTGGGTAATATTTCAAACAGTAGCAGTGACAACATAATGAAACGAATATGATATATTTACTTAGAAACAAACCCATGAAACTGCTGTTACACATTTGAATAAAAGGCAAGTTGAAATGACAAGTATACAAGTACACTGTCACCAAATGTGTAGGCAAAGGTAAATAAGATATAACGTGTTCTTAAAAAGCAAAGAAAGTGCAAAATGAGATCAAAATATCAATACTGACTGGTGTCTGCATAAACATCAAATGTTTTTTTTTATTGTTTGAAGACATTGGGCTCAATGAGATACTACTTAGTAAGAGCTTAAAAGGGGATTAAATGAAATGAAAACCAAAATCTGAGGTAATAAAGCTCACTCATATATCTTTCACAATACTATTCTTCTAGTGAACATTAGGATATCATAAGGAAACAAGTAAAAAAAGAATATCATGCATTTATATCATTATTCTTAGGAAGAGGCTATGCATTCCTAAAGCTCCAATGGATTTAATGCAATGCAATGCAATTTTAAAAAAGTGCATTGAAAACATGGTAATTAGTCAGAGGAATACCAAAACTAAATTCTATTGAATTCCAAAAATATCAACAGCTTCAGGCACTACCAGTCAGTTTGAATGGGAAGAAAGGCTGTAACGGTTTACTTTGATACGGTTGGATATTTGATTCTAACAAGTCAAGACAAAATGAAGAAATAATATTTCAGATTTATGTCTGCAATTAGATTCACTGATTTTGTTATATCCATTCATCTATAATGTTAATGACAATTAATCTGGGTATTCTGTGTCAAATACTTGTAAGTTTTAACTTCAATGAAAGAGGAAATATTGCATTCCTTCTGTTCAATAAAACCTTTTTATGCCTAATCTATGCTACTGTCTTTAAAACTCTTTATGTGTAGAGTGTTGGGACATGTATCGTCTCGTAACTTGTGAAGTTGTAATTACAATCAGATTACAGGTCCCTGGGTGTCCCATTAACTGGTATCGGGATACATCATCTCACCACTTAGCCTACAATACACAGGTGTACTTAATAACATATGAACGGCAATTGAATCAGATAAAAAAATTTACAAGGCGGTAAGTAAAAGATCAACAATGGTGATGGATGATTCTTACAGTTCGGTAGATTCAAACACTGGTCTGAATCTATGGACAAAGAACTTGAATGTTTTTGATGTTTGCATCGAATATGGCTCTCCAAAGGCAAATTGTTGGAAGAGACCAAGAACCATTGCATGACACTTGGGATATTCAATATCAAAGTTGTATTACAAGCTAATGAGTTGCCAGACTGAGGAAGTGACACTACTGCCTTGACAGCGAATGGAACAGCCATCTCCAACGATGAACATTCCATTCACAACTTGTTTTTTGGTGAAAACAATGACATGAGGAGCTTCCATCGGCTTGGTTATCAACATTTTTCCAATGTCAGAATCTACATCCTGTAAAAAGGAAAACATACAATAAATAGACCATTTGGCTCTCATCAGGCTTTATATAATACATAAAAAGGGGCTACAGGATACGCATATAAAGCGCTACCAGAGCACCAAATCCCAATAGCTAAGGATCCTGAAATGACATTTCAACCTTTTAGGACTTACATTGTTTTTTGAGAAGAGGTTTTTTTTTGTGTGGCCTTTTTTTTGGAGGGGCAATAGTCATGAAGTCTACAATTTTACAGTTCCCTTGGGCCAAGATAAATGTAAACAAGATTTAAGGTCTCTGGAGTCAATCATTCACAAGGTAAACTTGAAAATCGAAACTGATACCGGCAGATAATCATTTGAAGCTGCATACAGGTATTCATAGCTCATATGAATTTTAAGGTACATCCATTGTGTTGTTGGGGGTCAAATATGCTAAACGTTTTAATGGTTTTATTTTATCGAGAAGTACCAACTGATACCGAAAACTACAATTTTGATGATACTCGACTTAGTATATTGACGATATGAAGGTAAAAGTGTCGATTTCTGATCGAAAACCGGACAATGAACCGCGTGTGGCGCGCGCCAATGAGTCAAACGTAATTTTGAAATCTTATTTAAACCAGACAAGATAACAAATTAGGGTTGATACTGTTCAATAGGTCATATAACTACTGTGCATATAAATAGGACATGCACTTTCGGTATCTGCACATGCATAATGCCGTTACTCAATTTTAATTGGAAACTAGTAATTATGATATATCTGGCGATTGGGGATGAATATGCAAGCTGAGTGAAATTTGTTTTATTGTAAACAGCACATATGGTGTGTTGGAACGTATTAAAGCCAAATAAAATGTTATGAAACACAATTGATGTACCTTTAATAACAATATTATTACAGGATTACATTAAAGTTTTTCTTGATGATTGATAAATAAGCCATTCATTCATTTCAGTAATGGTAAAACAGATTGTTTAATTCACTATCACTTACATCATGTACTTGAACGAGTGTCTTGAAATGAGCGTTTGGGGTGTTCCCTTTCCCACTTCTATCAAATTTGGTTTCTTGCTCGATAAAGCGGATGACACCAACCATTGCTCTTGTGTCCTGTTTCAAATAAAATGTCAGTGTAAGCTAGTCTATTTTGACAATATTCGTTAATAGTCACATCTTTCCCTAGAGATAAGGCATATAGATAATGATAATGAGGGGATGTTTTGGTCAACAATGAGTGTACATATAAGGGAGAAGAACTGTTTTTCAGGGCATTATTTTCCAAAGGCAAGGTCTTCAATTTAAGTGCCCAACAAACGAGATCAGTATCGAACAAGAGATAAGTGAACACATATTTGTCAAAAAAGCTTCAGATTGCATAATTCCATGACTCTGATGATAAAAAAAAATCAGATTTAACCCACAAAATGCACAGATATATATGATGAACTATGATCTATATTAAGGGAGGAATGCCTCAAAATAATAACAAGGTTCAACATGTCATGTCAAAATAAAACATGTTTATGGTTATGGTGAATGAAAATTTTGACTGATATTTATACACAGTACCTCCTCTTTGGGCTCACCAGACGTCTCCTTCTTCATCAATTTGTGACACGATACCACAACCCTCTTCATGTTCTCAGAAGAGCAACTAACTTCTCGGCTCCAAATCTTGCTTTGAATTCACATAGCAACTGGAAAAAACATTACGTATTGCAGTTCACTAAGACAAATTATTGATTTTTTAAAATTATTATTTGCAATGACCTGTTTAATTGATTGAAAATGTTTCCTTTATTTCAAATCCGCCTTCCAAACACATAATATACTTACAATAATTGCCATTAATTGGACATATGAAAATATGGAGCCTTTTTTCTAACATTTACAACCACAACCAGACTTTATACAGACAACTTGAATAGATAGAAAAAAAAACTTACAAAGAGCGCATCTGTGAAGCAAGGATCCCGCTGACCAGTGTCTTGCTATTTTTTAGCACACTGTCTCTGTATGGGAGAGTCTCCTTTAGCAACATTTTGATGTGTGAAACGTTCCGGTTCTTTTGGGTTTTTGTCCATTCATCTTTTAGTTCTTTCACATGGGCTTTTACATCTTCTTCGCTCAGTTCTTTCTGATTTGTATCTCTCTTTGGAGAGTTTTGGGTGGGGGCGGGGTTGATGATGTGGCAGGGCTGCTCTTAATCTTGGCGCTATGACGCATGTGTCGGATCTTCATAGATAACTGTTTGACAAATGTTGTCTGTAATTAAAGATACAATAATACATAATATTAACAAAGATATTATATTTTCATTATTTCAATGTATTTACATTAGACGTTTAGCATGGCATGAATAGAAATACTAATATGTCACCTTCATAATCTAAACAGTTTTTAAAAGTTTTTCAAGCTAATGCAAACATTTCTCAAGAAAACAACGTGTGCAATCATGCTCCTTAAAAAGTCATCTATTATCTATAATATACCAATGATGACAATCATAAAATTACTAACCCATGGATGAGTCCCTTCCATTATAATGCAGGGCCACGCAGCATAAACTCTTTCTCCGATAGCCTTGTAGTGACTGGAGTCGTTTATGTGCAAGTACTTCCCGTAATAGTGCTGAGCCGTTTCGTTGATCAACTTGTTCCAAATTACTTCTGATGATCCATCTCTAAGGTGCCTCAGCACCAGCTCAGAGTACCGTGGCAAATCTTCAATCTTTATCCTTTGCGGGATATTGGCTGGAGTTGTGTTAACCATTTCTGAAATAAACATGTTAAAGCAATAAAAGAAGTGATCAAAATTGTCCCAACAATTAAATATTTTACTTTTTGTTAAAATACATAGAGGATACTTAATTGAGTTTGTAAAAAAACCGCTTTACTTAATCAAGTAACATGGATATTAGAGGATATTTTGCTTTTCTTGACAAATACCATAAATTGTTTACCTCAGGACTCACGAGATGAGATAAATAAGGTATTTGTCAAGAAAAGCCACATTTTCAATGATTAATTTATTATATGATCAAATCTTTGCAAATTCACCGAAATTGGCTTGCATTTACATGCTTCAGCAATAACGTCACGTGATGTCGGAGCATTGTTTTATGACATCAAGCCATTGTTAAATCAGTCACTAGTGACTGATAATGCATTCCAATGTCATTTTAACTAGTACTGGTAAGACGGTTTATTTTACCTGGTATTTCACTGATATACTAATTTTCTTCCCACAATGATTGCTCCGTCATAATATTCCTAAACAACCTCTGTCACTAAAAGCGCAATATGTGGATTCTGGTAAATTCCCCTAGTGGCATAAATTTGCAACACAAACGATCTCCCTTATGTACATAAAATTACACCTTGAAATTTTTTTTTAGGTAAACCGCAGTCCTGAAATTTTAGATAAACAAAACTACGATAGAAGGCAAAAGCTTGTCAACATACCTTCTGATTGTGAGGTACTTGGAAGATTCAATGGATCAGGTCCTCGATCTTCCTGGTTTGCTTGTTCTGGAATGTGATCAAGGGATGCTGTCTTTTCAACCTCTTCAGCTGTAGTGACTGGTATTGGCGGTGCCCAAGTTTCATTACTTCTGAGGAGGACAAGAACCTCCGCAAGCTGGCCAAATTCAAGCAACGTTTCATCCTCATCAATTTCACTCCCATCATTTGATGTCACAATGAGAACATCTCCAGAAATGCCAAGCTTTTCACAACCTGTAATAGAAACCAAAAAAAATAAATATTAGAGTCTGGTCAAAGAACCAACAACATCCAGCCACTATCGGAAAATGTACATGAAATACTGTTAGAAATGAGCTTCAGTTATAAAACTAATGCTTTGACAGACTGTGGTCGACTGAACAAATCATTATCTTTGATCATGCTTTCGAGTGATGGCACATGTTATCTAGTATGTGAATAACAAATGAAAGTATTTGCTCATGAACTGAATATCAGATTTTTAGGAAACATGGATATACCTTTTAAGAAATATTTTACGAAGGATTATTTCCATATATATCCGACAATGTGACCTTCACCTTGGTGTAGTCTACTGTGAATAAAATTACTTGGTAAAAATTAGGTCACAGTTGAAGATGGTTTCCAAAATGATATTATATGATGAAGAGATTATTCACCTTGTGTGTTTCCGTATAATAATATCATATATTAAGAATAAAAATATAAGTATTATGCTCGCCATATTCCTAATATATGATACTAATCAATGAAACTGATATACACAAAATATTATACACTCGGCTAATAGTCGCTACATAAATATTACATAATTACACTGGTGATATCTAATACACGGGCGAGTAATGAAATCAACTTTTTGTAATTTTTTAATGCAGTTTAGATATTATTCATTTTATAAAATGTGTTTTTCACATGTTTTGAAAAATAGACTACTTCTACTAAAAAAAGGATAAAATTTGCAAGTAAATGATGATTTTTATATTTTAAAAATTCTAATCTCACTCTTTTAACAGCCTAACACATTTTCTTTTCACCATGTAACTGTGCCTTAGAACAAGATATTTGAATTAAAATGACTTGATATTAGTTAATTTGATTATATTGCTCACTGAAAACAATATTGCAATAATTGTATTGCACAATCTGTATTGTAAAAATATTGCACAGCCCTAGTATTGCACCTCTGTATTACTATCCTTAGCTTACATAGGTATATATTAAATTCATTTATAATATGATTCATTAAGACAATTATTAACAGGGCATAAAATTAAGTTAATTTAACTTTTTCTTTAGTTCTTCCAAGGATTTGGCCAGCACACATTTCCTCAGGCTTCTTGTGTTATTCCATAGTTTAAACAAAGGCATTTTGTTGTTCTAAAAAGAATTCAACTTGCTAGGAACAAATTGCTGTTATTTTGAGTTTAAAACAGTTCGAAAGTGTGTGAATTAGAATTCATTGTGACAAGGTTTCCATCGTACATGTACACACTTTGTGGCCACTTAAACTTGAGATTTTGAAAGGATATCAATTGTTCTGTTTGATTGGGTGCCAAAATGTAGTGAAGGATATGTTCACTGAAAAAAGATGGTACATTTGTACCTTCAAGGATGAAGTACTTTTCTTTGTGATAAACAACAATCTCTCTCAAAATGGCAAAAACAGGTACATCATTGTCATATTCCAGGACAACAGCACATCCAGTCTTGTAATGAAGTCCATGTTTGGGCACAGATCGTGTGCTATACATCATCCACTCCTCAATTGGCTCAGTTTGACTCAAATCAGCCATTGTTTGTCTGAGATTGGGATACTTGAATGTGAAACGTATGTCTTCACCTCTTTGGACAGAATCTCCATCATAGAGAAAGTTATTTGACATTTCACCCTTAATTAGGAGATAAATCCATTCTAACATGACTAATTAGGAAAATAATGAGGAACTCTTTCGTCTTGCGCCAAAGCGCTGTGCTTGGGTCAAACCAGTACAGACCGGTTTCACTCGCCCGCGACCCTTCGGTGCAGTTCACTTTTCAAAGAACATGCTTCAATCAAAATATCAAAACAAACACTAAAACTTATTTCAATGTAACTTATCTTTATTCAATTGATGATAATATCAACAGAAAACCCATGTTGGAAGTCATCAGACTCACAGAAGCGATTTTCAAGTAAATACATAGTCCGACCTATCTCCCCTACAAGGCCGACAAGGACCAATCCCATTCAAGGGGCGCTACTCTGAAAGTAGTTATTCACTACAAGCGAAGAGTTTGAGACTTGAAGAAAGCCTGACAAGAACGCTTTTTGTGTCATGGTTGAGGACATCGTGGAAGGAAATAGGGTCATTTGGGATTGTGAACTGGAGGCAGTGGAAGAATTTGGCAAAATAGAGGAATAATTAACGCCGCTTCTGTTCATTGGATGAATCGCTGTTGTATGAAGCGAATACGTCCGCGGAGCAATGTGAATCGGTCGCAAATATTTAGAGGTGATTATCGGTAAAATAATTACTCCAAAATTGATACAAGGAACCAATCAGAAAGCAGTATTTTCATTCTAAATATAGTGTCATGTTAGAATGCCTGTTTGTTTCAAACACATGTACAGTTGGTGGTGCCGAGCAAGCGAGTAAGGAAGATTTTGTAAGTTTTTCACTTTCTTGGATTTGAAAAATCCATGCTTCCCTTCAAAACGCATGCACCAATGATGCCTCAGGAGCCCAAACATGATAATTTGCCTTGGAAAGTGTATAATGAAGTGCTTTTTGGGTATGAAAGATGACTTTGGATACAGTTCTTTACTTTTCTCAAGAAAAATTGCAATCAATATCCGCAGTAAGGATGCAGTTTCTCTGTGGCAGTAGGAGCTGGTACAGAGCAGAACAATTTGGACAAGTCTCAGAAAATTAATCCAATTTTCATCTCCAAAGGGTACTTTTGGGCCGACAATCAGAGGAATGACTTGGCACAGTGTCAAAAGTGATGAAGAAGACTGTTGACCCTTGTACAACAGTCAAGATCCCCCTCTTCTGTCTGCGAACTTGGTCGTACGCTGGACACGTGGGTCGTCTGTCTATTGGGGTATGCCCTCCAGGAACGGCGTACGCCGGACACGTGGTTGGTTGCTTAACCGAATCAAGCATAGCCAGTGATTTCTTGAAAGAGTGAGTTATAAATTACTATAAGTTATATGTTCCGAATAGCATCACTGTTCTTTTTGCATCAACTGGGATTCGAGGGTGTCATCCAAACATGAGGTAGAAGGGAGTGAATCCTGTACTCTCGTGTCTCGTCGCATTGTAGGAGTGGACAAGAGCAGGAACGTAGGTTTTCCAGTCACTCTTCTTCTCCTCATGCCAAACATCTTCATCAGAGTCTGGTTGAAACGTTCCGTCATACCATTACCTTGAGGGTGATATGGCGTCGTTCTTGTCTTCTTTATTCCAGTAAGTTGACACAGTTCTCTGATGATGTTGCCCTCGAAATTCCTCCCTTGGTCACTGTGGAGTTTAGCTGGGAATCCATAATGTACTAAAAAGTGGTCAAATAGTACTCTCGCTGTGGTCTTGGCTGATTGGTTGCGAGTTGGAATTGCAATGGCGTAACGAGTGAAATGATCCGTGATCACAAGGATGTTCTCGTAGCCTCCTTTGGATTCCTCGAGCTTGAGATAGTCCAGACAGACAAGTTCCATAGGCTGTGAGGTGTGGATGCTTACTAGAGATGCAGCTTTCACAGAGGTCTTGGACTTGCGTCGGACACAATTCCCACAATTCTTGACATATTTCTCTACATCCTCAGACATTCCAGACCAGAAGAACCTTGATCTCACAAGATGGAGAGTTCTGTCGCGTCCTTGGTGTCCTGAGTCATCATGCAGAGACTGAAGTATGTCTTTTATCTTGTTCCTTGGTAGAACTAGCTGATGTTCAATACCTTCGGTGTTGTTGACTCGTCTGAACAAGATCCCTTCCCTAAGAAACAACTTGTCCCAATCCTGAAGTAATCTTCTGACGGTGGGATCCTCAAGTGATCGCTGACGTGTTGTGAGCTTAACCTCTTTGCTGAGAAGATGGATTACACGTCCAAGATGTTGGTCACTGAGTTGCTCCTTCTTCAAGGACAGTGAAGTTGGGGTCAATGGAATGACGTCATCTGGGCAAACAACTTTCTCATCACAAGACAAGCTTTCAGCAGCAATACAGGAGGTTCGATGAACTTGACAGATGGCCTTGATCGATGGAGGTTCGATGTGAGACTCCTTGGCATCTTCGTAATCTGGCCTTATTGACAATCCATCGGCGTCCATATTGGTGTTGCCTGCACAATAGGTGATAATGAAGTCATAAGCTGAGAGAGCAGCAAGACCCCTGTGTCCAGTTGCATCAAGCTTGGCGGATGTCAAAACGTAGGTTAGAGGGTTGTTATCTGTCTTGACCTCAAATTTGTTTCCATATAGGTATTCGTGGAACTTGTCTGTTACCGCCCATTTGAGTGCAAAGAACTCTAGCTTGTGTGCAGGATAGTTCCTCTCGCCCTTTCGTAGTCCTCTACTGGCATATGCGATCACTCTCATCTTGTCATCCTGTTTCTGATAGAGAATAGCTCCCAGTCCATCAGTGCTCGCATCAGTGTGAACTTCAAAGGGAAGAGAGTAATCAGCATACGCTAAGATTGGTGGTGACGTAAGGTGCTGGATTAAGGTGTCAAAAGCTTGTTGTTGCTCATCATTCCACTTCCAGTTGGGATCTGGTTTAGCACTTCGTCTCTTTTTCTTTGGCTTGTCAGTCAAGAGATCATTGAGAGGTCTTGCAATCCGAGATAAATTTTTCACAAAACGGCGATAATATCCTGTGAATCCAAGGAATCTTCGGACATCATGCACGTTTGTAGGAATAGGCCAGTTCTTGAGTGCTGAGACCTTCTCTGGATCTGTCTCTATCCCGTTGCAAGATACAACATGCCCAAGGTATGACACACGATCCCTGAATAACTCACACTTGGAAGGCTTGAGCTTGAGTCCGTTGTCTTTCAGGCGCTGGAATACTGCTTCAAGACGTTTCAAGTGTTCCTCAAATGTGGTAGAGAAGATAATGATGTCATCCAAGTAAATGAGACACTCCTTGAGGTTGAGATCTCTCATGCATTTCTCCATTAGACGCTGGAATGTGGCAGGTGCATTGGTAAGGCCAAACGGCATTCGATTGCATTCATAGAATCCGAGTGGACCAGCTGAAAAGGCAGTTTTACTCTTGTCCTCTTCCTTTAGCTCAACTTGCCAGTAGCCAGAGCGTAAGTCCAGCTTTGAGAACATGGATGCTCCTGATAGACAATCCAAAGTTTCGTCGATCCTGGGGATGGAATAGGCGTCCTTGATTGTTCGTTGATTAATCCGGCGAAAATCTAAGCACAGACGCAGAGACTTGTCTTTCTTCCTCACAAGCACGATGTTGGACAAGAACGGACTATAAGACTCACGAATGGCTCCACATGTCAACATCTCATGAAGGTGTTCCCTGACTTCCTCAAACATTCCAGGCGGGATGCGACGGTGAGGGTCCTTGAAGGGAGTGTCATCGATGAGGTTGATCTCATGCTTCACTGATGTGGAGCGTCTTAGACATGATGCAGTTCCATCTTGAAAGCATGGTCAAGGCTTCATCCTTCTGTCCATCGGTAAGACAAATGTCCGAGAGGTCAATGTCCACTGGTGAGGTAGAAGGCTCGTGGCTAGTGGTGGTCTTGGTCGGCAGAGCATCAACAGGAACATCGCTGACCACGTGAACTTCATGAAGCTGGCAGAGTCTTGTCTTGGCAGGTATAGTGATGATCCTAGCTGACATGTTGCAGATGCGAACAGGCACTCTGGAGGAGTTACCTCGCTTACCAATCTCCACGAGTCTTGGGCAAACTGAGAGTCCTGTCCGAAGGTCAGAGTCAAGATCATGGTGTTCTGTGATAGCTGTGGCCCTTCCAGGCTGGTGGCGCACACGATGGTCATCATCTGGTTTGGTTGGATGTGGATCGGTGTCTTGTTGGTAGATCTCACTTGTCCGATGATTCCATTGGCTTGTGATCGCAGAGCTGTTACCCACGGGGCTGGTATGGTGCTATCCACAGGTTCCATGAATCTCTCAACAATATCTATGATGTTGGTGCCAATCACTAGTGGTACACGCCTGTTGTACTCTGTGTCTCTTGTGACAAGCAGTATGACGTCCAACTCCTTGTTGATGAATGGAATGTAGATGTTGGCCTCCAAGTATCCTGAGTATGGAAGGATGTTGTCTCCTGCTCCCATAACTTCAATCTCAAAGTCCTGAAGCTGACGTAGTGGAAGATGAGACAGACTTGACACGTGATATCCTTCCGACACAGTTGAGACCATCGATCCTGGATCAATCAAGGCTTGACAGTCGAGTCCTTCGATGTGTATGACTGCTTCATTGGCCTTGCCTACTATCCGTCGATGTGAGTCAGATGGGCTAGTCGTTCCCTCAGCCTGTGCATGCCCCGCTGCAGTAGGCTGGATCAGTTTAAAGAATCTTGTTCTTCCTTCTTTGAGGATCCTCGATCTCTACCTTGACCTCGTCCTCTTCTTCCTCTACCTCGAGTCCGTTGTGGTGGAAGGGAGTACTGTTGAGAACTAGTATCAGGAGATTCCAATGCCTTGAGTCTGTCTAAGATCTGCTGGAGAAGATGACTGTCTGTGGATGGTTTCTGTGATGCCACTTCCAGCTTCTCAAGCCACTTCGTGATGTCAGACAGCTGTTGGGCAGTTCGATCCTGGGGAGAGTGAGTAGATCCTTCAAACGACTGAGGTGATCCTAGTGTCTGAGGCTGATGCTGGCTACGAGTGGGTCTTGACTTGACAGGCTGGTTGTTGATTTCCTGCTCTATCACTCGAACGGTCTGTAACAGTGTGTGGAAATCCATCGCAGAGTAGAAGGCGTGACGTGTTGCATCCTTCAATGGCGGATTCCTCAACCCTGTCCAGAAGCGATTCCGTAACATCGCCTGACTTGCTTGTGTATCCAAGTAGGATCCTCTGTCGTGCACACTTTGAAGAATATCCTCAAGCCTAATTCCCCATGAAGCCACCGATTCCGAATCCTTCTGTATTTCTTGATGGAACTGCTGAAGTAGTTGCTCCGCTGTGATGATGGTTCCGTAGGGGCCCTCAATCCTGTGTAGAATATCTGTGACTGTAGCATATTCTCCTAGGGACATCAACACACGAGCGGGTCCTCCTCTAAGGGACTTCCTTACAGCTTGGATGAGTGCTGAAGATGTGATGGTGTCGTCTCTCATCAAACATCGGACTTCAAACTTCCAGTTATCGAAACTTGTCTCCCCTTTTGGCACTGGCTCTTCACCTGAGAAAAGCCTTATTGTAAATATACCGGACGTGATGCCATTGCGTGACGTCACATATATGTTATCTATTATACAATTATAGTGTTTCTATTATATACTATTTCATAATTATAATTGTGTTGTTTATTGCCAATATATGTATTTATAATATAACATATATGTAAGACTCTTTCATGTCACCAGCCGACTATGTCGGACGTGTTTAGAACATTTTCCTAATGTTGTCAATATCTTTCACAGGCAATGAACTGGTTATTGATTCTTGGCAATGATCCCCGTCATCATTTATTCGTATTAGGAGGCACAAGACCTGAACCCGCGACATAGATATAACCTTACCTTTAGCATGTATTATGAAACCTATAATACATCCATACATCATACACACATAACCCAAACGATAAATGCATTGATACTTATATTCCTATTAGATATAATGAAATGAACTAAGAGATAATTAAACTAACCTGTAGGAGATGTAAGGGTGATTGAAAGGGTTGAATGACCGTCCAGTGAGATATGTCGACTTGTCTTGATGTGCTTCACATCAGTGATAATATTGCAGTGCAATGAAATATGTGTGCTGGTTATAAACTTTGAAAGCATGCATTGCAAGGAGTGCGCTTACCTAACCATAGATAGAACAAAGGAAAGAGAGCTGAACTGAGAAAGCAGTTACACCAGAGAACAAAAGGATGAAAGCTAGCTGCTTGATTGAAGGCTTGATTTGACAGGCCATGAACATTGCAACTATTTAGTTACAACAAGATACCCTGAAATATAATGATGCATTAGAACATAGATATATATATATACAATTAAAACATACACTATTAAAATATACACTCTGCCACATACTTCCCCCCTCAAATGACGTCCTCGTCATGTGTGTTTTCCTGTTATAATATCCATCAGGGTATCAGTAGCCTTGGTG
Source organism: Gibbula magus (assembly GCA_936450465.1). Taxonomy (NCBI): domain Eukaryota; kingdom Metazoa; phylum Mollusca; class Gastropoda; order Trochida; family Trochidae; genus Gibbula; species Gibbula magus. The sequence goes on from OW388303.1 coordinate 31,088,797, forward strand.
CTGGTATCAACGACTCCCTATGCTTATATTTTGCTCTCGTCCTCCATTCCGGTTCTACTGTAGCTGCCATAACATATTCCCCTGTAGTCTGTCAATGTGGTCTGTGTCTTTCCCTTACATATCTTCTAGGAACTGAAGCTTCCCCTCCAAGAGCTCCCCTTGGCTGTGGTGTAGCAGGCTGTTCCTCTGAATCCTCTTCCTCTGCGGTTTCTGATGATGTAGCTGCATCCTGTCCAACTTCTTGGTCAGTGACGTCTGCTGCATTCTCTACAACATCTACATCACCTTCTATGGCAGCATTTGTTACTTCCTCTTCCAGAGCAGCATCTGTATCCACTTCAGCGTCTTCATCCTCAGTTGGCCTGTCAGATGGTGTGTCATCTGACACTGAAGGTCCTGGAATAGTAACATGTATCAATTCCTCCTCCTCAAGGTTCTGACTAACAGAGTCCTCCAATTCATCCTCGGGTGATGATCCAGGGTTTGGTGGTTTCGCTGTGGATCTGTGTTTCCTTGGGCGTGGCTTTGGTACTGGTACATCAGGGGGAGACAAATATCCAATAGGAAGTAGAAGATTCCTATGATGTGTCCTTTGATGTCCTTCGCCAGCTTCCTTTCGAACAATGTAATCAGGGACGAGTGGATCTGGTTGGTTGACAATGATGTATTGTTCTTCCTCCCACTTGTCTGCAATCTTGTGTTTTCCGTCGAAAGCCACAATCTTGATAATCACTCACCTGTTTCTAATCCGGCAGCTCGACTTCTTTGCTGTTTCCAAGACAAGTTCATATGCTTGACGTAGTTGTTCTCTTAGAGCCTTGGTGTACTGTGCTACTGTCTTGAATTTTCCTGGCTCAATATCGAGTCCGAAAGCTAGATCAACGGGTAGCCTAGGCTATCGTCCATACATAAAGAAGAAAGGAGAGTATCCTGTTGATTCATGCCTTGTCAAATTGTTTGCATGTACAAGTGGTCCAATTAGAGTCCTACAATCGTTCTTCTTTTCTGTATCTAGTGTTCCCAACATGTCCAACAAGGTGCGGTTGAATCTCGCAGTCTTGCCATTACCCATTGGATGATATGGTGTTGTTCTGGACTTTGACATTCCTGTAAAATTGCAGAAGTCTTGCATCAGTTTTCCTTCAAAATTCGCTCCCTGGTAGGAATGAATATGCTTTGGCAACCAATAGTGAACAATGAAATTCCTGAAGAATGCCTCTGCTGCTGTCATGTTCGTTGTAGGATAAGCTATCTGGTGAAGTAATCCGTCATTACTAGGATATGCTGCTGTCCTCCTTTAGATGGCTCTAGAGCCAAGACATCCATACACACAAGATCTAAAGTTCACAGGTTTGTACATGCTTCTCAATGTCCTTCGTCATATTAGGCCAGAAGAAACTTTCATGTCCGACTTAGTCGTGGAGGCAACGTAGTACTGACTGGCGGCATCGAGTTAGCAAAACAAGTTGTTCAAATTTCTCACCATTTACTGTTGTTATTCTGTAAAAGAACTCCTCTTTGCAGCTTGAAGTTGTTGAAGTTCTTGAACAGACTTGTCATCTCTGGAACTGTATTGTTAGCACTGTACTTTGGCCTCGTTGCATTTCAAAGATGTGCCATGACAGAATATAAAGCTGGATCCTTTGCTTTTGCTGTCGTCCAATCTCTAGCATTTACTTCACAAGTCTCCTCTGTGAGTTCTGGTATTTCCTCTACAACATCTGATGTTGATGACATACTTTCGACTATTCTTGGAACAGAGACCATGTTACATATAGCTCCTACGGATTCAGCTGATATGTGAGCTTCAGTTATGTCATCCATGTATTGTGGTAGTCTTGATAGTGCATCGGCATCAGTATTTGATTTTCCTGGTCTGTACGAGATAGTAAAGTTGTAAACTGATAAGGCGGCAAGCCATCTATGTCCTGTGGCATCAAGTTTTGCGCTGATGAGAAAATAGGTCAAAGGATTGTTATCCATGAGAACTGTGAAAAGATGTCTATACAAGTAATCATGAAATTTCTCCGTGACTGCCCATTTTAAAAACAGGAATTCTAATTTGTGCGCTGAATAATTGCGCTCAGACTTACTAAGTCCTCTGCTAGCATATGCTATCACTTGTGGCACTCCTTCCTGTTGTTGGTATAAAACAGCCCCTAACCCATGTGTGCTGGCATCAGTGTGCAATTCAAAGGGCTGGTTGAAATCCACATATCCTAACACTGGTGGTTCTGTCAGATGTTTCTAGTGCTCCTGGAAGGCAATTTCTTGGGGTTGTCCCCATTTACATTCGACCTTGGCCTGTTTGTTCCTCGTTCTCTTGTTTGTCTTTGGCTTAAGTTCACTGAGTGGTTTGGCTATTTTCGAAAAATCCCTGACACAATTCCGGTAATATCCAGCGAATCCTAGACATTTCTTGACATCCTCATTGGTGTTGTAGGAGTAGGCCAATCTGATAGTTTCTCCACTTTATCTGGGTCTGCCTCTATACCATTTTCTGACACAATGTAGCCGATGTACCTGACTTTGTTCTTGAAATACTTGCATTTCTTCGGTGCTAGCTTTAGCTTTAGCTCTTGACAAACACTGTTCAATCAATCTCTGATATGTGACAGGAGCATTGCAAAGTCCAAAAGGCATACGATTAAACTCATAAAATCCTAATGGTCCCACAATGAAGACTGTGCGTTCCTTGTGTTCTTCTAGGAGTTTCACTTGGTGGTAGCCAGATTTCATGTCAAGAACTGAGAAGTATTTCCTTCCTTCACGACAGAGACTGTTTGTTGAGCTGTCTAAAATCCACGCACATTCTCAGTGTTCCATCTTTCTTGCAAACAAATACGACATTCGATGACCAAGAACTATGAGAAGGTCGAATGATCCCAGCGGATAGAAGTTGTCTTAAATGGCTGTGGATTTCGTCAAACATTGCAGGGGGAATAAGGCGATTGCGTTGCTTGAACGGAATATCATCTGTAAGATCTATCCTATGCGGAACTAAGTTGCTGTGGCCCAAGTCATTGTCTCCCCTTGAGAAAATATCCTTAAACTTGAGGATGACTTCAATCTCACGATGGAGTTCTCCTGTCTTATATCCACTTGTTCCAGAAGGGTCTTTTCTGATGCGGTACATTTCCTTGGAACACGACATATTGAAGTTCACAAACAATTTATTTTGGCTTCACTACAATGGTCTGAGTCTTGACGTTGGTAAGGTGAATGTCAACTTGTCCAGGATCTGCCCAGTCATATTCCATAATGGTAGGGGCGATATCTATATCCTTGTGGACAGTTGCACTGTTGGAAGGATGCAACATGGCACACACTCTGGGATAGTTGATAGGCTGTATCACCTGTCCTCGTATGATGACTTGAGAGTTGCCTGGGATGTTGACATTACATGTTGCACTACATTTCACAAGTCCTATCTTGCCTCCATTACGTTGAAGTTCCTTCTCTCTGATGTTCATAGTGCGGAATGCTAAATACCAAGGTGTAAATAAGGCAGCTTTCTGAAGAAACTTGACACCGTGATTCGCTTTACATCCAGTGGGGAGGTGTTCCAAGATATTAGTTCCAATAAGAGCTGGCACTCTGGAGTTGTACTTCGTATCCGATGAAATAAGGAACATACATGGCATCGACTCTACTCGAGATATCCCAAAGGCATTCAAGCTAGCAATAACATGTTCCGAGTATGGATGTTATTCTCCTACTGAGCATTCGATGTTTAGCATATCCTGAAGAGGTTCAATAGGAAGATGAGAAAGGTGTGCATCATAAAATAACTCTGCCAATACTGAGACAGTGGCTCCTGTGTCCAGTAGTGCCGTATTAGTAACACCATCTATCGATACAGTTACGTCATTCAATGATCCAACCAGTCAATCAGGTACCCTGTTCTTGTTCCTGGGGCGCTCAGAGAAACCTATCGGCGGCCCCTGCCCATAGGCCTGCGCCAGTTTAAAGCACATCCTCGTCTTGTACGATCATTCTGACAGTACAGGAGTACTGAATATGTCCGACCTGTCCACATCGCCAACATGTTGGTCCTGTTCATGGTGCTTGAGATCTGTAGTCTTGGGATGGCAACTATCCTTGCCACTCATGCTCATAGGGGTCATGTCCTTAGTATCTTTTGCTTTGATTCCATGACGATGCTCCTCGAGGTGGTGGCTGTGTTGACTGTTGGCTATTCTCTGTGGATGATGCCTTCATGTGCGAGACTTCCGTTGTCAATTCGTTGAGCATGGCCTTGACCTCGGACATCTCTTTCTTTCACTCAGGTTCTTGTGCTTGAACCTTGGAAGGAATTGACGCTTGACATATCTGGTCATTCTCGATCTCTCTAAGAGATTCCAAAAAGTCATCGAAGTTGTGGATAGAATCAAACTTGTGCCCTGAGATGTTCTTCAATGGTGGCTTTAATCCAGTCCACAGCATGCTCCTGAGCATCTCATCCGTAACCTGCCATGTGTTAAGGCTATCCTTCATGACGCCAAACGACATCCCTACTTAGACACATCCTCATTATCATGCTGCTTTGCACTGTAAAAGTGGATTCTGGATTCTTTCCTCTCTGCGATTCCAAAGACGATCCTCATCTTCCTCAGTAATGCAGTAATATTACTTCCTGGCCTCATGTTCACTGCTATCTTCGCTGCCTCTCCCTTGAGCGAGTCTCTAATGGCCTGTGTCTTGTCATCCTCAGTGTAGGAATGTGATTCCAAAAGGCCATCAACATGGTATCTCTAAACATCGTATGATGTATCCTTCCCGTCCCTATCTCCGCTAAAAGGTGGTATCATTGGCAGTCGTTGATATACCATAGGAATGCGTACAGAATCATCATGCCGTGGTGGACTCTTGGAGATAACTTACGGTGCTTGTGACTCAGATGATTCCGACTTGATAGATACTCCTTGGAGCCAGGCTTCGAAGTCCTCTAGAGTGTTAGCCTTAGGTTTCTCTCGCTAACGTTTAAATGCCTCCTACATATTATCAACTTGCGTGAAATCCATGATTGTGAGCTGTGAGTATCCAAGGGTTTGCACAGGTAAGTATGACGTGGTATTCAAATGAGGGGTACGATCCAGAAAGGTAGGTATCACAATATCACAAGGTGAGTAAATTCAAATATAGAATGGGTAATCCTAACATGGTAAGTATCCAGGTTAGGAAAAATCACACAACACAAGTATTCACAAAATCCATGGAAAAACACTGCTTATCACAAACACTAATCACATCACATCCACTGAATATGTACTTCAACTCCTAAGAGGAATATGCGTCTCTCTAAATGTATAAATCCAGAGAGGGATAAGCGACTCTCTTGAGGGTTTGATTTAGCACATTTGTGAGAACTGAATTAATGTTAAGTATTAAATTTCCTGAAACAAAGGTATGATTACATTATGAATACACTTATGACATAGCTAAACTACCCTGAAATAGAAATGGCTTTAAGATTAAATGGCAACATATCAAGCAAAATATAATGTGTGTGACAGAATATTTAACGACTACACAATCCTGAAATGAAGAACAAGATTAGAGTTTACATGATATTACATTAATATGATATATGCATGCGAATATCAAGCGTGAAAGGTTCAGAATGCACAAAAAGGAATATGAAAGGACGAGAAGTGATGGTTAAAGCATATTTACGATATTTATGGTGAAATGGTGAAATATAATGTGCAAACATGATGGATCATATGGTAATATGTGATTCAGTCCTGATCCCGTCAAAGAAAGAAAATAAAGACAAAGCAAATTATGTACCTAATACCTTAATATTTCATGTTGTATAGGTTTGAAATTTGGTTTCATTTTCTTAATACTGCATCTATAAAGCATCAATTTTGTTACAAGAATTATTGCGTTTAAAGGGTTATTATGAATTCCCTTAAATCCAAACAGAATATTTTCTTCATTAAAATCAATATTTTCTTCACTGTAATTTGCAAGCCATTCTGTTAATTGTCTCCATATGATTTTTGTAAATTGATAGGCATAACGAACATGCGAGATGGTTTCAGGTGAATCATTACATAATGAGCAAGTAGAGGATTCTACGTATCCCATCTTACATAATAATTGATTAGTACTGAGAATATTGTGAATTATCTTAAACTGAAACCATCTTTGTTCACTACTCTGTGTACATCTTTTCGCAATAAGATTGATATTTGTCCACTCTGTGTCAGTGTATTCATTTTGTAAGTGATCTTACCATTTCGAAAGAGTTTTGATTTTTATGAATTTTGGATTCAATAAAGTAATGTTAATTTGAGAGCTTTGTTTGTTGGTTATTATTGATATGTTAAAAGGGAGGATGGGTCTAAAATGGTTTTAACACAGGTGTTAATGTTGCGAAGAAAAGAAGACACTGACTTTTTGACTCGTTCATAGGTCAAGAAGTCTGTTTTTATATTATATCTTTTCACAAAATCATTATAATCATATATTTTTCCATCATCGTCTCTCATATCTCTGAAATATGTTACACTCTGTTTGTGCCATTGCTGAATACAAATATTATCGGATGGGAATACTATTGAACAAGTGATTTAGTTTTGGTAGTAATAGTGATTTTAATACAACATTTTTCCCTAGGGGTGTTGAAGATCTTATTGCCCATGTTGCCATTTCATTTTCATTTTTCTCAAACTTTTTGGTATAATTCAATTGAATCATATTGTCAAGGAATCACCATTCTGAAGATATACGCATCTAAGGGCTGAAACATGGTTTTATATACAGCTGAAGCATTGGGGAATAACAAGTTTGTTCTTTTTTTAGCGAACTCCTAATACTTTTTATACAGAGACCTTTCAAAGTCACGCAAATTTGGAAAACCGCAAACTTTCAGGGGCGATAATTAAAAAACCTACTTATCGAATTGAACGATTTTTTCAGGAGAGTGCGACAAGACTGAGGTCTTTATGATCCAATAATAAAATCGCTCGCGTACAGTCATTTCCGGTCATGATAAAGAAAAACTTTAACATGGGAATTTTTTTTAAAATCCACTAAGAGACTTGACACTTTCTGCAAAAGATGCTCAAGAACAATACCAGCAAAAAAGTAAATCATGATGAATTAGTAGGTCACGTGGTTAAGGTGTTATTTTATTTAAAAATAGTTTTTAACAATGAGGAGTTCGGCGTTATTGCTTTCAGCGTTTTGCTTGTAGTATTGGAGGAGTTACCTCCCTTTAGTGTTCTTTTCCAGAATTGTATTATCTCCCTTGGACTATAGGGGGCGCAGCGGCACGTAACCGAAACGGCAAGGCACGGCACGGCACTCGCAAACTAATGGCTTCAAAAGAAGGGAAAAGAAAATCAGCTGGCAACAAAATGCCTGAAATCATGGACGCACTACGCCCGGGAATTAAGGGGAAGAAGGAGACGCTCTTAGAACGGGAAGGCGAGTCGGGCTGTGGGTTGGCGGAATCACCGACGGGTTACAGTACGACCTTGAAAATGGCGGACGTTCAAAGCACAAGTCTGGAAGAAGAATGCAGGCAACTGGAAGATAATCTTCAACGTTTGAAACTTGAGAAGAAACGCAGGGAGTTGAAGGCGGAAATCAACAAACTAACTGAGGATCTATCTACCACTAGAAAAGTCGACACAGAATCTACCCGAGCATCGGCGAGACTAGCGGATCACGTGACGCCGTCGGCGGCCATGTTGGAAAATGGCGCAGGTAAACAAACAAACTTCATGGACTTTGTTTGGATAGACTCTGTAGACACAATGCAGAAAGTAGAACTTGGGGATGGGGTGAGCATAGACTTAGGAAAGAAGAAACGTGGCCTGTCCGATATTACGCCTGAAATGTGGGTGTATGGCAATGTGGGAATGTTAAAACAGTGGCTGAAAAACTCGGAAATTTCAAAGGAAGACTCTCTGCATTATCTGAAGTATATACAAGACATTTGCAGATATTCGGCCAAGTATATGTGGTCAAGCGTGTTGCTTTACGATAAGGAATACAGGGCGTGTCAAGCAGAGGAAGGATTCAAGTGGGGATCGCCGATGCCAGACGTCAGAGAACACCAGCTCATCCCAAAGCCAAATACACAAACAGCCAGGTTAATTCGGCAGATGGAATCTTCTACGAACAGCAGAAATAATCGTCAACGAGGCCCATTCACACCGGACGGAACTGAAATCTGCAGAAAGTTTAATCAAGGGATGTGTACGCTCGTGCAGTGTAGAATGGCACATGTATGCTCACAGTGTTTCAGAAGAGGCCATAATCAGTTTGCACATCAAGATAGGAGCGATTTACAGTCAAAAAACGCCCAAATTATATCTCAGTAGAAAAATCTTCTCTAAATGTCAATGCATGGGAGTTGTTGCTTGACAAGGGGGATCCTGATAGAGAATATATAGTTACGGGGGTAAGAGAAGGATTTAAATTAGTAGATACTGAGAACTTGGTAGTGAATAATGTTCAGACAAAGAATCATAGATCAGCAGTAGCAGAACGTGAAAAGACAGAGACGCAAATATTAGAAGAGATAGAGCTTGGCAACTATGTAATTACAGATGATAAACCGAAGGTTGTAAGTGCTTTGGGTGCGTTACCAAAATCAGATAACAAAGTGCGGCTTATCCATGATGGCAGTTTACCAGTAAATGAAGGAATGAATAGTTATATGTCGGAATGTGAATGTACATATATGGACTTGCGTCATGCTGTTAAAGTAATAGATGATGGTTCTTTTTTGGCAAAAGTTGATTTACAACATGCATATAGGTCAGTTCCGCTTCATCCATCGAATTACCAATTAACTGGTTTGGCTTGGCGTTTTAGTGGTGACAAAGACATTACATATATGTATGATTCAAAACTACCTTTTGGGGCTTCCAAGAGCCCAAGAATATTTCAAACATTGAGCAGTGCTGTATGTCGCATAATGAAAGTGAGATATGGAGTGACTGTTTTGGCATATTTGGATGATTTTTTGATTGTCGAAGACTCGCAATCAAAATGTGCTCAGGCTTTAAATGATTTGATAAAGGTTCTGAGATTTTTAGGTTTCAATATTAGTTGGAAGAAAGTGGAAGGACCATCACAGAGGTTGGTGTTTTTAGGAGTATTAATTGATACTCAGTTGTGTACATTATCTCTACCTGAGAATAAACTGAGCGACTTTAAGTTACTGATTGCTGATTTTCAAACTAGAAAAAGAGCCAGTAAGAAGCAACTTGAGTCCCTAATAGGCAAACTCAACTGGGCATGCATGGTAGTTCAAGGAGGGAGAACATTTTTGCGTCGAGTGATTGATTTGAAAAACAACTTGACTGGACAGTCAGATAAAGTCTTGTTGGACGAACACTTCAAAGCTGATATTAATTGGTGGACAGTATTCTTAGAAACTTTTAATGGTGCAAAATCATTTCTAGATACTCGTCAGAAAACGGTAGTGCAAACAGATGCTTGTATGGCAGGGGGAGGTGCCTATTTCAATGGGGATTTATTTTATGTGAATTGGGAATTAGACATGCCGTCAGTTGTTGAG